>WOVY01012388.1:222500-569103 GCA_013436015.1 Rhipicephalus annulatus
ACGCAGAGATCACCGACGCGAAGCAGTCGAGGTGGTGTAAGAGCTCTATGACAGAAGACCGAAGCTTCCTGCGTTGCTCCAATGTGGTTGCCTCAAGGTCGTATGAGGCAGCTACATCCAACTCTGCGTGAATGTCACAGAGTGCTGGCAACATTGTAGGAGCTCGCTCGGCGATCAACGTGGTCAGTTCGTTAGTCTCGACGCGGATTAGCGCAATGGTACGCCACAGGTCCGCGGTGCTGTCGGGCATTAAGCCCGAAGAATCAGTGATCGTGGTGTTTGAGTAAGTAGTGATTGCAGCACTCACCCCGGTGTGGTCGACGAGCAGGGAAGCCTGGATGGCGTTCCGTGGCGGCTCGTTTGTTGTAAGAGTACCGCAACGGGAATGTAGGCCATGGGAAACGTGAGCGGCATTCCCAAAGGACAGGAGCCAGTGTGGATCCCTGCCGTGAAACCGTGGCAGGGTTTCAATCAGGTCATGTCCTAGAACCACAGGGGAGGCCTGCACGCCGTCCACAGGTGGTCTGAAGGGTGGCTGAAGCGGCGAGTGAGACCCCATCGCTAAGGAAGCGTGAACGGCGTTCCTTGATGGAGAAGCCCGCACTGCCGACTAACCACGAAGACACGTACCGGTGGCTTCCCGCAGAGGGTTTACTTGTCGGCTTGCGCTGACGGCAGAATCCATAGCCAAGGACGCGCGGACGGCGTCACTTGTGAAATGGTACCGGTAACGTGTACTGCAGCCGCCGAGGAGGCTTTTACGCCGTCCGCGAATGGTGGAGGCAGTGGCGGCAGGTGAACAGCTGCCGAGGAGGCCTTGACGCCGTCCTCAAGCGGTGCTTATCGCAGCTGTCCTGAATGACGAAGCCGGGACTTAAGCCTTCTTCTTCGTCGACTGCGCCATTGTGATGAGCGAGACAGAGAACAAGAGACAACACCTGATCCTGGGCCAGCTGTTTGTATTCTGACTTCATCTTCCTCTACCTTCCCTGAGCTGCCCACGCGCCCGGGCCCCAGCGTCTTTCTTCGTCTTGACAACATATACTGTAAGAATTCATTGGACGTCATCCTCATCTGTCAATAACCATCATCAGTCTTCTCACGTTCCTCTTCATCATCGGCGCCATTTCGCTGTTGCTTGAATAAAGCGTCAGCTGAACCCGTGGTATTTCAAGTGGTGGAAGGTGCTTCCCGATCTCTTCGACCTCTCTCCATCCAAAGCCACCTCCTGAAGCTCCGTTCGGGACATCGCTTACGCCAGCAGAGCACCATGGCGCAAGAGCAAGCCCAACCAAACCACCTGCCAGCTCAACCACCCACCGCCAACCCTGGCCCGGTCAACAACCCCCCCTCCGGAGCCTCCAATCTTCTCCGGTCTGCCTGGCGAAAATATCGAAGACTGGCTTGACAACTATGACCGCGTAGGTGTCTACAACAACTGAAACGAGGCATCGAAATTAGCACGCGTCCAGTTTTACGTCTCTCATGTTGCCAAGACGTGGTTCCTAAATTGAGAGCGACTTACGCGATTGGTCTTCCTTCAAAGACCAGCTCCGACGCATTTTCGGCACACCGACCGTTCGTTCAGAAGTTGCTCGGAAGAAATTGGCAAAGCGTGTTCAACATTACGGTGACTCCTACACTTCCTATATTGAGGATGTGCTTGCACTTTGCCGTTGTGTCGACGACACCATGCCAGAAGGTGATCGTGTCCGGCACCTTTTGAAGGGTATTGGACCTACCGCTTTCAACGCCCTCGTCGCGCACAACCTTTCGACGGTTTCTGACGTCGTCTCTGTATGCCAGCGGCTTGATACCTCTCAGTCAATCCGCCTGCGACCCGACTTCTCTGAGAGCCCCCTGGCAAACAGTATGGAGCTCCGATCCATTATTCGAACCATAATTCGTGAAGAACTGCAAGTCTACAGTTTACCTCCTTCTCACAACGTTCTCACTCAACCGCTTCTAGCGATATGCGTGGCATTATTAGGGAAGAAATGTCAGCGTTTCAAAGCACCCACCGTGCTCCACCATGCACCCAACCCTCTTCGTATGCACAGATCGCTTCAATGCAACCCTCGCCATCTCAAGTACCGCCACCTGTGCCTGATCACGAGCATCTCGCACCTCTAGTCGCCCGTCCACCGAACCCTAGCTACCATTCTTCCTGGTGGGCCCCACAGCCTATTTGCTACTACTGCGGAATTCGAGGACACATTTCCCGGGTCTGTCGACGTCGGCAGCAAGATGAACGTCGTGGTTATGCCGCGTTTGAACGAGACGACACATGTGCACGAGGTTACTACTGTTATGGCGACAGTCCTGCCAACCACCGATCCCCGTCTCCTATGCGCATTTCCAACACGACCAACAATACACCTGCCTCCCGACCACGCTCCCCTTCGCCACGCCGACGCTCTGTTTCACCCCTTCGACCTGTCTCTCAAATGGTTGCCCAGCGATCGGAAAACTAAACAGTGCCGTTTTTGGAGGGAAAACTGCATCGCGGCGAAATGTCACAAGTCCTCCTGAACGACCATCAAACATGTTATTGGTAACTGTGCAAGGTGTACGGGTGTTGGCTTTGGTGGACACGGGAGCAACTATTTCAGTTATGCGTGCCGACTTGTGTTCTCGATTGCGGAAAGGGAAGACACCCTACCTTGGACCATCTTTGATTGGGGCCAATGGAGCAATAATTAGACCATCGGCCCAATGTACAGCGCGTGTCTTCATTGATGGTATTCGTCACCACATCACCTTCGCTGTTTTAATTTCATGTGCTCATGAACTAATTTTAGGTTGGGACTTTCTCTCATCAGCATCTGCATTAATTTCTTGCCGTCAACGTGTAGTCGAGATGACCGAGACCGATCACTGCAGCGAACGTGTCGAGGAGAAACCATTGCGTTTTTTCACAGCTTCCCATACCATACTGCTCCCGGGTCAGGAGAAACTCATCGCCATCACTTCTCTGAATATTGCCAATGGTGACGTCCTTATCATTCCTTCCAGCCAATGTCTAGCTCGCGGCGTTGTAGTCCCCTCCTGCCTGGTGCGGTTCAAAGACAATGCTGCGATAATCCTTTGCCTGAACCCTACCCCGGAGCCTGTCCTCCTACCTCAAGGTTCTGCATTGTCGTGTTATATGGATACCAAACCAGCATCTTTGGTCTCTCTTGACGCCTTGACAGCTCAGCCACAACAGGCCCGGTCTCTTACTTCCTCCTTCTTTGCTCCCGGTATAAATTCTGACCTTCCGGCTTCTCAACGTGAGGCGTTGCTAAATTTGCTAACAAAAC
This sequence comes from Rhipicephalus annulatus, assembly GCA_013436015.1. NCBI lineage: Eukaryota > Metazoa > Arthropoda > Arachnida > Ixodida > Ixodidae > Rhipicephalus > Rhipicephalus annulatus. The sequence continues at coordinate 225,803 of WOVY01012388.1, forward strand.
ACCAGGCCTTCTTTGATGTCAAGGCTTCGGCACTAGGACAGACCACAGTTGCGCATCATCGCATCGACACTGGAGGTCAGACTGTTGTACGCCGTCGTCCCTACCAAGTCTCTTTGGCCGAGCGCAAAATTATCGACGAAAACGTGACCGATATGCTAAAAGAAACATCATACGACCCTCTACCAGTTCTTGGTCATCACCCGTTGTCTTGGTACAAAAGAAGGATGGATCGGTACGTTTTTGTGTTGATTACCGCGCGCTCAACAAGATTGCCCGAAAGGATGTATATCCGATGCCCCGTATAGATGATGCACTTGACTCAATGCAAGGCGCCCAATACTTCTCCACCCTTGACCTTCGGTCCGGGTATTGGCAAATACCAATGAACGAAGCAGACAAAGAAAAGACCGCCTTTTCTACGCCAGACGGTCTTACAAGTTTAACGTAATGCCATTCGGCCTATGTAGTGCTCCTGCCACATTTGAAAAAATGATCGACACTGTTCTTCGTGGCCTCAAGTGGAAAACTTGTCTGTGCAACCTCGATGATATTGTCGTGTTTTCTTCCACTTTTGCTGATCATCTGCAACGCCTAGATCAAGTGCTCACATGTCTCTCTAATGCTGGACTTCAATTAAACACAAAGAAGTGCCTTTTCGGCAGCACAGCTATAAAAGTTCTAAGACATCTCGTTAGTAAAGGTGGCATCCAGCCCGATCCGGACAAAATTTCCACAGTCCTCAACTTTCCGCGGCCCTTTCGTTCCAAAGAACTACGCAGTTTCCTTGGACTCGCATCGTACTTTCGCGGCTTCATTCGCAACTTTGCCACTATTGCCGCTCCTCTCCACAAGCTCCTTGCTAGTACCGGTTCCTTCGATTGGAATGATCAACGCAAAGCCTCGTTTCAAGAGCTCAAGCAGGCACTCACATCCCCACCGGTGCTTTGTTATTTCGATGACAAGGCACCTACGATATTACAAACTGACGCTAGTGGACAATGAATTGGCGCCGTACTCCTCCAGCGCGACCATGGCTTTCGCGAGAAAGTTGTCGCGTATGCAAGCCGCACTCTGACCTCTGCAGAGAAGAGGTACTCGATAACCGAACAAGAGTGCTTGGCTGTTGTCTGGTCCATCCTTAAATTTCGTCCGTATCTACATGATCGACATTTTACTGTTGTGACAGACCACCATGCTCTTTGCTTGTTGTCCACAATCAAAAACTTGTCGGGACGACTTGGCCGCTGGATTCTCCGGTTACAATCGTATGACTTCGACGTCATCTACAAGACTGGAAGACAACACTAAGATGCCGACGCTTTGTCACGATGCCCTTTGCCGCAGTCTTCGGCGCATGTCACATCCCCTTGTCAAATCGGCTATACGGAGGACGCCTCGTCGATATCATCGATTTCTTCTCTACCTTCATCCACCCGTCCGTCAGTACTTACCACTCACCAGCGAGCCGATTCTTATTGCAGTGACATCATCGGTCGGCTTACCGGCGCTTCATCTTCCCCAAATGCCAGACTCCGGAAACAACTTCGACTATTCAAGTTGGAGGACTATGTGCTACATCGATACATTTTCCACCCGGAAGGCCACCGATGGGTTCCCGTTGTACCACGCGCACTACGCACTGAAGTTCTGCGCGCTTCCAACGACGACCCGACGTCAGGACACTTGGGTTACTACAAAACACACGAGCGCATCCGCAGTCGATTCTTCTGGCCAGGTTTTTCCACGACGGTAGCTAAATATATTGCCTCGTGCGCACTTTGCCAACACCGCAAGCGGCCCACTACTGCTCCAGTCGGGACCCTACAACCACTTCATTGTCCATCAGAGCCGTTCTCTGTCGTCGGAATTGACCTCTTCGGGCCCCTCTCAATTACATCAGACGGCAAGAGATGGATCGTCACCGCGGTTGATCACTTGACCCGGTACGCTGAGACGGCCTCGATTACTTCAGGAACTGCTTCGGAAGTAGCAACTTTCTTCTTGCATTCTATTTACCTACGTCACGGAGCCCCTCGTGTTCTTTTGAGCGACCGGGGCAAGGCATTTCTTTCAAGCACGCTCAGTGAAGTTCTTCAAGCATCAAAAACAGTTCATAAAACAACATCTAGCTATCACCCGCAAACCAATGGCTTAACGGAAAGATTTCATCGCACGCTGTGTGACATGCTGTCCATGTATATCCGACCGGACCATCGCAATTGGGATGCCATACTTCTCTTTGTCACGTATGCATATAATACGTCAGTTCAACGAACCAAAGGCTATTCTCCAGTCTTCCTAGTATACGGACGCCAACAGACATCACCACCCGACTTTTCATTCTTTTCTGGCCCCGTCAACTCTTCACCATTCGTTTGCGACCAGTTTCTGTCCCGTGTTGCTCGATGCCGTCGTCTTGTCCATGTAAACACCGAAGCTAGCCAAGAAGATCGCAAACATCGTTACGATGCCACTCACCGTGTCATTCTCTACCGCCCTGGCGACGATGTATTTCTGTGGACTCCTGCGCGAACGCCTGGGTTATGCGAGAAGCTTGAGTCACGCTATCTTGGCCCCTACAAAGTTATCGAACAGACCTCACCGGTGAACTACCTTGTCACACCTGTTCATGTCCCCACTGACCAACGCTGCCACGGGACAAAGATTGTTCACGTTTCGCGTCTCAAGCCCTATCGTATGCGTTCCCCAGCGTAATTCGCGGCCAGGCTGGCCGCTTCCGTCGACGGGGGAAATTAGTGTAAGAATTCATTGGACGTCATCCTCATCTGTCAATAACCATCATCAATCTTCGCCCGTTCCTCTTCATCATCGGCGCCATTTCGCTGTTGCTTGAATAAAGCGTCAGCTGAACCCGTGGTATTTCAAGATATATATATATATATATATATATATATATATATATATATATATATATATATATATATATATATATATTGTAAGATGGCGTCGAGAACACTCGAGACTCTCCTTTTATTGACTCGAGTATGTGCCCCACAACCTAAACTTGACTGGTGATGATGAGTATTTACAGATGAAAAGATGGGACGCATAAATAATGCTCACACTTATTTTCCCCGCGCACTTGAGCGGCCGGCGGGGAGACGCTCTAGGTGCCGACCAGTGCGGACGCGCGAAGATCGGCTCCTGCTTTCAAGAATGCTTTCCTGTGGTATTCACGAATTTGTCGCCGAGTTTTTACTCTCATCGTGTGCCTAAGTTCTTAAGAAATCAGCAGATACCACCTTTGTGCCGGTGAGTGGACTTTTAAACCGTTTTTTGGGACATTTTTACACGGCAACGCCACCGGGGGATTTAGGCCTAACCAAGGAGGCGATTGCCGCCGATGCGCCGGCCCGGCGCCAACGCGACTCAACGCTCTGCGCGTTCCAGTATCTGCAACTGAGAATGGAATACCAAGTAGATGGAGAGGACATCTCTCCAGAGGATTGCACGGAAGAAATGGGTTGGAAGGAAGCCGAAACAAGACGCTCAAGGAATAAGCAAGCCGCGGTTAGCGTTCCTGCTGCCAAGGGTTCGACCGAGGCCGGCGTTGCGGGAGACGCTCGAGCCAGTCGTAGTAGGTATGACACCAAGCATACAATCGTGCGAGCTGGACGCATGCCGCCACTACCTAAGGACTTCAGCGAAATTGTGCTATGACCACGTGGAGGATTAAATATCTCGAGAATTGGCACTGGAGCCGTGGCAGACGCGATAGTACTGGCGGCCGGCGTCAAAGAGGAAGAGGCCATGCAGGACATCATCTGTTCCAACTTGCAGCAGAACATTATGGTGGCAAGCACTCCGGACCAAGACAGAGCTTCAAGATACCTCAAGGTCAAGCAAATTGACATTGAAGGCAAAGTTTTCGAGGTTAGCGCGTACGCCGCGGCACCCCACGACACTTGTAAAGGAGTGATTTGCGGGATCCCCGTAAGCGATACTCAGGACATTTTGACCCGAAAGATTGTGAACGCGAACAACCCGCTCGCGCTGCAGGCCAAGAGAATCAAGAACACCGGGACAATCATCATAGCGTTCGAAGGACACAAGGTGCCCAGATTCGTGAGATATGGACCTTCACTTTTGCAGTGCTCTCTTTACCGCAAGAACATCGATATTTGTTACGTCTGCGGAAAGCTGGGACATCGGGCTGACGTCTGTCCGAACCCAGCTGAAACAATCTGCAGAGGCTGCGAAATCAAGAACCCAGATAGCCTGCACCAGTGCAATCCAAGATGCAGGCTGTGCGACGGTCACCATCCCACGGCAGACAAGGAGTGCAAGAACAGGTTCTTAGTGCCATACGTCGTCAGACGCAGACGTTGGGAAAGATCGCGAGCAGCCGCAGAAGCCCGGGACGCATCAATCACATCGAGTCCAGACATCAATGACAAGCAGCTTATTCCAGCCTACGGTACCCAGAGCATCCAGACTACACAAGAACAGGAAAGGCGGCCCCACTCCAGGGGGAGGTCGCGTTCCAGAAGAGGTTCTAGACCCAAGGCCCGCTCCCAATCACGGGGGCGCTCGTGTTCTCAAGGTCACCATCAGGGTCGGGATCAGCCTGGGCGGCACCCGAACGGCCAGCTACCTGGCGTTCAGTTCGAGATCACGGCTTCACATCCGGGGAGGACGCCTGCAGTTACTTCGAAAGGCAGCTGGGCTGAGCGAGTGCGCAACGGCGGGGCAGAGGTGATGACAGGTAAGCTGCCAGAGCATGATAGAATTGCACAGCTAGAGCAAGAAAACGCGAGACTTACAAAATCAAATGAGAGGCTATCAGCTGAGTTAAAGGAAATAAAAATTCTTCTCACTAAGCTAACCAGCGCGCAATCTTCACAGCCAATGCCTCAGCCAGTTGATGTCCCTGTGGCTGAAAACGTGGGGGACTCGAGAACCGCGAAAAAGAGGGCAGTCATGGCAGAACACGTGGAAGCCAACCAAACGACCATGTCAGATATGAAAGAGGTGTTTGACACGCTCAGCAAAGTAGTAGCCAATCTTAGCGAGCAGATGGGTAGGCTACAATCAAGCGTGGCGGCACTGGAAGAGCATATGACTTTGCGCATTACAAAGGTCGAATCATATCTGCACAACACAGCAAGGCCTCCTCATGCACCAAGCTCACCCCTTCGGCCACCAATACTAGTGGTACCAAACCTGTCGACAGGTGCAGCATCAGGCTCTGGCCACCCATGTAATAACCATGATGGCAGCGCTACGTGAAGCATTTCGTATCTGGCAATGGAACTGTAGAGGTTACCTTAAAAAGAAGGCAACCCTGCAGCAGTATATCAGGAGCAGCCAAGAAAAGCCTCATATTATATTATTACAAGAGACCCTTTCACCGCAAGCAACGTTGCCTGGATTCCGGCCTGTAATAGGGGATACTGAAGGGAGGGGAGTCTGCACCTTCGTATGCAACAAACTAACGCACGTAACCCATGACCTCAAGATAGAAGCAGGCCGATTGGAACACGTCTTGGTAGAGATCGTGCCGGGTACCAGCAACCGTCAGAGCATTTTCATTCTTAATATATACAGCAGTCCAAAGGAACAAAAGCAAGGGTTCAAGACGGTTCTAAAGAAAGCTGTTAATATCGCCGGGGAATGTCCACTCGTCATAGCAGGTGATTTCAACGCCCCTCATCATACATGGGGTTACAAGTACAACACTGGGAAAGGAAATCGACTTTGGCAAAGTGCCAGTGAACTTGATCTCACCCTAATCACAGACCCCAGCCTACCAACAAGGCTTGGTACATCTTGCTGCAGGGATTCCACCCCGGACCTTACATTTGTAAGGAACATCAAGAAGGCCCAGTGGATGAACCTTGCTGTAGACCTAGGGAGTGACCACTGCATTCTTGCCACTACCTTCTCCGTGGAGCGTAAAAAGCAGAGAGAATTCCACTTCACAGACTGGGATAAGTTCAGGAAGATAAGGATGGAAAGGGAACAAGATGGCCACAGACAAGGCTTGGAGCAGTGGGTCAAACAGATTAAAGATGACATCAAATCCGTCTCCTCCACCATTACCACAGATCTTCCGGTTGAAAGAATGGATAGCCGGCTTGCTCATCTTCTTGAGGCAAAGCAAGCACTACTGAACCGTTGGAAGGGTCAGCGCCTGAACCGAAGACTGAGGAAGAAGATAGCTGAGGTAAACAGATCAGTCGAGGAACATTGTCGCGCACTATCGAGGCAGCAATGGGACGAAATCTGCAACTCCGTCGATGATCAGATGCGCAATGGCAAGACATGGAATATGTTAAAGCATCTCCTCAACGAAAACACCACCAAAACAAATCAAAAGCATGTCATCGCTCGAATTTTGCATAAAGAGATAGAGCGCACTACAGAACAGCAAGTTGTCCAGCAGCTCGTGCATAAGTACCTCCCAATCGAAAGAGGATTGGCACCACCAAGTAGACAGTACCAGGGCACGCCAAATCCAGGTCTTGAGGGCGACTTTAACATCGAGGAGATCAGAAGAGCCTTGCACGATCTCAACGGCAGGTCGGCCCCTGGTCCGGACGGTATATCAAACAAGGCCCTGCGTAACCTTGATGACGATTCAATTGAAACCCTGAGGGATATGATCAATTCAGCATGGAAAGAAGGCAGGGTGCCAGAGCAGTGGAAGCTGGCCAGCACGATCCTTATTCCTAAGCCAGGAAAGCCCCCTAACTTGGACAACATGAGGCCAATATCCTTGACATCATGTATCGGCAAGGTCGCAGAACATGCCATACTGCACAGGATAAACAAGTACTTGGAAGATAACAACATATATACACACAATATGGTTGGATTCAGGGCAGGGCTATCCACACAAGATGCATTGAAGCTTATCAAACACCAGGTCATTGACAATGAAACCAGAGACGTGAGAGCCATTCTGTGCCTAGATCTAGAAAAGGCGTTTGACAACATCCACCATTCATTCATACTCGAAGCAATTTCCAAGCTTGGTCTAGGGAAAGCCTTCTATGACTACGTATGGTCCTTTCTTACAGATCGGAAAGCCGTGATGAAGATTGCAGATATCGAGACCACAGAAATCGAACTAGAAGCAAGGGGCACGCCACAAGGGGCAGTGATTTCACCAATGCTGTTTAACATTGCCATGATTGGACTGTCAAAGAAATTATCGAGCATTGAAGGATTGAAGCACAGCATCTACGCAGATGACATTACCATCTGGTGCACAGGTGGAAGCGAGGGGCAGATTGAGAGCGCTCTGCAAGAGGCGATTGACACCATAGAAGACTACCTTCGCCCTTCCGGGCTCAAGTGCTCCTCGAGTAAGTCAGAACTTTTGCTTTATCGGACTGCACGCCGGGGACCAAAGCCCAGGGGATGGAAGCCGTTAAACCACATAGACATCCATCTCCGTACAATTCAAGGGGATGCCATCCAGAGGGTCGACTCCATCAAAGTCCTGGGAATGCTGATAGAGTCTACCGGCGCCAACAGCAAATCTATAGCCAAGTTAACTCGGAAAACAGACAGTGCGGTGCACCTCATACGCAGAGTGGCCAACAAAAGAAATGGGATCAAGGAAGACAACCTCATCAGGTTGATGCATGCGTTTGTTCTAAGTCACTTCACATACGAGGCAGCAATGCACAACTGGTCAAGAGCAGAGTCCGAGACACTGAATGTGCTCCTCAGGAAAGTTATCAAGAAGGTCCTGGGCCTACCCATACATACCAGCACCGAGCGTCTGCTTGAGCTTGGCATACACAACACGCTCGAAGAAATAGCAGAAGCCCAAGAGAGAGCACAGTTTGCAAGGTTATCTACAACAAGGTCGGGGAGAATGATCCTGCAGGAGCTGGGCCAAAACCCAATAGCAATCAGACGCAATTACAATGATATCCCTGACAACATCAGGGAGACTATCACGGTATCTCCTATACCGAGAAACATGCATCCAGAACACAACGTCGGAAGAAGAGTAGCGAGGGCCAGGACTATACTTCGTCAAGTCTCAAACGAGGAACGAGGGGTCGTATTTGTTGACGCGGCTTCCTACGCCAATGGGAAAGCGTTTGTGGCAGTGGTAGTCGATGGGGCTGGCCATGTCGTCAACTCAGCGACGGTCAGGACGAAAGACCCAATCATTGCGGAACAAGTGGCCATCGCCTTAGCACTCAAGATGGATAACATTGAAGTGGTCTACAGTGATTCCATGGCAGCACTACGGGCGTTCGCCAAGGGGACGGTCTGTGAACAAACGCTAAAAATACTGCAAGGCAAGAACATAACACATCATCTTCTGAGTTGGTTCCCAGCTCACCTTGGACAAATCAACGATTCCCCTCCCAATCTCAACGAAGCAGCACACGAGGCGGCGCGAGAGCTCTCCAACCGCGCCTCCCCGGGGATGCGTTCTAGCGGTGAAGGGGATAACCGGGAAATTCTTACAACATATAACGAGCTCACTAAACATTTCTACCTGTCTAGAAGGATTTTTCTTCCACCTCACAAAAATCTAACCCGGCCCCAAGCACTTACATTAAGGCTTTTGCAAACGCGGATGTACCCTACTTTGAAAATGTTACACATCATGTACCCTGACCTATATCCAAGTAATCTTTGTCCACATTGTGGGGAAATAGCTTCATTAGAACACATGCTCTGGCAGTGCACCAAATTCGCTCATTTATCGCACATCACCTCTGCCAGATGGGAGGCGGCAATCCGCAGCTCATCCTTGGCAGATCAGCTCTGGGCTGTCCACCAAGCCCGCGAGGCGGCTGAGGAGCTTGGCATCTCAGTCCCCACGTGGGAGCTGCCCGCAACACAGTGATCTGTGTTTTGGAGGACCAAATAAAAGTTTATCCAATCCAATCCAATTGAGCGGCCGGCCCGGCCAAGACTTAGGCGGGAAAGGTACGGCGCACAAAGGGTTTAAGACGTGAAACGTGGACAATCTCGGAGGCACGGTAACGACGGTCCGAGGAACCCTCGACGGAAGTGACGAGGTAATTGACCGGAGATGTTCTTTCACAAACAACGTAAGGTCCTAGAAAGCGAGACTGAAACTTTTCACACAATCCGGGTGTGCGAACAGGCGTCCAAAGTAGTACTTCATCTCCAGGACGGAAGGTGACGTCTCGACGAAAGCTGTCATAGCGTTGCTTGCGGTCTTCTTGACTGGCCTCCGTGTTGAGTTGAGCACGTTGCCGTGCCTCAGCAAGCCTTGAGACGAAATGTTCTGGCGTAGTCGTCGACGTTTTTGTCATTACATTGAAGAAAGAGGCGTCAATGGTGAATGTCGGCGCACGACCATAGACGAAGAAGAAAGGTGAATACCCGGTGGTTCGTTGAACAGCGGTGTTGTGTGCAAATGTTACGAACGGCAAGATTTTGTCCCAATTATCGTGGTTCGGTCCGATGTACATGGATATCATGTCGATTAGAGTTCGGTGGAATCGCTCTGTCAGCCCATTTGTCTGCGGGTGGTAAGCGGATGTGGTCTTATGAAGTGTGCCACAAGTTTTTAGAATTTCGTCAATTGTCGACATGAACGCCTTTCCCCGGTCACTCAACAACGTGCGAGGTGCACCATGACGCAACAGAATGGCTTCTAAAAAGAAGGCGGTAACGTCTGAGGCGGAGCTAGTGCGTAGAGGAGCGGTCTCCGCGTATCGTGTGAGGCGGTCGACGGCTGTGACGATCCAGCGGTGGCCCGCAGGCGTTACTGGAAGTGGCCCGACGAGGTCTATTCCGACAACGGCAAAAGGTGTGTCGAGACATGGAATGGGTTGTAATAAGCCAGCAGGAGCTGAAGTTGGTCGTTTCTGGCGTTGACAAAGTGCGCAAGAAGCGACATAATTAGCCACAAAGGTAGAAAGACCAGGCCAGAAGAAACGGCTCCTAACGCGGTTGTAGGTCTTTTGAAATCCCAAGTGTCCAGCTGATGGGTCGTCGTGCAATGCTTCGAGAACTTGTTTTCGCAGCGAACGGGGAAGTACTGGCACCCACCGATGCCCATCCGCATTGTAAGTATAGTGCTGCAGGACATTGTTCTCCAGCTTGAACAGCCGTAGCTGACGACGTAGTCTGGCATTAGGCGGAGAAGGCGAGCCATTCAATTATCCGATGATGCGGTTACAGTAGGGGTCGTCACGTTGGTACGCGGCAAACTGGGCGCTGTTGTTTAAAGGTAGCGACTTAGCAACTGCCAGGGGTGATAACGTGAGTGAACAGGAAGCCGCTTGATCACCTGAGGGGCATTCGGGATGCGTGGTTGGAGATGAAAGTGGGAGAGGGCAGCGAGAGAGAGAGCGTCAGCATCCTGATGCTGTTTGCCGGACCTGTACACAACGTCAAAAGTGTACTCTTGCAAACGCAGTATCCAGCGACCGAGGCGCCCAGACAAATTCTTCAGCGAGGACAACCAGCATAGGCCATGGTGGTTGGTAACCACAGTAAAGTGGCGTCCATACAGATAAGGTCGAAATTTCTGGATGGCCCAAACGACAGCGAGACATTCCTGCTCTGTTATCGAGTAGTTATGCTCTGCAGGTGTTAGTGCGCGGCTGGCATACGCAACTACTCTCTCACGTGAAGTGTCGTCGCGCTGGAGGAGGACAGCACCGATTCCGTGGCCGCTGGCATCTGTGTGCAGGAAAGTGGGTGCACTCTCATCGAAGTGACGGAGGACGGGGTTTGATGTCAAAGCACGCTTAAGGGCTTGGAAAGCACACTCGCACTCGTCAGTCCACGTGAAATCCGTCCCTGACGTCAGAAGCTTGTGTAACGGCCCCGCAATGGCAGCAAAGTGACGGATGAAGCGGCGGAAGTAAGACGCCAGGCCCACAAAACTTCGCAATTGTTTTTGATTGCACGGACGTGGAAACCTAATTACGGCAGCAACCTTGTCGGGGTCGGGTCGAACGCCGTCTTTGCTGACAAGGTGACCCAATACTTTGATGCTTGTGCTGGCGAAGTGGCACTTTTTTGTATTGAGCTGTAGGCCAGCGTTCGAAATGCACGTTAGAACTTCGTCCAAACGCTTAAGGTGCTGAGAAAAAGTAGAAGAATAAATGACGATGTCGTCTAAATAACATAAACAGGTTTTCCATTTGAGACCACGTAAGACAGTATCTATCATGCGCTCAAATGATGCTGGAGCGTCGCATAAGCCAAAGGGCATGACGTTAAATTTGTAAAGCCCGTCAGGCGTCGCAAACGCTGTTTTCTCCTTGTCTGCTTCGCGCATAGGTATTTGCCAATACCCGCATCGGAGGTCGAGGCTGGAGAAATATTCTGCGCCTTGTATGGAGTCCAGGGCATCATCTATGCGTGGCAACAGATATACGTCTTTTTTCGTGATCTTATTGAGCGCTCTGTAATCAACACAAAAGCGGACAGAGCCATCCTTTTTCCGGACCAACACCACAGGAGACGACCAGGAGCTAGATGAAGGTCGAATAATATCCCGTTTGAGCATGTCGGCGACGTTTTTCTCGATGATTTGCCGTTCAGCTGAAGAGAGACGGTATGGGCGGCGGCGTACAATGGAGCTGCCTTCGGTTTTGATGCTGTGCTCTGCAACGGAGGTGCGGCCCAGAACTTTGCAATGTACATCAAACGAAAGGCTGTGCTTTTGGAGAAGGTCTAAGAGGTCTCTCTTTAGCTCGGCAGTGAGGTGAGGACTTATGGTGTCATTTAAGGTAACAGTGGTAGCCTTGATATCTGTAGTAGCAGACAAAGGCGGTGATTCTGCGTGAAGGGGAATCAGTGAAAAGGACTCACTGTCAGCGAAGCAGCTCACAGGAGTGCCCTGGGGCAGCATCACTGGCGAAGAAGTTGGATTCAAGGCGGTGACCAATGCTTTACCGTCGTTAAACCGCACAAGACCTGGTGCTATGGTAAGCCCCGCAGGTTTCGAGCGAACTGACGGAGCTATAAACACGTCACCATTAACTATAGTATCCGAAGCGATCGTTAGAAGTTGTTCATCTCCTGGCGAAATGAAGCAATCAGTAGCAGCAATGAAACGGAAGCTGTATGGATCGACATCCGATGAACTCTCAGTAACTGACATTTAAATGACTCGCTGACGACACGATATGAAAGCTGATGCCGAAGAAAGGAAGTCTCATCCTAAAATTACTGTGTGAGTGCACAAAGAAAGTACAAGAAACTGAATGTGGTGAATGATGCCATCTATGAAAACACGGACTGTGCAAACACTTGAAGGCTGAATAGGGACTCCATCTGCGCAATGAAGGGGAGGACCATCGTAGGGCGTCCTAACTTTTTTCAAGCGGGCACAAAAGTCTGCACGAATTACGGAATGTGATGCGCCGGTGTCCACCAGTGCCTCTGTCTGTATACCTTCAACATACACCAATAAAACATTCGATGGGCGGTCCGGAGGAGTTTGACGCAGTTCGAAAGATGCAGCTTTCCCTCCCGAAGCTGCACTGTTCAGTTTTCCAGTTGGCGGTCGGGAATTGAAGTAGAAGGTCGGAGAGGAGAAGAAGAACGCCGCATCGGTGAAGGTGAGCGACGACGTGAGAACCGGGAACTGCCAACTGGGTCAAAGTTCTGTGGAGACGGCGACCGACGTGTGCTGTTCAGATACAGCCGACGATAGGGGGGTCCAGTCGCGTAGAAGTCGTCTCGTTCAAGGTTATCGTAGCCTCGTCGTTCGTCTTGCTGACGGCGTCGGCAAAACCTTGAAATATGACCACGGATGCCGCAATAGAAGCAAGTCGGCCGCGAACTGCGCCAGGCGTTGTAAGGCTGGGAAGATGGTCGCGGTGCGAGTGAGTTGAGCGAACCATGCACTTCGGGCGCTGGTAGCTGCATTGGGCTTTGCTGGGGTGGAGGCGTCCTAGCAGCAACCTGAGCATACGTTGGCATGGCCACAGGATATGAGCTCGGGACAGGTGTGACAGTCATCGAGGCCAGGCTCTGATGGGGCGTAGGTGTCGTTGCAGCAACGTGAGCATAACTGGGCATGGGATGTGAACTCGGAGCTGGTGTACTAGTCATCAAGGCCAGTTCCTCCCTCACGACGTCGCGCAAACTAGTGGCGGGTGGCGTCGTTCGAATATCGAGGTGGCGAGGTGAAGCCTGTGCGTGAAGTTCCTCGCGGATGATAGAGCGGATCAGTGCACGCAGCTCTGTTGTATCTTGACTTGAGCTCAGATCAGACATATTAGGTTGTACTCGAGTGGTCTGAAGCTCCTCAAGGCGCTGACAGGTAGCGATAACATCGGCTACGGTTTGAGTATTTTGTACCACAAGCGCATTAAAAGCGACAGTCGCAATTCCTTTTAGCAGGTGGCGCACACGGTCGTTTTCCGCCATATTGTTGTCGATGCGGCGGCAAAGGGCGAGAACATCTTCGATGTAAGAAGTGTAAGACTCGCCAGGGTGTTGAACACGTGCGCCAAGCCTCTTTTTGGCGATATCCGAGAGCACTGACGGGTTGGCAAAAATCTGGCGGAGCTGACGTGTAAAGGCGGGCCATGTCGGAAAATCTGTGGCGTGGTTGAAAAACCACGTTTTTGCGACGCCGCTCAGGTAGAATGCAACGTGGGTGAGTTTCGCAGGCTCATCCCAGTTGTTGATAACACTCATGCGGTCATACTCCTCTAGCCAGTCTTCAACGTCTTCACCCGGAAGCCCTGCGAACAGCGGAGGATCCTTTTGAGGGCTGGTGACCAGGTGAGAAGGGTTTCTTGCCGGTGGGAGCGGTGGCGAAGCTGGCACGCTGGACTGGGCGGCTTGCGACATTACCGGACCCAGGTCGTATAAGCGGCGGCCTGAACGGAGCTCCAGGGATGTGTTCTAGAAGGACGCTGGGGTGTCCGAGAACGCGAGAGGATGCAGGAACCGGGCAGCACTCTCCACCACTTGTAAGATGGCGTCGAGAACACTCGAGACTCTCCTTTTATTGACTCGAGTATGTGCCCCACAACCTAAACTTGACTGGTGATGATGAGTATTTACAGATGAAAAGATGGGACGCATAAATAATGCTCACTAATATTGTGTGTGTTAGTGTGTGCGTGTCATGACCAAGAAGGACGCTGGGACCCTGGCACGGGCAGTTAAGCGTTGTAGAAGTGAAAGACGATAATACAACAGCTTGCCCGACGAACGAGTGTTGTGTTTATTTCGCTCACTACAATAGCGCAGGCGGCTCAAGCCATCTGTCCGTAGCCTCGTGAGTCGTTGGCAGCACGGGCTTCTCTGTCCAGGGATGCCGTCCACGCTTCTTTGGCCACCGCTTCAACTGCCCATCGGAAAATCAGTGTACGGCGTCCAAGCCTCTCCCGTTGTACCAGGCCATGACCCAACAGACACCATGCTGCCACTCCACGGTCATAGTATTCACGGGCTCCTGTCCTTTGGGAATGCTGTTCAAGCTTCCCACGGGCTGAATTTAGTCGCCAGTACTCTCCCAAGATACGAGATCACCCAAATGTGAGCGCGGAACGGCTCCACACTAGGCGAACGTGATTCCTGCCTGTTGAGGCTTAACCCCCGGCAGCGCCATAGATCTGCGGCGTACCATCCCACGACTACGCGTCACAGGTCAACGCCGTGACAGCGACGAGCTCCAAGCTGTTTCCTGCAATCATGCTGACCTTGTGTTCTCGCAAGAACTTTAGGCCTGCTGATCTGAGCAATACAGAGAGGCACCCTCCTGCAGCTCTCAGACCAGATTGGCTGCTTTGCCTCAGTGATCTCGGCATTTTCACATGCCGCCCCGCCACTACCGTCCATCTGCAAACTCCCGGAATTTGACGGGTTTTGGAATGACGCCGACAGCTGGGTGGCAACCACCGATGCTCTAGCCATGCACGCGGCCAACACGAAGCATCATAAATCGTTCGTGGCCATAGACCGTATTTGAGAAAGAGGAGCGGCTTGGCGCGGGTATGAAGGATGGAACCAGAAGTCATAGGCGGAGTGCAGCTCCAAGCTCATAGCTACTTTCGGTCTGATACCCTGCGCTACCTGCCCGTGCAACTCGTCTTCCCCTGAGGATGAAGCCCAGGAGAAGCCCGATCTGAAGAATGCAACTCCGGCCTGTGGCATCCTGCAATCACTCCATGAATAAGCGCCAGTGCATCATCACGACAGTGTAACTGGGGGTTACACAGACATTTTCACTGTCGTATTTCGAGTTCCTGAGGAGCAACGGCTAAATGGTGCGCCCGTGTCCGTTGGGGCCCTCACGTCAAGCTTTGCGAAGCCCCTTGCCGCAGGTCCCGATGAAGGTTATGCGGCGAACTTTGAGTCGCCAGGCAATCCGTTAGGCTGTAAGGCGCGAGCCTCAATCTTACTGGACGTTTTACCACGTCATGAAAGATGCGTGTCTTTGGATTTCACCACCATCATCTATAACCAGACAGTAGCATGTCTACACGCGATGTATCAGCGTGTTGGGCTCACTGAATTCCATTCCTTCGACTCCTCTGCAAGTCGCCTGTGATATGCTGCGGTTCCCTTACATTCATAATATCTGTACTGGCAACTTGAGGCTGCTTCTCCGTCTTTTTCACTTCCCTTCCTATATTTTCCGGCTCACTCAGCACGACGTGACCATCAGGACATGATGCCAGTGATTGTGGTATAAAATGTGGATGTAGCTCCGATGTGTCGAAAACGTTGCTGATGGTCGTAGAGTCGTCCACCTTTTTAATAGGCAATGTGTCAAGCACGAGATCAGGCGTCACGTCCATATCTCGAAGGGAAAGTGATATCAGAGCCAGTGTTACCAACTCCAGTGGTCTCGGTTTGTCGTTGCATGGGTCAGCTGACGGATATCGGCGCATTGTCACAACACTGCAAAACTACACTGCTTGTACGAAGAGAGCATCAGAAAATATTCGTTGACTTGCACTTCACAGTTACTGTATTGAAGAGGTCGTCTTTCTGAGCTCTGTCCTTGGTAAATGCATTATAGGACTTGTTGGTGTCACAAGAGATCCAAGCGAAAGCAGCCATGAGCTTGCAGCTTCAGTCCGCCCAGCACAGCTGCTCCACGTCTTCATACCGGTGCCACACCGCGGCACAGCTTGAAGGCGGTCAATGGCCACGAGCCTCAGGCACGGCTAGTGTGTTCACGGTTGGCACCCGGCGGTCGGCATTGTTCTGGAGCCCGTCGAATTCCGGTAGTTCGCTGACGGCCGGTGATGGTGGGTCGGCACGGGAGAATGCCGAAATGTCCAAGTCGAAGCAGCCGATCTGGTTTGACAGGAGGGCGCACCTCTGCTCTCTGCATTGCTCAGATGAGCAGGCCTCAAGATGTTGTGAGGTGACTGCATCCAGCATGGCAGATGGCCGAGAACGGCGCGGAGCTCGTCACTGTAACAGCGTTGGCCGTGACGCGGATTGGCGCGATGGTACGCCACTGATCCATGGCGCTGTCGCATGAGGCACCGAAACAGCTTCTGTTCGCGGCTGCAGAGTATGCAGTGCTTGCAGTACTCACGGTGGCGACATGCACGTCCAAGGAAGCCCGAGAAGCGTCTATTGGATGCTCACCCGTTGTAAAAGAACTGGCCACGGGATACAGCCCACGGAAAGTGTGCGCGACGTTCTCAGGTGAGAGCAGCCCATGCGCATTATGAGAGGAAGGAGGTAGCCTGCCGCCTGTCAAGCTGTACCCTGGAACCATCGAGAAGGCATGGACGCCATCCGAAGATTATTTGATGGGTATGTGCTGCAGCGGTCGGGTCGTGAATTCCATGTTCCAGGAAGCGTTGACGGCGTGCCTACCCTGAAGATACCCATGCTGCCGATGATCCACGAGGCTACGGACAGGTGGCTTGAGCCACAAGGCTCCCTTGTCGAGCTGCCTCATTGTAGTGGGTGACATAGAAAGAAAACCCGTTCGTCGAGCAAGCTGTTCTATTTTCTTCTTCGTATGGTTAGCCCTGCTAGCTGCGCACGCACTAAAGCTCCGATGCTGCTGTTGTTAGCCATCACACACGGCCATGAGTGCGAGCGCGTGGAGCTGCCGACAGTGCTTCAGGTGCGCGGGGTTTGCTGCACGTGGTGATCGGCCGCGACCAGTAGACGGGAGATTAGCGTGAAGCGTCTCCGGTGGGCGGCACTGACTGCTCCAGGGTGGCTGAACTCAGACATGCTAAAAACTCATCAGGAAGTTTGTCCAAGTTGGTGCTGGTGGCCGACACTGGCTTGTCGCCTAGGTAGGACGCAATGTTGCTGTGGAGTGTAGGCCTTGGCTAGTACCTTTGTGCATGACGACTCTGAGGGACTACATTGACTGTGTTGTGGTGGTCTACGAGCACGGGCACGCTGTGACATTGCAAAGGAGGGAGTTCCATTTTCTTCGAGGGGACGAAGAAGGCTTTCTCGGGGTAGTTGAAGTTCTCTGACTTGATGCGGCTTGGCAAGGAATGACCTAGAAGACGGTTTAGGCAGGTGGTTGTGACTGTTGCAGCATCTTCACGGGTTTCTTTTCAAAGCGATGACATTTCTTAGACCACTGTATTGATAGCAACGCGCGAAACGGTGGATCTGCCAACGGTACTTGCTGCACCAGACGCCGCCGTCTGTGCGTCTTGCAGTGGGTCATAAGTTAGTTGGCTTTTCTGGTGGCGGACTGAAGCATGCTTCATGGAACTGGGACTGCCCATCAGAAGCCGCTGCAAAAGTATAGACTTGCACTGTGCAGGCAGGTGTTTGCTGAAAACGACGAGGGACGTTTCATAAACATTGTATTCTCGAAAGGCGTCGTTGTGCAAAGCGTAAATGCCCTCACGTTCAGTTAGTCATTCATTTAAAGCGTGCAGATCCGCTGGCCGATGGCCGATGGCCACCTTGTGCTGAGTGAGCCGGAAAATATAAAAAGGGAAACGGAAAAGACTCAGAGGCAGCCTCAAATGTTCAGTACAGCCATGAATAAAGAGAGCCCGCCGCACTTTAAAGGCGACTTGAAGAGTTTCGAGGGAAATGAGATCAACGAGCCAAACACGCTGATATCATCGCGTGCAGACGCGCTACCGCCTTTTCTCAAATATTCTGCGCTGCTCGGTGTACCATGTGGAATAGCTCCAGGGTCGCCAAACGTTGATGCAACAGACTGTACGTGCTCTATTTCTGACGCAGAGATGGTGGTGAAAGAAAAGCGCTTCTCAGTTTCACAGAGACCACTAGATAATCTTCTAGCTCACAAAGGTCCTGACTATTTTTCATATGTTGGTGGTGATGCAAATGTGAGCGAAATGCAGCACCAAAAGAACACGTCTACGACGGTGAGCCCTCGAAGTGATTGAAAAGGGAAAAGGAAGAAATAAGTGCAGTTTTGCTACTGACTCTCTCAATGGAGGGCACCTCCACAGTTCTGCGCAAGGAATGGGGGAGTGGGAATTGAAGAGTCAGAAGAAAGGGGTAAGAGAAGGGTAGTGAAAAGCATTCGATAAGTCGCGACAAGCACGCGGGTAAAAAACCTACACGGTACGCGCAATCCACCGGAAGACCACCGAGAAGCCGGGAGTACAGTGTACACTGTACCGGGGTGAAGCAATGCGCCTGTGAAGGGGAGAGAAAAAAATTGGCCCCGTATCTGCATTTAATCTGCGAATGTCGTCCAAAGACGATGGTCTTGGGTGTAGAGAGAGTGAACAAAACATTTATTTGATGTTCTGTTCAAGAAAATCAGTGAATGGTATTCTGTAGGCGCTGTGTTAGAGTGCCTGGAGCATGCAGGCACTCTAACACAGCGCCTACAGAGTGCCTGGAGCGTGTTAGAGTGCCTGGAGCGTGTATCAAGTCACGTCACACGTTAGTTTTTTCCAGTGACTCTATCACACGTGAGATTATAGCGCCATCTGGCAGTTTTTACAAAAACAAAGCGCGTGGCTTTGAGACGGGTGTGCGTGGCCGCCTCAGAGGTGATAAGGTGTGGAACGCAAGGTGACGGGTAGGTGCCACCACCGTCTCATTTTAGCAAAACGTTAGACACATTCGCCTTTCCGTGCAAGCGTTGGATGGTTCGCTCAGCGTGATAAGCGCTACGGCCCTTAAAATTACTTATGTATGCCTTTTCTAGTAAAAGGGGAACATGCAGAATATATACGTGTTGTTATGATGCCATACACACGTGCAATAATTACTTTTTATTCGACAATTGCACAAGTATGAATGCTGAATCTTGCGCAACATAGGTGGGCGCTGCGAATGGGGTCAGCCGTTTCAAATACCCGATGCTGTTAAGCGTGGACAAACAGACAAGTGTACAGACAGACAGACAGACCAAAATTTTTGCGTTGGAGGTCCCCAAGAAAGAGTATCGTCCTTAAAAACCAAGCAAAGAAGTTAGTGCGCTCCCCGACTAACAGAGAAGAAGAGAGTGTGGTTTTTCGCACGGCGAAATGCGCCCGCAGGGGAGAGGAAAAAAAGCCGTTAGGTAGCTTGGAACGGCGTAAGTAAACTAAGTCATGTGGGACTTCTAGGAGGCATGCGGCGCCGTAGATGTAAACACTCGGACGCGTATGTAACGGGCCTCTTTAGAGACGCGTAATAAGATCGGTATTCCCGAAAACCTCTAGAAGCCCATGGAACGCCCACCAGAGTGTCGCAACATTAGGCCTGGGGAACAAGAGGTGCTCTGGACTCACGTGTGGCAGTCCTAGTTGCGCTTAGGCGTTGAAGAGATGGCGACAAATATCCGCGTGTCCAGGGCACTGACACAAGATATGTTCGACCATCTCGCCTACCGGACAACGCACACACGAAGGGCTGCTACTTCCACTCTGTCTGAAGAGTTGGTGCGTGGTTCGGCTGCATCCAGTTCGAAGACGCAGCAAGAATGCACAAGCACCCCGACCAATTCCTGTTGCCAGCAGGCGTCAGAAAGTATTGTCGGCTGCTGTGCGGGGGTCCGAGTGAAAAGCCCGGACGTGGCAAGCGATAATCTACTGCGCCACATCGAAACTGTACACAAAAATCATGGCGGGTGTTGACGGTTCGTGGGCGTCCTTTGCATGCGCGTCGGCTGCCTCATTGCCGCGCACTCCCACGTGTAAGGGCACCTACTGGAATGATACGACACACCCACTTCACACAATTACCGTCAACTTGCGCTTGAGGTGATGCGCGATTGAAGGACCATTTTCACCTTTCGCGAGGGTGAGGAGTGCTGCCCGAAAGTCAGAGAAGACCACGGCCGATGGCGGCAGAAGCTCGGCCAGCTGATCGGCAGCTAAGTTCACTGCTTCGAGCTCAGCGGTCGTCGATGACGCTGGGAGGGGAAGACGGCACTTCCTCTCGTCTCGGAGTGCCGGAATAATGCTGGCAGCAGCAGCCGAGCCGTCCTTGTTCACCGAGCCGTCAGTGTAATATTGGAGAGGGTCGCAGTACCGCTCCTCGATTAGGGAGCAGGCTGCCTGTAGTAGGGCAGCCTGAGGGGTGTGCCCCTTGCTGCCCATTCCCGGAACTCTGGTCGATATGGCCAGCTGCGGCCCATGCCAGTGTAGGGCAGCGACAGGAGCCGATTAACCAGTGCTTTACCGCCTCGCGTCATCTGCATGCGCTCCACGTGGCGCAGAGCACAGGCCTTGACTCTGAGCGAGAAGAGAAACTGGTTGGTTTCGTCGTAGGTCATGCCCACTGGTGAAGTTCGAGGCATTCCAAAGAGGTGACGTACGACACCGTGATGCTCCGTCTCGAGAGGCTCTCGTTGAGACGCTCGCAATGCGACGAAGGAGAACGCATAGAGGGCCCTGGCTCCGGCGACGGTGTTATACATCTTCAGGGCGATGTCAGGCGAACAGCCTTTGCCCCGCGCGAAGTGAGAGGAAGCTACTCTTCCAACTCTGCGAGAGCTGAGCCGGTGGCTGGCAACTGCTGGCTTTCAGCTCAGGCGGTGATCAAGCGTGATTCCGAGGTAGCGCATTGTTCGTCACCACGGCAGAACGCGTCCCCGGAAAGTGAGACGGCCGACCTCGTATCCCTCCCTGAGGGTGGGGTGGACGAGAAGCGCTTCGCTCTTGACAGAGGAGAGCTGAAGCCCAATGCTCGAGATGAAAGAATCCATGGCCTCGAGAAAGAGCGCTTGATGCTTGGTCGCACTTGTTTTACGCGCGAAGTTGGGCCACTCGCGAAGAGGGTGACGTCGTCCGCATAGATCGCCATGCGCACTGCGTACTTTAAGCCGCGAGGGAGATAGTCCACGATGCGCGTGAGGGCGAGATTGAAGAGCATGGGGCCCAAAATACTGCCCTGCGGAACTCCAGCAGTGGACGGGCGAGGCGCGCTGAGGTCACCAGCAATGCGGACATGGCAGCTTCTGCCCTTGTCGGCTGTTCTGGCAATATCCTCCTCGTAATCAGCATCTGCCACTTCCTTCGCGACATAGCCAAGGCCTGCCACCCGATGCATCTTTTAGGGCCGTTCCATGCGCTAGCTGCACAGCCGCAACGCGCGTGCCGGCACACCTGCCGTACCTAAGCAAAATGTGAAAGAGCGTCGCCGCTTGGATTATTTGTCCCCCGCTTGCGTGCGGCAGGGGTCCCGGCACGAGCGGTGGCTGTGCGGGCAGCACATAACGGCCCGCACAGTTTACGGCCTCACTGCGTGGCCCGGAGCGACCATGGTGAGGCAGCCAATGTCGTCCATTAGAGCCGTTACCGCTTATTACTACATGTTGCAGCGTGATCCAAGCCGATCGCCACGATGCAGCCAAGCCCACCCACCAGAAACATTGCCGTCTGCTATATGTGCGCCCACAGTTATGGCGGAGCGCCATGACCAAGATGGACGCTCGTGATCGGGCGGGGGCAGTAAGAAGTAGTGAATAGAACAGCTTTTCTGAGAGACGGTTGTTGTGTCAATTGTCAATCTCACTCAATACAACATATATATATATATATATATATATATATATATATATATATATATATATATATATATATATATATATATATATACAGGCAGGCATGGTGGTTGAGTGGCCGTAGCGTTGTATATAGTCCAGTAGATCCTCCGTGAGCGGTCACAACGTGGTTTATTTCGACCTAGAGTCTGGCCTTCATCAGGATTAAAGGTACAGTTTGTTGGTGCTCAGCTTTATACAATCTCAAATCAGAGGGAAAGGAAAGAGGAAAAAGACAGAAAAAAGAAAAAAGGAAGAAAGAAGAAAAAATAAAAAAAGAGAAAAAAGAATATAAGGTGGACTCCCCTCGGGCGCCCCCTTTCCACTCTTCCTTCCACTTCCACTTCATCTCTCTCCCCTTTCTCCCCTTCACCTTTCTGATGTCAGTGGTCTGTGTATGCTTCCTTTCACTAACGCATTCTTCCCGACCAGACGGCGCCTCCTGGCACTGGCGGTTCGGTGCGGGGCAAAAAAGAGCTTTTTTAGGAAGTTCCAAACCTTTAAATACTCAGAGCCCTGTCAACATTTCGTCGTAGAAAGAGGGGTACCGCGTATTGGGGCAGAGGCTGATAAGCGGGCATTTTAGGAAGTTTTAAGGCTTCAACTACTCGGGGTCCCGTCAACATTTTGTCGTAGAAAGAGAGTTCCGCGTACTGCGGCAGAGGCTGGTAAGCGGGCGCAATGCGAATTCCTTGCCCGCTTCTGGATTACGCGTGCAGTGGGGGCCTCCCGGCTGTGCACAGGGTTGCTGTTGGGCATGTCATGCATGGCACAATTGATTGGATAGTAAAATAAAGCAGAAAACAGACGACAGCTGCACTTAGGAAGAGTAGTTACTCTTGGAATTGTTTTGAGTTGTCCAGTGCCCTTCGCAGCTGCAGTGCC
The DNA here is from genome assembly GCA_013436015.1 of Rhipicephalus annulatus. Taxonomy (NCBI): domain Eukaryota; kingdom Metazoa; phylum Arthropoda; class Arachnida; order Ixodida; family Ixodidae; genus Rhipicephalus; species Rhipicephalus annulatus. The sequence continues at coordinate 248,598 of WOVY01012388.1, forward strand.
GTGAACTCAGTTACTATTTTCATTGCCATTATTGTTTTCTAATGGTTCAATTGCTGCAAGTGTTCCATGATTCTCATTTATTCCTCTATCAGGGGTGTTAAATCGGAGGATAAGGTATGACCCTCGTTGTTCACGTTCTCGATTTGATTTAAATCCCGTTTCTAAGAGCGTTACTGATAGTTTGTCGAATGCATGGTCGGGAAGATTGAGATGTTTTGATAGAGGTAGACTTGGGGCTGATTTCGCATGGGCTTTGTGATTATTGAAGCGAATCCTAAATGGTGTTTCTGTTTTTCCGATGTACTGCATACCACACACGTTGCATTCGAGTAGGTATACCACATTAGAGGAATCGCATGTTATGTTTCCTCGTATGTTGATCGAAAACTTGGATTGTGTGCTGGTTGCTTTGTAGGACCACGTAGTGAGCAATGGAAAGGAAAATGGTAAGTGTAACCCTAAAGGAGCACTGTTATCAAATACCTCAAGATGAAGAGGAACTATCACTTCCCGAAGCAGTGAGCACTGACGGATTTGTTTCCTATATAAGCACTAAAATGAAGCTCACTTCAGACCATTTACTTGCTAAAAGAACGGTGAGGATCAACATGAAACTTCAGGATTATGAGAATTTCGTGCTGACTCCAGTAAGAAACGACGTGAAGCCTGCTACCGCTGCTTCGCCTGAGAGTTCCGTCGAGCTGATCAACAAGTTTCTTGAACTGCACCAAGAACAGAATAGGCAGCAAAATGATTTAATGCGCTTGCTTGTAAACGCGAAGGAAAGATTAAGCAGACCGAGTCGCGAACACGTGAAGCCAGACATATTTGACGGGGAGTCTAGTAGTCCCGAGTCCTGGCTCACATTTTACGAGTATGCATGCAATAAAAACTACTGGCACAGCGATGAAGATAAAGTGAAAAACATGCGACTATTTCTAACGGGCATAGCAAAGAGTTGGTACGAATGGCGTCTCAACGCTCACAGCAACAAACCATGGATAGAGTGGAAAGTAAGCTTTCTGAGCTCCTTCAGCGAGAACAAGGTGTTGCTATTGGACAAAGCAATCACGTTCAGATACAGGTCTGGATCTGCACTCTGCTATTTTTATGAGAAAAGGCGCTTGCTACAGCTGGCGGACTCATCTTTGCCTGAGACGTCTGTGGTTCCGCTTATCATTCATGGTTTAAGTCCGGATCTCCAGAAGCAACTACAAATGCGCGGACCCAAGACGGTCGAAGAACGTCTGCAGGGAATGCGAGACCTCTACCTCCCGGACCTAGGAACCCAGCGTCAAGCCATGACGCCTGCTGCAAGGAATACCGGGGGCACACGAGCTGAGGAACGACGCCCGCTTACAAGCTGGAGACCAAACACGTAGCGCTAGCGTCGATGTCGCAGGGATTCGTTTCGCTTCTCCTTCGCTTCTCCTTTGCTTTTCTACGCTGTTTGGTATCGAATTCAAGTGACTTCCACGCGACGGAGGCCATTCATTGATTGATTTGTGGAGTTTAACGTCCCAAAACCACCATATGATTATGAGAGACGCCGTAGTGGAGGGCTCCGGAAATTTTGACCACCTGGGGTTCTTTAACGTGCACCCAAATCGACGGAGGCCATTCAAATTAGGCCAAGACGACCTATGCATACCAAGCGATCGAATGTTGGGCACATCTCGATCTTGAAATTTGATGTCACTGCTTCTTTAAGAGACAAGAAGAGAGACGAGTGTATCAGGGAACACACCGGGGTTAAGGATATTACAGTTGAAATTGAGAAGAGGAAGTGGAAATGGGCCGAGCATGTAGCATGTAGACAGGAGAACCACTGGTCATTAAGGATAACTAACTGGATTCCCCGAGAAGGCAAGCGGGTTAGGGGGAGACAGAAAGTTAGATGGGTAGATAAGATTAAGAAGTTTGTGGGTTAAAATGGCAGCAGCAAGCACAGGACCGAGCTGATTGGCGGAACATGGGAGATGCCTTTGCTTTGCCCAGCAGTGAACCGTAGTCAGGCTGATGATAAATATATATACAAACCTCACCCACTACAATATATAGATTATTTATCATTTACAAAATACTGTCAATCCCCCATGGGGATTTTTACAGGGGTGAGCATCACTGTCACAAATTTCAACGTTTGAAACAAGAAAAAAAGAAAAATCAGAATAATAAAAAACACATAATCACTGAACACAGCAGTACGGCATAGAACAATCCTACATAGTTATTTGAAGGATAACCAAGTACAATGTACTCCAATGGTACACCGACCAAAAACAAGTCGAGAAAAAACGTAGCACAGAAAGAAAAAAACACAGATCGGATATTGTCATCAAGGAACCGCATTAAACAATATATAAATATATATATATATGTGTATATATATATATATATATATATATATATATATATATATATATATATATATATATATATATATGATATTACGTCAATAGTCGCACGTAAAAAACAAAACTATCCATCATAAAAAGAGTGACAAAGGGAACAGTAATGATTGTATGAAAATTTTTCTTTTTAATAACACTACGTCCACAGATTTCACGAGCACGCCATCTTTGACATCCCAGCCCACATCGACTACATTCTGAGGGAGGCAAAGTGCAAAGATCTGCTCTACATCGGCATGTCTCAGGGCACCCTCACGTTCTTCACCATGCTGGCCGAAAAACCATGGTACAATGACAGGGTGAGTGGACCAGATTGACTGAAATACACAGTTTGTGGGCTCGCATGTGCCATATCACTGAACGTAATAATTATCACGTTTGTTGAGCAATGATGCAGCGCTTTTTGCAGAATGGGTACACGGAAATAATTGTTTGCTCGTGCTGCTACTTAGGTGCACGGGCTGCAGATAACCACATCGTGTACGTTATATTGACAATTTTTAGGGCGCGTTACTCTATTTCAATTCAGAACTGCTTCGGCATTTTTTAATTGTCAAATAGTATTGTTCACCTTGACAGGTTGTCTCTCTTCCCATACGTGAGTCACAGTAGGTCTGATGAATGTGCTGCAAATGAGGAACGTAACACTTGCACTGTCAGTAGAGAATAAAAGTACTACCGAAATTCGGGATAAATAATCACGATGTGGGCCATTTGGCTGTTATGATGCTGCGCATCGGCACGTGGGCGATCGCGTAAGAAACGCATTGTCGTGTATGTTGCGAGAAGTTGTTGACGGAATATTTGTTCAAATGTCGCAATAAAACAGCGCCTTTTCAGCCATATTGAGAAGTTATATCAACCATATGGCAAGTTATATTTTTAGGTTGGATTAAGTCTTATTTATTTATTTATTTCATGACACCATACATTATCCAAAGACATTCAGTAAACAGAGGCAAGTACAAAGGAAGCAGATGAGAAAATACACCAATACATGCAGGAAAACAAATAATGTTTATGGTGGGGTAAACTCATACAAAGATCGACTCGGTAATTTCGACAACGAAAAATCTACTGCGTTCCTGGATACAAGCCTGTTGGAGCCCGACGTCTAGCGCCCGCTCCAAACTGTCTAAATACCGCGCCAAAGTGCGCTGTGCGCCCTCTAGCGCAAGCAGTATGCGCATACGAAACTTCATTTTTCTCAATTCGTGTTATTTATATTTTTTTAAAGTTCTGTGTGCTTTTGCTAAAGAAGTCTAAAACTAATTTCAATGAAACTTTGGATGCGTGGTCTAGAGCATGTCGGAAACAACCTGAACTAAAAAATTACAAATTTATTAAAGAGGAAAGTTGAAGAGAGAGAAAAGGAATGCAGGAAAGGTAGGGAGGTTAACTAGACTATGCGTCCAGTTTGCTACCCTACACATGGGGAGGGGGAGTAAAAGACAGAGAGAAGGATAGCCACACGTCACATCACACACACAATTTCGAGTTTCACAGAAGTTGCTGACAAGTATCAATGAAGTTGCTGACAAGTATCTCAGGAGGGCTCGTGTAGCTTTCTGTGCTGATGTGCTGCGTGACCAGGCTCCTAAGATCTTTGCTTCATTAAATGGCCGATCATCGAGTCTATTCAAGGCACACTGGAGAGTCCGGCGATCTTCATCAAATTGGGCACAGTGGCACAAGAGATGTTCATAAGTCTCTATACAGTTGCAGCTTTCACGCATGGATGAATCCGCCGTGCCAATGCGATAGCTGAATGACTTAGTAAACGCTACCCCAGTCCACAACCGGCACAGCATTGTAGCGTCACGTCGAGAAATCTTGGATGGCAGTTGTTTCTGACGTAATGACTTAAGATTCGTAAGGTGATGATTGGAGTTAAGTGGCGAATTCCAGTGCGCAAGCGTGGCATTATGCGCAATGTGACGAAGTTCTCTAGCTGCGTCTACTCTTGACAAGAGAATTAACAATGTGGGCGCTCCATCGTGGGCACATCGGGCAGCGTCGTCGGCGAGGTGGTTACCACTGATGCCACAGTGGCCCGGCAACCATTGTAAAATAATGTCATGCCCTTGATCAGCAGCGCGATGACAAGTTTCGTTAATACGATACACCATCTGGTGGTAGTTTCCACGTCGTAGACTTCGCACGCATTGAAGGGCTGCCTTGAAGTCGCAGAAAATGGCCCATCTACTGGGGGATTCTTGCGTAACAAACTCCGCAGCGGCTTGAGGAGCGGCGAGCTCGGATCCCGTAGATGTCGTGACGTGTGATGTCTTGAATTTGACGGTGATTGATCGAGATGGTATGACAAAGGCACCTGTCGAACTTCCCGAGACCGAACCTTCCGTGTAAACATGAATTCGGTTAGCATACGACAAATGCAAGAGGTTCAGTGAGATCTGCTTGAGGGCTGCAGATGACAGGCTTGCCTTTTTAGATATCTCCGGCACTTCAAGGTGCACAGTCGGTCTTTTCATGCACCACTCTGGAGATAGTGGTATGGTTGCAGGCGAGAATCTCCACGAGATGGAATTCTGGTTAGCCGCAACAACTTTGGAAAACGCTGCCTTTGGTCTTTCTAGTGGCAAGCTAGCAAGGTGGTGGTTAGGCACTCTGGATATGTGACGGATATGTGTCCGGAGTGTGTCGACAGTTATATATGTCGTGATCGGATGGTCTTTAGCAATACGAATTGTTGCTAACGTATTGGCGCACCGAGGTAGCCCCAAGCATGTGCGGAGCACTTGGCCTCGAATGCTTTGCAGGACCCTGATGTTAGTTTTTCCGGCGTTGAAAAGCACGGGCGTGCTATACCGCAAATATCCAAAGAAGAGCACTCTGTACTGCTGAAGCATCGATGACACTGATGTGCTCCACGTTTTACCAGCGAGAAATCTCATCACTTGTGTGATAGAACTGAGCTTCTTTTTCAAGTGCGAAACGTGAGCACTTCACGAGAGATCTCTGTCGATAGTGACGCCCAGGAATCGGTGACGTCTCATATATGAAAGGTTCACGTTGTCGATAGAAACAGGATAACAGATCATGGGCTTTCGGGTAAAAGGGACTAAGGCGCACTTCTCGGTGGAAATTGTGAGGCCTCGAGCATGGAGGTACGTCGACGTTATTCTCGCTGCTTTCTGGAGCCGTGCACGTACCTGGAGTCGTGTCACTGCTGAAGCCCAGATACATATATCATCAGCGTATGTAGAGATATTGACTGATCAAGGTAGGCTTTGTACAAGGCCAATGATCGTGAGGTTAAACAGCGTAGGGCTGAGAACCCCGCCTTGTGGAACGCCACGAGCGGTGTAATGATCAACGGTGCGGCCTTCCGCAGTGAGCACGAAGAAGGATCTCCTCTCCGAATCCATCGAAACATTTCTCCACCGATTCCAATGTTCGCCAAGGAATGTAGGATGACATCGTGCGTTACGTTGTCATATGCACCTTTCACATCAAGGAACATTGCAACCGAGATACGCTTGAGGTATTTCTGTTGTTGCACAAAGGTTACGAGGTCGATGACATTATCAATAGAAGAGCGGCCTCTTCGAAAACCAGCCATGGCCTCTGGGTATATATCATAGCGTTCAAGGTACCACTCGAGGCGTGTCAGAACCATGCTTTCTATTATTTTCTCCACGCAGCTGGATAGCGCGATGGGTCGATATGATGCCAGATCAAGCGGCGACTTTACAGATTTGAGGATTGGTACCAAGCGGCTAGATTTCCACCTTTCCGGAACGACGCCATCGTTCCATGACTGGTTGCAGCATTTTAGTAGCTGATCTCGGCCGCGTCTTCCAAGATGGCATAAAGCAGCGTATGTAATACCGTCCGGCCCAGGTGACGATGAACGTCTGCAGGTGGCTAGAGCTGCATCCAGTTCCTCGAGTGAGAAAAGCGTATTGAGTTCAGAAACTCGTGCTACGGGAACATCCCCGAGAACTTCATCACTCATGGTAACCACATTGCCCGCAATCCTCACGCAGAAATATTCAGCAATGTCAACCTGCAGGCGGCCTTGATGGAGAGCCAATATACTGAATGGATGTTGTTGTGGAGTCGAGCCAAGGCCAAGAAAAGAAAAGTTGAAAAATTATCACACAGCAATGCGCTGCCTCGGTGGTATTGTGCATGTTGAAATTTTATTTTTTGGTAATAACTTTATAAAGTATTTTCTAATTTTTTAATTCACGTAAATCTACGAGTTTCTACAGCAACATGGATGAACATCATTACAGTTATTTCGGTGGTTGCACAGAACATATGCATTGAATGAGTGAACCAATTCTGAAAATTCTCAGTGGGCCATAGGAAGGGTAGGCAATATATGCATAAAAAGAGGATGTCCGCTGATAACCAGTGGCATTCTTTGTGAGCACGTGAAATTTATTGCGAATGTTTGCAGCAGTTACACCCCCCGCCACACACACGCATATACATTGCCACGCGTGTTTCTTAATGCACTTGGTTGCATTCGGTTTTCAACCACAAAGCCTGTCTGCAGTGCTTAGCGTAAACTGCGTCTCACTGTTCTAACTAAACGGTTGCGGAGTACTGTAGATTGTTTTGTTAAAATTACGCCGACAATTACGCCAAATTACGCCAATATATATATATATATATATATATATATATATATATTGTAAGAATACTGTTAGACGCATGCCGGGATGGAGCAACCGTTTATTGGGCCTAACAGCACCGAGACAGCAACCAGCGGTTTCACAGCAACTAGCACGATCCAACCAGACAGCAACCAGCACGATCCTCCGCCACAACAAACGTCTTCTTCGTCGTTTTTAGAGCCCGTATTTGTCACTACACTGACTCCCTGGTGCGAAAGGAGCCATCCTTGTGACCTATGGCACAGACAGGACTGGTGGGTCGTAGTGAAGTTTTAGACACTCGACGTGCACAACCTCGCGCCGACGGCGCCATTGATCTATAGGTGGCTGAATAGGTTCAACTATATAGTTGACTGGGGAAGTCTGGCACAGGATCCGGTACGGACCGTCATACTTGGGTATGAACTTTGAGCAAAGGCCTGGGGCAGACGATGGCACGTGAATCCACACGATTGCCCCAGGTGCGTATGACGCAGGGGATGAGCGTCGGTCATGCGAGTGTTTCTGGCGAGCCTGATCGTGCGTAGTTAACGAACGTGCTAGCTGCCGACATTCTTCGGCTTATGTGGCGGCTTCGACCAGGCAATGTTGTCGATTCTGAAGGGTCTGGGTGGTACAGAAAGATAGTGTCCAAGAACGATGAATGTTCCCGACCATAAAGAAGGAGGAATGGGGAGAATCCAGTTGTCGATTGAATGGCGCCATTGCAAGCGTAAGTAACGAATGACAGTATGCGGTCCCAGTTCGTATGGTCATCAGAAAAATACATGGAGAGCATGTCACCCAACGTGCGATTAAATCGCTCAGTCATTTCGTTGGTTTGGGGGTGGTATGTGGTCGTTATTTGGTGCACGTTGTTGCATTCGCGTAGGAGGGCTTCTACAGCTTCCGACAAGAAGGAACGCCCATGGTCACTGAGAAGCTTGTGGGTTGAACCATGCCGAAGGACGAAGTTGTGCAGAATGAACAGGCCGACTTCAAGCACAGGGGCCTCGGGAAGCGCCGAAGTTTCGGCGTAGCGCGTAAGCTGGTCCACGGCTACGATGACCCAGCTGTTTTCATTCGGTGTGTATGGTAGGGGACTGTAGAAGTCGATTTCGATGCGGCTGAAAGACCGAGAAGGACAAGGCAATGACTGGAGTGGCCCTGTGGTTGGGCGAGTGGAACTCTTCCGACGTTGGCACAAGGAACATGAACAGACGTACTGCCTAACAAAGCGGTACATTCGCGCCAGTAATATTGAATTCGTAGGCGAGCATACGTCTTCACTACACCTGCGTGGGCGCATTGCGGAGTCGCGTGAAAGGAGGCACAGACATGTGAACGTAGGTGGCGAGGTATTACCAGCAACCATTTGCGGCCATCAGATAGGTAGTTTCGCCGGTACAGAAGACGGTCACGGATGGTAAAATGGCGAGCAGTTCGTCGAAGTAAATGGTTCTCGGTACGTGGAGACGTCTGAGACAGGTACCCTAAGAGAGACGCTATTCATGGATCCTGGCGTTGCTCAGCGGACATGTCGGCCTGTTCAAGTGAAGAAAATTCGCAGCTGGAAACAGATGCTGCAACATAATAGTGGGGAAGTGGCAAGCGAGAAAGAGCGTCGGCGTCTGAATGCTTGCGGCCTGACCAAGAAATGACACGAACAACGTAATCTTGGAGACGTAGTGCCCAGCGAGCTAGGCCAGCAGATGGGTCTTTTAATGACGACAACCAACACAATGTTTGGCGATCAGTCACGACGTCAAATGGGCGGCCATATACGTAAGGTCGGAATTTTGTGATTGCCGAAAAAATGGCAAGGCATTGTTTCGGCAATGACGTCGTCGTTCTTTTCCGCTTTAGTGAGGATGCTACTAGCGTAGCATACAACATACTCATCGAAGCCAGATTTACGCTGAGCAAGAATAGCGCCGAGGCCAACTCCACTAGCATCCGTATGGATTTCGGTTGGAGCGTCTGGATCAAATCGCGTAGGATAGGTGGTGATGTCAGAAGATGGCGTAAAGACGCGAATGCTTCGTCGCATGCTGGGGACCACGCCGAGAGGTCTCTGTTGTCGGCAAGTAGCTGCGTCAGGGGTGCGATTATGGTGGCGAAATTGCGCACAAAACGGCGAAAATATGAGCAGAGCCCGATGAAGCTGCGCAGTTCTTTTAGTGTAGCCGGCCTGGGAAAGTCGGTGACAGCACGAAGCTTGGCTGGATCAGGACGGACACCGTGTTTGCTAACAACATGCCCTAAGATGGTAAGCTGGCGGGTAGCGAAGTGGCATTTCTTCAAATTCAGCTGCAGTCCAGGCTTCGAAAGACAAGCCAGGACGCTTGCGAGGCGGCTGAGGTGGGAGTTGAAGTCCTTCGAGAAAACGACGACGTCATCCAAATAGCACAGGCATGTGTTCCATTTAAAGCCTCTAAAGACGTTGTCCATGACACACTAGATGGTGGCAGGCGCATTACAGAGGCCGAATGGCATGACGTTAAACTCGTACAATCCGTCAGGTGTTGCAAATGCAGGCTTGGAGCGGTCGGCTTCATTTATAAGGACCTGCCAGTAGCCGGATCGAAGATCTAAAGAAGAAAAGAACTCTGCTCCTTGAAGGCAACCGAGGGTGTCATCTAATATGGGCAGCGGATAAACATATTTTCTCGTGATCTTGTTAAGACGCCTGTAATCAACGCAAAATTTGATGCCGCCATCCTTTTTTTTTCACCAGTACAACCGGAGAGGCCCAAGGACTGTTTGAAGGTTTCATTACACCACGTCGAAGCATATTGTTCACCTGATCAACAATGGCACGGCGTTCAGCGTGAGAAACTCGATAGGGGTGCTGGCGCAAAGGTGCATGGCTACAGGTGTCGATTTTGTGAACGATGGCAGACGTGCGACCCAAAGAAGGTTAGCTATGGTCAAATCAGATCTGAAGCAATTGAGTAAAGCCAGGAGCTAGGTGCGCTGAGCAGCGGGAATTTTAGTGTCAATCGATGGGGTAAAAACCTCCGGAGATGATGTGGGAGTGGTATCAGAGGTAATGGTGTTTAAGTGAGATGATGAAAAGTCATCAGGTAGGTGACTGGATGAAACAGAATCAATTTACTCAAGGTGACCGAGGAGTTCACCGCGAAATAATATGGCCGGGGAAGGAAGCGAGTTCGTTATATAAATGGAGCCACGTGCGTTTTCTACGGTGACAACTGCGAACCGGAGAAGAAAGCTTTGCTTTTGCGAGAGCCCAAGGTGTTGGAAGGAATAAAGAGGGCGGTGACAGAGGGTGCGTCGTCGCAGAAGAGTGCCACATGAACACAGGATAGAAGAGGGATGTGAGTGTCCGTGGCTACGGTGACTCGGGAAGATAGCGGCTTGAAAGAAGGTCCTTCAGACGTTGGCGCTTCACACAGGGGCAGTTCACACATCGTCGACAACTCTAGTTCTGCACGCGCACAGTGAAGGACGGCATGATGAGCGCAAAGGAAGTCCCAGCCTAAGATGATATCGTGTGAACAGGGGAAAAACACAATGAATTCGACTACATACAAAATATTTTGGATGACCAGTCGAGCTGCGCACGCCGCAGAAAGGTTAGATGTGATGCGCAGTGGCCGTGCGGAGAGAGACATCGGAAAGTGGCAGCGTAAGCTTCTTCAACTTGCGGCACAGTTCACCACTCAGCACAGACACGGCAGCACCAGCATCAACGAGCGCTTTCGTAGGTACACCATCAATTTGCACAGTTATTTCATTAGCAGGTAAAACCGAAGGCCTTGAAGGTTTGGATATGTGCGCAGCTCGTGCCTCGGGAACTGCGATGGTCAGTTTTCCGTTTGGGCGGGTGGTGATCTGGGAAGCATCGGAGAAATAGAGCGGTGCCGTGGTGAGGGCGGCCGATTTCTGTCGAAGCCCCGTCGACGTGGCGGCGACTGATCCGACGTGGGGGGGGGGACGAAGACGGTTGTGGTGGCTCTGGACCATAGGAGTCGTAAGTCGCCTCACCAGCAGTTAGGTTGTAATCCCGACGACGGCAGTAGCGTGCTACATGACCGAGAAGCTGGCAGAAATAGCAAATTGGCCTGTTGTCTGGAGTGCGCCAAGGGTTTGTTGATGGTGGTGTGGGGTGGCGAACCGGAGGTGGGTGGCGACGGGTAGGTGGACTTGCTGCGTAGAGGGTAACGGGGCTGTTTAGCAAGATCCGTGACGGTTGGTAGCGACGGCGGCGATCGTCTGGCGGCCTCAGCGTAAGTGAGAGCGGCGGAGATAGGCGGAGGATTGTATGTGGAAGACAGGGCGTCAGAAACTTGCTCTTCGATTCCCGTGCGGAGCGTTGGTATCAGCGTGTGCGCACTGGTCGGGACGTACGGCACACGAGACAATTGGCGCGAAACTTCTTCTCGGATAAACTGCTGGATTTGCTGCATCAATGTGGCTTGTTCGGAGGAAACAGCGCCAGTGGTTAACCCAGATGTAGAGGTCATGTCGAGGTTTGACGTCGAGCAGAAATCTGCTCTCTCCGCAGCTCGTCGAAACTCTGACAGTGCTGAATAAGCTGGGTGACGGTTTGCGGGTTTTTCGCAACGAGCATGTGAAAGGCGTCGTCCTCGATACCTTTCATGATGTGCCGTATTTCGTCAGTGTCACACATGTCGGAATCGATACGACCACAGAGGTCCAGAACATCCTCAATATATGAGGTAAAGGTCTCGTCTGAGCACTGTGCGTGGCAGCGCAGGCGCTGTTCGGCGCGGAGCTTGCGAACAGCGGGTCGGCCAAAGACTTCTGCGAAGCGCGTCTTGAAGGTTGACCAAGAGAATATTTCCGCTTTGTGGTTGTTAAACCACAGTTCTACCACACCCGCGAGATAGAAATCGAGGTAAGCGAGCTTATATGTGTCATCCCACTTATTGTGGGCGCTTACCGCTTTATACTGCGACCGCCAGTCTACGGCGTCTTGGTCGTCGGTCGCGTTGAAAACCACTGGATCTCGCTGTCGTGGCATTCCGGAACAGGTGACAGATGGGATTATCACTGCAGGGGGCTCGGTCATGTTGTCAGGCATTGGCGGGGCGAGGAGCTGAGGTAGAGTCCGGGAACGGAGTTCCAGTTTGAGACAACCAGCACTCTCCACCAAATGTAAGAATACTGTTAGACGCACGCCGGAGTGGAACAATCGTTTATAGGGCCTAACAGCACCGAGAAGCAACCAGCGGTTTCAGCAGCAGCTGCAGCAGCACGAGCCTCCGCTGCAACAAACGTCTTCTTCGTCGTTTTTAGAGCCCGTATTTGCCACTACAATATATATATATATATATATATATATATATATATATATATATATATATATATATATATATATATATATGTATATATATAGGGAGCGAGACAAAGAGAGAATAAAAAGCAATTTCAGACAGAAAGCTAGCACTTTCATGACAAAATGATCGTTATCACGCACACACGCAGCACAAAAAAAAAACGCACGAAGACTTCGCGAATCGAAAAATGATTTGCAACAGAATCGAAAGTTGGGCTAGTTGGATATGCATGGTCCTCTTGCTTGTCCTCTCTTCCTTTCTGTTTATTCGTGCGCTTGAAATGACAGTTATACGAAAAATGATGGTGACGGCATGATGCTATTTTGAAAAATGCTTATGCAACTCATCAAGAAATGCTTGACGGTTAATGTCAGATGCCATACTGTCGAGAAGACCATGAACAATAGCACGGGGAAGTGCTGATGATTTGAAAGCGTCAGTTGATCCACTTATGCGTTTAATGCGATATGGATTACGTAAGCAGGGCGATATGCGTGAAGATGCTTCCAACGATAAAGGTAATGCATTCACGCTGGAGAGATATTTATGCAATAAATTTGAAAGGGCAGTGTAACGATGTACATTTAATGACACAAGTGCTATATAATCTTTGATCTGCATTATGCTGCAAAGTGGACATATGAAGATTGTTGGGTCTTTGCTTCCCGGAATAACGATATAAGTATGAAACAGTATGGTGCAGAACTTGAGAAATATTCACCTCCAGGGGTTGTTTAGTGTGCTCGAAAGTTCAACTGCACGGGACTCTAGCATTAAACCGCCATCACAATGCGGCTTCTGTGGCCAGGATTCGATCCCGTGACCTGCGGGTCATCACTTGAGTACCGTAACCTGGGGATCACCTTGGGAGCCTAAAGGAAAGACCACAGGCATATGGCTTCACATGTCCATTGTTCTTCGCTTTTGTCCTGTCGTAAATGGCTCTTTTTCTGTATTAATTGCATTGAGTAGTTCCAAAGTGCACAGACGGACGAGATTTGTTACTCGGCCGCTTCAAGCAGAGTGAACGATGGCGTTCGCGTTGGCCGTTAAACTAAGATTCAGCTCGAGTAAGTTCTAGAGCAAGCGGCAGAATAAGCACGAGTGTTCGCGTCTTGCACGCTATCTGAAGAGAACAATCTACAATGATCGCAAACCTTCTCGAACAGCGAGGGTGAGTTTGCGTTGAGCATTGCTGACAGACTGTGTGGGATAAAATCAAATAAAAAATAGGTGAAAATAAGAAATGCGCGTGGCAGTGTTATGAGTACGTCCCTGATTCTGAGACAACAATGACATGAGGATTCTGCATGGTAAGCTGAAAGGACATTTTGAGCCGAAGCTATTATAGCTTGTGGCCAGCATGATGACTAAGGCTCATTTTTCAGATCAAAGCTTTTGCTGGGTTGGCACCGTTCTACAAGTTGGGACACCTAAAAGTACCGCCGTTAGCTGCGTTTTCACCTTATGCCGAAGCACCATTGGTACGTATAAAATCCACTTATTTGTTTATTGACTTGATCTGTTGTTACAATTAAAGCTTGACTGCCTCTTGGGTCTTTCCGTGCCGAACGTCACAAACAGCGTGCTCAGCCTGTTCATACTTAGAAAAAAGAAGACGATTGAGCTTTGCCTAGAACATAACGCAATGGCATAATATGGCGTCATGGGTATCGCCTTCTCAATTGCCAGCATCGCTTCGGTGCATGCCTCAGCCACGCCGTAAGAAGATAAACAGCTAGCCGCTTACCATTATCCGTGTAGAATTGTCCTGGAATATCAACGGCATGTGGCTGTTATGTGCCAGCAAATGCTCTTCTGAGTATGGGTTTTCACGCGCTCCAAATTATCGTCATAATGTGTCCTGCTGGGAATCAGTGAAGGCCCGGCAACGCAACCTTAAAGGGGTGGTGTAACGAAATTTCTAGGCTATCCTAAAACCGTTGTGGGTTCGCTCTGTATGCGAGGAATCTCCACACGAAAGGTCGGACAAAACAAACGCGTATAATATGATAAATGCGAAGCATTTCTTAGCGAACTTCGGTGACTTTGAGCGTATCTATTTATCTATCTATCTATCTATCTATCTATCTATCTATCTATCTATCTATCTATCTATCTATCTATCTATCTATCTATCTATCTATCTATCTATCTATCTATCTATCTATCTATCTATCCATCTATCTATCTATCTATCTATCTATCTATCTATCTATCTATCTATCTATCTATCTGTTTATCTATCTATCTATCTATCTATCTATCTATCTATCTATCTATCTATCTATCTATCTATCTATCTAGCCGCCTACGACTTTTAGCTTTCCTGGCCGTCTCGATAATGGTATCAATACCAAACTTAGTATGGCTTAACATCACTCTATGAAGAACACAATTAACTAGTCATAACATGAAAATCGTGACTTGTATGTCATGAATGTCATGATTTGCATTTCATGGTCCTGAAGCTCTTGCGGTGATTTCGTCCACATGGCATGTTGCCAAACTGGTATGGTATGGCATGATTGCATGGCATACACAAGTGAAATACCCTAACATGAAAATGATGACATGCGTATCATGTAACAACATGACTACATGCCACGCTCATGGTGTGCTCGCGACCGTTTCGATAGCGTCACATATAGAAAATTTTGTATTACGATACGTGAATAGGTAGCGAAGGTATGTGACTGGTGCAAACATGATACTCATGAGTAGCATGTCATGTAACAACATGACTACATGCCACCCTCATGATGCGCTGGTGGCCGTTTCGCTAGCTTCACTTATACCAAATTTCGCAATACTGGACGTGAATGGATGACGAAGGCATGATAATTTTGCCAACATGATAAACATGAGATACGTGTCATGTAACAACATGACTCCATGCTACGCTCTTGATGCGCTCGCAGCCGTTTCGCCAGCTTCACATGCACCATACTCGGTATTACGCGACGCGAACAGACGACATAGGTAAATGCCACATCCAAACATGGTAATCATGACTTGCGTCTCCTGTGAGAACATGACTACAAGCCACACCCTTGATGCGCTCGCGACCGTTTCGCTAGCTTCACATGCCAATGGAAGACGAAGGTATGTGACTGGTGCAAACATAACAATCATGAGATGCGTGTCATGCAAGAACATAAATACATGCCACCATCAAGGCGCCAATACATTTCGACATGACGTGGTTCGCATGCTCGCCGGCGTTTATTTTGTCGCGTCACGCCAGCGTTGCCACACCAGGCGCCAGTCCTGCCATATACTCGTAGGTGCGTGCCGCGCTGCGATGCTTTGACGCATGCGCGTTTCAGTGTGTCCTTTGTCCCTCCGTCTCGAAAAGATGGAGACTCAGTGTTGTCTGGGCAACGCATCGGTATAATGTAATGTTACTCTATGGCATCGGTGCGAAATGCATCATTTCGCATTTTGCGCTGTTTGCTATCGGGCCGCGCCGATGGACGCTGGTCGTGCCTGGCGTCAGGCTATAGAGTGGCTGCGTTTTGCTAACGAAGTCTCCTTGTGCCCAGCCTGCGCGCATGTCAACGCTCCATTGGATTATATTGAGCCCTTTATGATGCACTAGCGGCAGCTTTGCTTGCTTCACATATACATAGTTTGGTCAATGGATGTCGAAATATATGAGTGTTGCAAACATCATTACCATGACACGCGTGTTATGTAAGAATATGACAACATACCACGCTTATAGCTGCTCGCAGCCGTTTCGCTAGCTCCACATAAGCTAAATTTGGTATCACGTAAAGTGAATAGATGACGAAGGTAAACGACACATCCAAGTATAATAATTATGACGTGGAAGTGATGTACGGCCTCATTTACCTCCATCTCGTAATGTTGTGCTGACATTAAAGTGAAATATCAACATTTTTCACTCTTGCTTCGCATATCATCGACCCCAGTGTACGTGGGATCTGTCAATTTTTTGTCTTCACCTTTAAAAGCGCAGCTGGATGCGCACTCTTACAATCTAGACCCATTGCTTGCGCAGCAACACTGACGTTTCAGAATAGGAGAAGCAACGGCAGTTGTCCTGACGTCACACCATATCTGTCATGACGAGTGTGTTTGCGTCCCTTGCAGAGAAACTGCGCATCCGGCAAGGACACTGGGTGCTTTTGAAGAGACGCTCGACGCGTCCTTGTCCGTCAGAGACGCCGCGCGCGTCCAACAGCGGGGCTGCCGCGCGCTCTTTTAGCGTATGAGCGCCTATAAAAGACCGGCACATCTAGCGTCAGGCGGCTTGCTTGTCCATGTTCTGCACATACGCTGTAAATATAAATGCTTTGTTTCCTTCTGGCTGCCTTTTGCCTTGCCACTGCCTGGATTCTACTGCAGCTGGTCATGGCGACTGTCAGCGCGTTTGTTTTGCGGGCGGTTGTGTGACACGTGCGTGTGAGAGCACACGAAACTCAGAATGATGTGCGTCACAGCTTCGTGTGGTGACGCGGCAAAGCCACTTATGCATCGACGTGACTTTCTAACTGAGGGCCGCGAAACCGAAACCGAAAATGGTCCACATAAGTAGACCAATATAAACTAATTACCGAAAATACAGGAATCTTAGTGCGTCTATCATGCTACCTGGAGCTGAAGAAAACGCTTGCAGCAAAAAACACGCATTCCAAAAGTTTAGTGTCACCACCCCTTAGAGCAACAAGTGAGCCTATCACAGCTTTTCTCTTTGTTGGTGCTTTCGCTGCTTATGATGATGACCATTATGCCTGAGTGGTTTGCAATCGGCAGGTATTCAAAAGACACACTATCGCTACTACCCTATTTCGAAACCTGGCGCAATTTTACCCTTCTATTACAAAGTACTGCATGGGTTGAAGAGACTGCTTCCACAACGTGACATTAAAATACGCGAAACACATGTAGCTTTTTTCCCACAGCTTTTTCACAATATAGCGTGGATCCATGGTACAATAGCTGCTTACCATGCCAAGTTTCTGTGTTCAATTCTCAGTCGGGCTAGAAAACTTTTATTATTTTATTTTCAAAGTTTTTAAGTTTTTTGGTCACGGACAAGATTATGATTCTCTGCTCACAACCATGACACTCTCACTAACACCCCCATGCCAACATGGGAATTTCCGTGAAACGACGTTTCTCACACTATCGTGTGTAAATGAAAAATAATCAGTTTGGAGCAATACTTGATCTCCATGGTATCTTTGCAAGAACCAAAATTTTTTCCCTTAAAAGTTAAAACTTCTTAAAAAACGCAAAGCTACACAAAGGACCCCAATTATCCGCTGTCTATTGAAAATGATATAGCGCCTTTTTATCCCACCCTATTGGCGCTCACCATTCTGTCTCACGATATGCTTTGCCATGGAGCAGATGGTGATTCTCTTCTCGATTGCACAATTTTTTGATAAGTTCTGCGAAGAAAAAAAAAACGACATAATGCAACAACTCGCATACTTTGATAGATGAAAATATTGATATGAGACTTTCGTCAAAGTGGTAAAGAGAAAAAAGAAGTCGCAGCGTTCTGGGCTAGGCTTTTCTTTTGGGATCATTCCTTATCCCGCCAGTAAAGTAAATACGTCTCACTGTAACAGGATTGGTGGACAGTGCTGGGTATCGTCTGGGAGCCCCAAAAAATACGGCAGAAGACACACACCCGAGATTCACCAAAGCCACAGACTCGCAGGAGTTCTAGCTCTACCAGTTATGAACCCTAACGGTGATATCCAACTACTTGCGTCAGCACCCTGGACAGCATTACAGGGAGCTGCAATTTTTCTCTGAGAAACTTAGACAGGACTTCGAGGAATGGCTCAACACTATAGGCGGGTGAGTCTGTGAAACAACAGGGATACATACTACCGGACAGAGGTACTACGTACCGCGTTTCCTTGAGGGAACCGCGTTGATGTGGTACGATTACCATGAGGAGAATCGGACTACGTAGGCGAACTTCGTTGACGAAATCAAGAAGTGTTTTGGCGATCCGGCTATGACAAAGTAGCGTGCTGAGCAGACCCTGAACGAACGTGCTCATGTCCCTCAGGAGACGCGTACCATGTACCGAGAGTAAGTTCTCAAGCTGTGCAAGCGTGCGGACCCACTTAATACTGATGAGGAAAAGGTGGGGCATATCCTCAAGGGCATTGTGGAGAATATCTTTCACTATATGATATGAAAAGCTGATTTGCAGTTGTCGAATGACATCAGCCAACATCGTCGAACATCTGAGGCCCTCAAAGATCGACACACTTCGGTAAATTTGAGTCAGCTCCCCTATGTCACTAAAATCGCGGGTATCAATGTGGGCACTCCACCCGGCGATCTGGCGTCAACAATACGACAAATAATCTATGAAGAACTTGATCGGCGGGACGCTGTTGTGAAGTCGACATCAGAAGTCCACGGATTTTTCATGCCATGCGGCACCCCACTCGTGTCCATCAACGCTTTGAGCTTCGCCAATTCAAGGACGACCGTAACGTCGCGTCATCATGCTTATATTTATAAGCCGCGAAACGAATTTGTTTCAAGGTCACCCGCCGGCATGGCAGTGTAGCAAGATCAACCCACTGGCCATCCTCACCAGTGAGGGGTGCCTGAACCACCTGTGTGCTTTTACTGTGGCGTTCACGAACACATGAGCCGTTTTTGCTCGGAGTGGCGTTGGGACTCTCTTGCAGTATCAACGAGCCCCAGCATTTCCACGGCGCTCAACTACTCGGGGAGACCATCGCTGGCCAATGAACGGCTCCTACTGAAACGACCTCTGTCGGGCCATCTGCAGTGATTCGCCTGCTTCTGTGCAGCGTGTGACGCCACCAGCCTCCCGCCTGCTTCGGTCACCATCACCAGGTGGTCGGCGGCTCGCCTCTCCTCTTCGGACGAGACTCCATGGCCGATGGATGTGAGGTCGCCGGACAATTGTCACTGTGTACATATATGCCTCCGCTATTTTCTATGCTACAGATAACAGTCAATGCTCTTATAGATGAAGATAATTTCCTTCTCCTTGACTAGCTTCTACACTACTTGAGGAGGGATGTTGTTTGAGGTTCGGAATGGGTCCCCTCAATGGCTCGAGTGCACGGTGGCAGCGTGAAAGAAGCGCCGTAGTCTGGTAAAGAGACGCTTCATTGCAGCCTCAGGCGACCGCATGAGTCCAAGCCCGAACCTCCGCTCTCCCATTTCATATTCAAGCATCCTCTTTTCAGCCCTCTGTTGAACTAAGGGTCTTCACACAAACCAATCACACGTTGGGACTTGCATCATTGTAGTGAACGAGTGACGTGCCTCGCACTCCTGGGTAGCGGTTGCATACTCTGCTTTTTTATTAGACGTTCCACAAATATATACAATCACAGTGTTGCCGCTGTTGCCAGTGGACCCAGTGTTGCCAACTCAAACACAGAAACCGAAACTACAGGTACTATATACAGAATACATTTTCCCTCCCTCATTTATATTTTTGATATTGGGAAGGTGTTAGTACGTTAGTATAGGTTAAACGCGCACAGTTTATATGTGGAACGAGAAATACACAACAAGAAATACACATAAATATATACACACAAAATTATCTATACACGTGCCAAAAATATTGAATACATTAGGTAACAGGTACACCAACTAAGGAATATTTACACATTCACACTTTATAACCATATCTGTCTGGTCGCCGTCTCTCTCGGTACGGCTGAATGCGACGACCAGGTGGGAACGACACCACAGGTTCTTCTGTAGTGTTCACGGGCGGGCGTGAAACAGTTTCTGAAGCAGGAAACTGTTCGGCGGCTGGTCTCGTTGGCGAGCGGGAATCGTAGTCTGCACTAGGCACAGGTTTCGCTGCGGGAGCACTTGCCTCGGTGGACGCTGGCTGCCGTGTTGTAGCGAGAAGCGTCGCGTCACCGGGATCGTGATGGAACGAATATTCACGCCCTGCAGATCGTTGCTGAAGGCCATTGTCGCCAGGGCGCCGAGCAGGCACCTTGCACAGCTTTGCCGCGTTCCATGTTTTGCCGTCGTCGAGAATGAAGGATGCTGGGCCGCATTTCTCGATGACTTTCCTTGGCTTCGAGAAAGAGATGTCACCTTTGAATGAAACCGATGGTTTCTTCACCCGCACCATGTCTTCTACTGCCACTGTTGACGGTTTTGCCGCTCGCCTCCCGTCGGTGGAGGCTTTGCTGTACTTTTGCCTGCGCTTGACACGTTGCTGCAGCCTGGCCAGCTCCTAGTAGGGTGCCTTTGCGAAGGACTTGGGCGATAAGCCGAAGATGTCAAGCTTCGTTCTTGGCAGGCTTCCATGTAAAAGTACCGCAGGGGCCACTCCTGTTGTGGCGTGTGGTGTACACCTGTATGCGGCGAGGTAATCCCGTACAGCAGTTCGCAGCGGACGTTGTTCTAGACGGGCCAGTTGTAGGTAAGTCTTGAACGTGCGGTTGAACCGCTCGATCTGACCGTTTGCCTGCGGGTAATAAACAGATGAGTGCGACAGGCGGATCTCTCGTTCTTATAGGAAGTTGACAAATTCCTTTGACGTAAATTGGGGCCCATTATCACAGACTATCGCTTCAGGATAGCCTTCCCGTGAAAATACGTTGAGCAGAAACTCGGTCACGGTTCTTGTAGAAATTTCCCTTGAAAACTGTACTTCTGGCCAATTTGAGAAGTAATCTACGAGTGTCAGCACAAATCTGCAATCTGGAGGCGCCCTCTCCAGGGGACCAACGATATCCATTGCAAGTTTCTGCCATGGTCTCTCTGGTATCTCGACAGGTTGCAGCGGGGCAGGCGACGTCTTTGCCGATTTAGCTGCTGCTTGACAGATGCTACAATTGCGGACTGCTTCTTCCACGTGACTGTTCATGCGGGGCCACCAATGTTGTTCCCTAAGTCTGGCTTTGGTGCGTTCGATACCCTGGTGAGTTTCATGTGCTGTTGCCACAAGTTGAGCCACGAGAGATGATGGAACTACAAGCCTCTCTGCACGCAACGACAATTCGCTTACCACTGACAATTCGTCTCGAACTCTGAAATATGGTTCCAGACCTCCCGGCAAGTCTCTGTGTGACGGCCAAGACCCATTTACAAACACCTTCACCTTTTGAAGAGTGGCGTCAGCAAGAACCACTTGTTCGAACTGCTCTTTGGTCAGGCAACTTGGTTGAACCATGGAAACAATTTTCTCCTCAAAAGTCAGCTCTCCATCTGCCATATGAACGGGTAACCGCGAAAGAGCATCGGCTGCTCTGTTAGATGAGCCTTTCTGGTACTCCACCGTGAAATTTTAACGTAGTAGCCTTGTGCACCAACATTGAATTCTAAGTGGGCGTCGGCCTGAGCCCTGCGAAGACAGAAGCGAAACGAGGGCCTGGTGGTCTGTTCGGCTAGTGAAGCTCCGTACCCACAGGTATGCATGCCAATGCTCGCATGCCCAAATGCATGCAAGTGCTTCCTTCTCGCCCATTGCTGTACTTTCTTTTAGCCGGAGATAGCGTGCGTGATGCAAAAGCAACAGTACGAAGCTTATTATCGGCGTGCTGCTGAAGGACTGCTCCAAGACCACATTCGGATGCATCAGTGGAAAGGACAATTGGAAGCGCAGGATCAAACATGTGCAAGACAAGATCTGACGATAATACCTCCTTTACCGCGCGGAAACTGTTATCCACCTCAACAGACCAGGTGAAGGTTTCGCCTTTCCTAAGAAGAGCCCTCATTGGTTCTACCATCTCGGCCAAGTGTGGCACAAACTTGGCGTAGTATTCCACCAACCCAAAAAAGGAGCGGAGTTCAGCGGCATTTCTTGGAACTGGGGTTTCCACAATTGCGTCCACTTTCCCTGACAGTGGCAAAATATCGCAAGGTGTCACCTTGTAGCCCAAGAATTCGAGCTCCTGAACTCCAAACACACATTTGCTGTTGAGCTTCAGACCTGCGTCTTTGATACGCTGCAACACTGCCTCCAAGTTCTTGAGGTGCTCCTCAGCTGATTTACCAAAAATAATTACATCGTTGATGTAAAAGAGGACACCCGCACAATTGCGACGGATTCGAGATATCATACTCTGAAAAGCAGCAGGTGCCGAGGCTAGCCCAAAACAAACGCGTTTGAACCAGTACAGCCTTTCATGTGTTATAAAAGCTGTCAAGTCCCTGCTCTCAGGATCCAGCGGAACTTGGTGGTAGGCAGACGCTAAGTCGAGTTTGGAAAAGTGCGTGGCACCCACCAAGGCTTGAAGCAACTCATCCAAGTGAGGCAGCGGAAAGCTGTCCGGAACGGTGACTTTGTTAGGTTCGCGTAAATCTACACAAAGCCTAATACTTCCATCTTTATTTTGAATGACTACAATAGAGGACACCCATTCTGACGCATCGATACGTTCAATGATGTCCAAGCTTTCCAGGCGCTGCAGTTTGGAAGACACGCGTGGTCGTAACATGAAAGGAAGCCGGCGAAGTTTTGATGCTACTGGCTGAACACCCGCACGTGTCTTAATCCTGTGAACAAAGTCTTTTGCAAGGCCCAGCTCATTTGTGAAGAGCGAGCAAAACTTTTGGTGAAGTGCTGATGGCAGCTGCATGGATGGCTCTATGGGACATGTCCGAGCTACTACGGCGTTCGGTACCGTGCTGGTTTGAAAACACTGCAGCTGATAAGCCTTCAGTACACAGCTTCAAGGCCTTAATACCATCCAAGCCAACGAGAGAAGTACCCTGTTCGACGACATAAAACAAAAGTGGTGCGCTGTGATTCTCGAAAAAGACCGCAGAAAAGAAGCAGCCTCGAACCGAAATTGGTCTTCTGGAATAATCCAGAAGCGTCACACTAGGAACAGGAAGAAGCGGCACACCAGAGAAATGTTGGTCAAACACCTTGCCTGAAAGAATGGAAACGGAAGAGCCAGATTCGACTAACAGCTTCATAGCGACCTGTCCCATTTGAATTTTAATGTGAATTCCGGATGCAAGAGGCTGTTGAACTACAAGAGCCTCGACGGTTTCATCCTGCAACGGGCTATGTACTGAAACCTCGTGGACAGCTGCTTGCGACCGCTTCTGGTTGCAAACGTTTTCAAAATGTCCGATGCGGCCACAAAAGAAGCATTTTTTTCTTTAGCTGGGCGATGTTTCCAAGAAGCCCGATGCTGTTTAGAACCACACCTGAAGCAATACGAATAATTCGTGTGTTGCTGCGAGTTCGATGGAGAGCGCTGTAGAGATGGGGAGCGGTTCCTCGATGTAGCTGCCTTATCGCGTTGACTGAAAGTGCGAGCACGCGGCAGTGAATTCGGTGACTGCAACGATGAACCGCCTTTTCTGCCAGACTGCGCAGATACTGGTTGCACAGAGACGGAAAATTCCTTCATTTCCACTGCCGCCTGCTCGATTTGACTCGCGAGAGCAACTGCCTGTTGAACGAAAGCGAAGACCCTTCTAACAGAAGACGTTCCCGAATACGATGCGAAGACACACCGGCAACAAACTGGTCACGTAGTGTCTCTTCTTGCGACATAAATGAGCACGTAGCGGCAAGCTCTGTTAGCGCGGTCACGTATTCTTGAATAGACTCGCCTGGGAACTGAATTCGACGGTGAAATCGGTGGCGCTCGACGACCAGGTTGCAGGTGGCATCGAAGTGCTTAGCCAGTGCCGCTACCGCGGAGTCATACACGTCGGGCGTAGCTCCGGTCCCTTCCTCTTCAGTCTTTTCGGCTGCCTGTGAAATAGAGTACTGAAGATACCTTGACCTTCGGGTCACAAGGAATGTGGTAGAAGAGCCTTGCGTCGCTCTGGGAAGAACTCTGAAGCTCCGGACGCCAGCAGATAGACCTTGAACATGTCGTGCCATCGGAACCATGGCTGCACGGGGCGACCCGGTGTCGGAAGGAACGGATCCGGTGGGGCGATGCCAGCGAAAGCCATCTGGGGGGCGTGGCTGGTTATCTCCCGGGAACTATCCCAGACGGGGTTCAAACACTCGTCGCCATTGTAGTGAACGAGTGACGTGCCTCGCACTCCCGGGTAGCGGTTGCATACTCTGCTTTTTTATTACACGTTCCACAAATATATACAATCACAAGGACCCAGTTTTGCCAACTCAAACACAGAAACCGAAACTACAGGTACTATAAACAGGATACAACAATCATCACAACCAATCACAGAAACACTTTCATACAGGCACTACAGTGGTAAATATTACGTTATGGAATATAACACGAGAGGGGATAAGTTCTCAGCCTGTCACGCCCTCTCCCATGTCAGGCCGTGCTGCCCCCGTTGACCGACTTCCGTCGGCAGGCGTTCTTACGCTCGAGCCCCGTCAGCTCTCTCCATAAATGTTGCTTCGTAGAAGCCTCCCTAAGAGCGGCGAGTACACCGTTGGGCTCTATGCGCTTACCAGGTGTGCATGCGACAGCGAGGCGCTCCGGCATCCTAACGACACTCGGTAATGACGTATAGCGGGGCAGAATATGCTCGTCTCTATGCCGCCACTATGTCTCGGTCAGCCCAGTGGTCGCGTCCCGGCGTCATTCTCAATGGCACGCGTGCATGCCAACAATGACTTAAACTCAGACGGCAGCGCCTGGCCTGCTTCTTACCAGATGCTCTTCCGAGTAAGCCTTCCCGTTCTAGTCCCAAACGGGGGCGACCTTGATGGCGCCGTTCGTGAACCGCGTGAACGAAGGAGTCTCCTTTATTTCAAGTGCGCAGGCCCCTGCGTTCACCTTCGCGGAACCGACCAGCTTCGTTAGTTGACGGGTCGGGAACTGGCTTTGCGCTCTGCATCAGCCGCATTAATTGCGCTACACAAAACACGCCGCTAATTATTGCCTCATACTAAATGATGGTATTCTCAAGTCACTTTAGTCGACGCGGGAGCAACTTCTTCCGTCATGAGCAGCAATTTTAAGACTCGTCTCGGTCACAAAATGATGTTTTCTTGGAGAAGCAAGAAAATGTTTGTGTAGTGAGTGGAGAACTGTCGCGCCTAGTGGGAGTGTGTGCTGCAACTGTAACTTTCAATGCTTTAAGGGAGAGTTTGCAGTTCTCGTAGATTTTACTCGTGACGTTATCCTCGGGATGCACTTTCTGAAAGAATGTGAAGCCACTGTGGACTGCGCTGCTGCGGAAGTTTTACTGTCTCCTTTTAGCGAGGAGCCCACGCACTACTATAGCAGTCGATTATGGCATAGTTCTACCAGCTCAGTTCTTAGTTCAAGTGCTAGTTGACAGTGGTGCTATCACAGCAGATAACTTTGACATTATAGTTCACCTAATCCAGCTGGGCTGTCCAAAGCAGAATGCCATCGTACCACAGTGTGTCACTTCTGCGAGTAGTGGCAAATGCTTGGTATGAGCGGTCAACTCCTCTTTTAAGCCGATTGTAATGCCAGGTAGAATGAGGCTGGCTGTGTTCAAACTACACGTCACAGGCAACGTTAACATTGCAGTCATTAGCGACCTCCAGAAAAAGGAAAAGTCGTCTGATGTTGCTTCCCTTAGTGATAATATATCTTGGGTATGTTAAATAAGTCACTATACCGGAGTAGAGAAAAACATTAGTTCGTGTACTCTGCAACCATGCATCCGTTTTTGATTTCGCACTGAATAGCCACGGATTTTCTGCCCTACTTTCGCGCAACTGTCATGTGCCAGAAGCCATACAGCGCATCTTCGTGTGAATGTAAAGTTAAAAGCTGAGCAGGTAAAAAAATCATGGCCAAAATAAGTATAAAAAAGTCATCTAGCCACTGAGCAGCATCTTTTATACTTGTCAAGAAGAAAAATGGTTCATAGAAATTTTGTGTAGATTACCGACGGCTCTACTCTGTCACAAAAAACGTATATCCATTCCCAACATTGACGACATTATCAATTGTCTGCACATTGCTTCGTATATTTCTTGTGTTGACTTATGATCTGCATATTGGCGAACTCCATGCACCCTGAAGAGAAGAAAAAGATGGCATTAGCAAGTACAGATGGTTTATTTTATTTTAACGCCATGCTGTTTGGTCTATGCAAAGCTCCTGCCACGTTTGAGTGCTTTATTGACACAGTACTCCGTAGCTTAAAATGAGAAATAAGCCTTCGTTTGCTGAATAACGTATTATTGGCTGCATGTTTGAGGAACCCAATCGTCGCCTCGATATCGTTCTCACGTGCCTCGAAAAAGCAGCACTTATCTTGCCGAAAAGTGCTATTTTGGTCATCGTCAGACTCTGTATAGTTCTTGAACATCTTGTATACAAACACGGCGTTTGGCCTCTTCCCCATATGATCACTGCGGTCAGCACTTCCCCTCAACCACGCTCGCTAGGAGAACTTCGAAGCTTCTATGGCCTGTGTTCATATGTCTGGCGTTTTGTTCCTAATTTCGCCGATGTTGCTGAGCCTTTTATTCACGTGCTAAAGAAAGACGTACCATTCTAGTGCTCGAATGACAGCGAGTCATCGTTTTCTCAACTGAAGTTTCCGCTCACTTTCCAACCTATTCTTTGCCACTTCGGTGCATCAGCCCCAACTGAGGTGCACAATGACGCCAGTGGAATCGGTATCGGCGCAGTCTTAGCTCAGTGTCACGAAGCCTCCGGACATGTCACTGCCTACGCACGTCGTTCTTTCAGTAAAGCTGAGCGCAATCACACGGTTACAAAGCAAGAACGTCTGACAGTTGTCTTCGCGGTGCACAAGTTCGCTGTACATGTATGGTTGCCGACTCTGTATCGTTCTAGATCACCTCTCAGTTTGTTGACTTACTAGTCAACGAGACCTTGCGGCCGTCTTTAAGGCTGGGTGCTGCGTTTGCAAGAATATAACTTTGATGTGTGCTTCAAGAGTGGCCGCCGTCATGCGGACGCTGACTGCCGAACGCAACTTCTCCTTCCTGCGACCTAATACGACGCCAAACAATGTAGATGACTGGCCGCTGTTGACTTGTGGTTTGGAGTTTTGGAAATGTTCCGTACAGAACAGCGTCAAGACCGCAGTTTGGCTCTTTTTTTCATCAGTCGTCAAAACACCGCATCAATCCCCATTCGTCATACAGGATGACATTCTTTAACGCGAAATGTTGCGGCAAAAGGAGCCCGCCTACTTCTGGTTGTCCCCGACGCTTTGCGACCCCACGTGGTGCAAGCTATTCACGATGACCCAACACCTAGACATAGGGGGTTTGCCAAGACCTATCACTGCACTCAAGATCGTTTCTACTGGCAGCGCATGTGTCAGGCTACAGCTAAATACCTGATCAATTGTGAGCATTTCCTACGCTACAAGCATTCAACGAGTGCGCCGCCAGGATTTCTCCATTCTATACCACCTTCGTGTTTTAACTTTGAAGTCGTCGGTATTGACTTGAGGGGCACCCCTTTTTACGATCGATCACCGAGAATCACTGGATCAATATCTATGTTGACCACCTCTCTCAGTATGCTGAAACCACCGCGATGTCTGCCGCCACGACCGATAACGTTTCGGACTTCCTACTACGCTACATGAACCTCCTGCATGGATTCCTTCGTGCCATCGTCAGCGACCATGACCGTTAATTCATAGCCGACGTCATGAAAGAGTCGCCCTGCCAGTCTGCTTCCCAGTTTCCTCACACCGCTTCGTACCATCCGCACACCAACGGCCTGACTGACCATGTCAACAGGATGCTCATTACTAAGCTGTCTATGTACGTTGTTTCCAAACATAAAATCTGGGACGAAATTTCATCGTTTATGACTTACGCCTACAACATTGCGCTATAAGAGACCACCACTTTGGCCAGTTTTGCCTTCTCTATATACATGAGCAACGTAGTCGCAACAACGTAGTCTTGTCAATATTTTTCTCGCTTTCGTAGCAAAAAAAAACCCATTCCTTGAAGATACTGTCGCGCAGAGGAGGCACGGCGCATCCCGCCTTTCTGAACTTTCACATCCTAAGACCGTTCAAAGGCTCGCTACGATGATTGACATCGACATGTGTTGTACAGCGAAAGAAATATGGTGTGGATGTGACTCTGTGCCATAAGCGTGGCTTGTATCAAACGTTTCTGGCCCGCTATTTAGGCCCCTTAAACATTTCCTTGCGCCTTATTGGCGTTACGTGTGTCATAAGACGCCTCACATCTTTTGATCGTCACTTCAGAAACACTGACGGCGTGCATGTCGCCTGTTTGAAACCATGCTACGCGCGACACTGGCTATTTCGCCTATTGGGCATCGTCTACAACTGGAGAAATTATACGAGACTTTGACGAATTGGTGAAGAGGAGAAAGAAGTGACAGCGTTCTGGGCTAGGCTTTTTTCCTGCCATCTTCCAACATCCAGCCTTTAATATAAACATCTCTCATCGTAACAATATTACCACGGGCATCAGATCAGCTACTGTCGCTAAAGGCGTGGCTTTCAAGATGGTTCTAGCTGGGAACGGAAGGAAGAAGGTGAGATAACATCGCTTCTCAAAGTGTTACCAACTTTACGGGAGGAAGGCATCGAGGAGTGCGCGCTGGTGCTTTTGTCTCTGAAGCTTCCAAGTTTGATGGTGAGAATCTACAGTTTCAAGTCACTTTTTGTTTCGCAAAATTTAGGGTAAGTTACACTTGACGCCTTCGTATTCATAGAATATGCTTCTTTTTTTGTTGGTTTCTTTTGTAACAATATAGAACTGTCAAGCGAAATGAACCTGTTTTCGATTACAGGAGTGGTTACGATTTCTGTTGCGACAATTGCGTTGTCGATGAAGGTGAAAATTCAATGCCTGTGTATTGGGCACGTTCAGGGCACGTTGAAAAACCTCCATAGTTCCACAGCCACCCACTACGGCATGCTTCTTAATCTTATCGCAGTGTTTGAACGCATAAAACCCCAGAACTTGTTATGACGCCTTTCATTACACTTGTCCTCATACTTTCGATTTGAGTACGTTTGTATCAATTGTAGACAAAAAACGAAACGTGGATTAGCGAATTAAAAAATGCGTTTTAGAATTGTTGATCTTTGTTCTCAAAAACAGAAACCTCAGGCACAATAGCATAGAAATCGCCGCCTTTGTCGCATTTCTTCATTTGGGGTAGGGTGAGGTAAAATGACACATTGGGTGAAACGCAACATTTTGGGTTTGCTGACCTGTGTACTAACTACAGAAGCTACTTTTTGTTTTTGTTTTCAGTGACAAATGCTGGTACCTGTCTACCTTTTCACGTGTAAAAGTTGATGTCTGCTCACAGCATTAGTGCGGTAAAAATTACGCTGCTGGTGTCGGTGTGTTCATGACCCATGAAAAGTGGGCGCAAGTTTGCTCGGCCAAAATTTTGAATCAGTGCATGAGGCTACTCCTGCGTCAGTGCAGCAACGTAAATACTTCTTTCGTTACTTTAAGATACGACCTGCATAACATCTAAAGTATCTTTCAATTGGTGCCCGTGGCGAAAGCGCAAATGTTTTTGAATTCTGGCATGTGAGAGAGGCAAAGCGCCACAAAAAGACGTGCAGAAATGCAATGAAGTATCAATGCAAGAAAGGAGGGTTCAGAAATGCAAGGTAGTATCACAAATGGCTTTTTGGGAGGAAAAAGAGATGAAAAACGACCGGATTGCCGTTCAGGACATGACTCCCTCTGTTGTCGCTGCATTGAGGTTTTTGCGTGTTCCCAAGGCTACTACGCTTCAGACACGCATGCCAGAAAGCGTCTCCATTCTCTGTCAGAGAATCTTAAAAATTGGCAGAATTTCTAAGCGGCAGTCGTCCGTAAAGGTGTCTTGGAATTCATTTTCAACGACGTTTCTACAATACCCTCATTCAAAAAAGAAACAAAAGAAATCTGAATCTTTCACAGCCTTAGACTCCGAGCCTCATAAAGCCCGGCGGACGAAGCTAAAAGCCACGGATCGCTTTAGCAGCTCTATATCAAAACGGGAAGAGATGAATAAGACACTTCAAAACATATCTAGCCTCCAATTGTTAAATAATGCAATGAGGTGCTACTGTGCAACAAAAGAAAACATTAGCACAAGAAAGAGACTGACGGTGTTTGATATACAAAGAGTTTCGGAGCAATGCAACACGGCGTTCTCTCCAGATTCAATACGTGCACTCCAAAGACTGGGCTCCTTAAAACTGAGTAAGGGCCCACAGAGTGAACTTTAAGTCTTTTTACTGCAGTAACTGAAGGAATGGATTTGTTTCACACTGCCTCGTTTTCACCACGCAGCATCTGATTCGGCTCCGCAGGTTGGGGAAAATGAAACATGTGGAGCATTTTTACTAATTCTTAAAATAGCAGTTTAAATGATGCGAACATAGCCATATTTATGTAGCGCATACCTTGCACCCAAAGAAAACTTTGTGCATTGGTATTTCTTTGCAAGGGCTGAATTAAAAACAAATATTCACTACTCAAATTTTTGTTGCATTCTACCAAACCCTACCTAAATTTCTGTAACACTTAGAGAACTAATGTTCTTTCACCTTGTACTGCCTACCTTTTGAAATAGGCCTGGCTTCTTAAAGAGACAAGAAGAATAACTGATCATGCCGCGAAAAAAAAACTTCACAAGAACAAGCCGAAGAAGGAAGGTGAGTGTTAACTTTCAATTGGGCGTAATTCAAAGAACGTACACATATTTACCCTCAAAATGCGAAAAAACAATGCCCCCACATCCCCAGTTTGATTGATTGATTTGTGAGGTTTAACGTTCTAAAACCACCATATGATTATGAGAGATGCCGTAGTGGAGGATTCCAGAAATTTCGACCACCTGGGGTTCGATCTTTCATCATCATCATCATCATCATCATCATCATCATCATCAGCCTGTCCACGTCCACTGCAGGACAAAGGCCTCTCCCATGTTCCGCCAGTTAACCCGGTCCTGTGCTTGCTGTTGCCAATTTATACCCGCAAACTTCTTAATCTCATCTGCCCACCTAACCTTCTGTCTCCCCCTACCCCGCTTCCCTTCTCTGGGAATCCAGTTGGTGACCCTTAATGACCAGCAGTTATCCTGTCTACGTGCCACATGCCCGGCCCATGTCCATTTCCTCTTCTTTATTGCAGCTATGATATCCTTAACTCCCGTTTGTCCCCCAATCCACTCTGCTCTCTTCTTGTCTCTTAAGGTTACACCTACCATTTTTCTTTCCATTGCTCGCTGCGTCGTCCTCAATTTAAGTTGAACCCTTTTTGTGAGTCTCCAGGTTTCCGCTCCGTAGCTAAGTACCGGCAAGATACAGCTGTTATATACCTTCCTCTTGAGGGACAGTGGCAATCTACTTGTCATAATTTGAGAGTGCCTGCCGAATGTGCTCCACCCCATTCTTATTCTTCTAGTTACTTCAATCTCGTGGTTAGGCTCTGCGGTTATTACCTGTCCTAAGTAGACATAGTCTTTTACAACTTCAAGTGCACTATTACCTATCGCAAAGCACTGCTCCTTTCCGAGGTTGTTGTACATTACTTTCGTTTTCTGCAGATTAATTTTAAGACCCACCTTTCTGCTCTCCTTGTCTAACCCCGTAATCATGAGTTGCAATTCGTCCCCTGAGTTACTCAGCAATGCAATGTCATCGGCGAAGCGCAGGTTACTGAGGTACTCTCCATTAACTCTTATCCCTAACTGTTCCCATTCTAGGCTTCTGAAAACGTCCTGTAAGCACGCAGTGAATAGCATTGGGGAGATTGTGTCCCCCTGCCTTACACCCTTCTTTATTGGTATTCTGTTGCTTTCTTTATGAAGCACTATGGTAGCAGTTGATCCCCTGTAGATTTCTTCCAGAATGTTTATATATATTTCATCTACGCCCTGATTCCGGAGTGTTTGCATGACGGCTAATATTTCTACTGAATCAAACGCCTTCTCGCAATCTATGAAGGCTATGTATAGTGGTTGGTTATACTCTGAGCATTTATCTATTACCTGATTGATAGTATGATTGTGGTCAATTGTTGAGTAGCCTGTTCAAAATCCTGCTTGTTCCTTTGGTTGATCGCCCCGCCGCGGTGGTCTAGTGGCTAAGGTACTCGGCTGCTGACCCGCAGGTCGCGGGTTCGATTCCCGGCTGCGGCGGCTGCATTTTCGATGGAGGCGGAAATGTTGTAGGCCCGTGTACTCAGATTTGGGTGCACGTTAAAGAACCCCAGGTGGTCAAAATTTCCGGAGCCCTCCACTACGGCGTCTCTCATAATCAGAAGTGGTTTTGGGACGTTAAACCCCACAAATCAATCAATCCTTTGGTTGATTGAATTCTAATGTTTTCTTTACTCTGCAAGCAATTACCTTTGTAAATAGCTTGTATACTACAGAGAGCAAGCTGATCGGCCTGTAATTCTTCAAGTCCTTGTCATCTCCTTTCTTATGTATTAAGATGATCTTAGCGTTCTTCCAAGACTCTGGTACGTTTCCCGTCAGGAGACACCTCGTAAATAGAGTGGCTAGTTTTTCTAACACAATCTGTCCCCCATCTTTCAGCAGATCTGATGTTACCCGATCCTCACCAGCAGCTTTGCCTCTGTGCATGCTCTCCAAAGCTTTTCTGACTTCTTCTATCATTACCGGTGGGAAGTCGTCTGGGTTACTGCTAGTTCTTATAGTATTAAGGTCGTGGTTGTCTCGGCTACTGTACAGATCTCTGTAAAACTCCTCCGCTATTTTAACTATACTATCCATATTGGTAGTTGTTTTGCCTTCTTTGTCCCTTAGTGCATACATCCGCCTTTTGCCTATCCCAAGTTTCCTCTTCACTGCTTTGACGCTTCCTCCGTTTTAGATGCGGAAGCATCTTATACTCGCGCCTTGTAGTGCGCCGTCCGCGCCGTCCGCACCGCTTCTCGAACATTCGACAGCTGACGCGCGCGCATGCGCCGTCGCGCCGTCGCCCACCATCTGTGCCGCGCGCGCTTCTCCTTCGAGAACATTCGACAGCTGACAGCGCATGCGCCGTCGCGCCGTCGCCATCTGTGACGCGTGCGCGCTTCTCCTTCGAGAACATTCGACAGCTGACAGCGCATGCGCCGTCGCGCTGTATATATACTCAAGGTCGGCGCTCGCTCGCTCAGTTGCCGATTCGCTGTACCGACGTCAACAAATTGTACATTACCAACGAGGCAGGCGACCACCACTTCCATCACACGAACGACAACGTCGACAAGAACATGGCCGACGAATTTGAACGTTTGCAGAAACACAGACTGGACACCGTCACCCAACGATACTGTCGCGCGCTCGAAGGCGTTGACTCCGAGTCCGATTTCACCCTGGCACTGCTCAACACCCGGTCGCTAGGCGCTCACGCGGTTGACGTCGTGCGAGATCCCGTACTACGCAGAGTGGACGTGCTTTGCTTCACCGAGACGTGGAACGCCAATGACGTCGACGTTGCGGGATACGCTTCGGTCGCGCGCACGCACGGGTTCCAACGACCTGCGGGCGGTGTGGGAATTTACGTCAAGCGTGACGTCGACAACGACGACGACTCCTTCATTGACCTCCGACTACAGCCCGGCGTTCAACAACGCGCCAACGGCGAGCACTGCGTTGCTACCGTCTGTGACGTCGACGTCATGACGATGTACCTCGCGCCAAACCTTTCTCGTGCCGCCGTAGAAAAGTACGTCGACGAGGCCGTGCAGGATTACGGAAAACAACAACCGCAACATCGACCGTTCATGCTAGTTGGCGACTTCAACGTCGACGTCATCAAGTACGATTGGATAGTCGAATACATGGCGTCGCAACACTCGCTGAAACGCGCAACGCACGACGACTGCAAACACCACCAGCCGACCACCATTCGCGGAACCTGCATCGACCACGTCTTTGCAAATTTCGACCTACGACCGATGCAACCCGATCCACTCACTCTTTACTTTACCGACCACAAAGCCATCGTCCTCAAAGTTCGTCGCAATAAATAAAACACCGCCCTTTCGCATACGTGCTGTACGTGTTCACCTATTTAACACCCCATTTCAAACCACGTTAACCAATTTAGCCATCGACCCAAGTAAGTCGCAATTTAACACCCGTTAACCAATTACATGCTTCAGCATCCTCCTCAGTGTTCCCCCGAGGGAAGCTGCGGGCAATTTTTTTCAGAGCGTGCTCAATTCTCTCCATGTTATACCTTCTTACATCGCATACTTTACGTCTATTAATCAACTTCGAAAGCTCTGCCAGTTCTATTTTGTCTGTTGTACTTGACACTTTCATGATTTGACGCTTCTTAATTAGGTTCTTCGTTTGCTGGGAAAGCTTGCCGGTGTCCTGTCTGGCTACCCTGCCTCCAACTTCCACTGCACACTCCGTGATGATACTCGTCAGATTATCATTCATTGTATCTACGCTAAGGTTGGTTTCCTCGCTAAGAGCAGAGTACCTGTTCTGCATTGACACTCTGAAATTCTGTACTTTCCCTCTCAGTGCTAACTCATTGATTGGCTTCTTGCGTATCAGTTTCTGTCATTCCTTCTTCAAGTCTGGGCGGATTCGAGCCCGTACCATTCTATGGTCACTGCATCTTACCTTGCCAACCACTTCCACATCCTGCACGACTCCTGGGTGTGCAGTCATTATAAAGTCTATTTCGTTCTTATTTACGCCATTAGGGCTCCTCCATGTGCACTTGCGGTTTTCTCGTTGTCGCTAGAAGGTATTCAAAATACGCAGATTATTGCGTTCTGCGAATTCTACTAGTAGCTCTCCTCTGGCGTTTCTAGTGCTGATGCCATAATCTCCTACTGCCTGGTCTCCAGCCTGCTTCTTCCCTACCTTTGCATTAAAGTCGCCCATTACTATAGTATACTGCGTTTTCACCTTACTCATTGCCGATTCCACGTCTTCATAGAAGCTTTCAACTGAAGCGTCATCATGGCTGGATGTAGGCGCGTAAGCCTGTACTACCTTCATTTTGTATCTTTTATTCAGTTTAATTACAATGCCTACCACCCTTTCATCAATGCTATAGTAATCCTCTATGTTGCCAGCTATGTTTCTGTGAATTAGGAACCCTACTCCCAGTTCTCTTCTGTCTGCCAAGCCCCGATAGCAAATGACGTGCCCATTCTGTAGCACAGTATAGGCCTCATCTGTCCTCCTAACCTCACTCAGCCCTATTAAATCCCATTTAATGCTTTCTAGCTCCTCGAATAATACAGCTAGACTTCCCTCACTAGATAAAGTTCTAACGTTAAACGTTGCTAAGTTCATGTTCCAATGGTGGCCTGTCCATATCCAGAGATTCCTTGCACCCTCTGCTGCTTTTCAGATCTGACCGCCGCCGTGGTCAGTTGCTCCGCAGCTGGTGGGGACTGAGGGCCGTGAGTTAATTGACGAATGCCTACGGGAGGGGGTGGCCAGATACTGCACCAGGGTGGCCAATCCTTCTCTGGTGAGATCATCGGTGCGTACCGGCTTTAAGCCGGTACGATCAGACAGTAGTGGGAATGCTCCATGCATGTCTTCCTTATTGTTGTTCAGCAGCGTTGGCGACCACCCACCACGGAGCCCAACGAGGGGACGCTACAAGTTTACAAATGCTGAAACCTGCAGACGCCAGCCGTACAACGCCACTATAACCCAATGCGCCTAGACCAAGGTAGGCTGTTTGCACAGGGTTAACCCTAGCCGCCAGGAAGTTTGGAAGTAAACGGAAGAGAGTAGAAGACAGGACAGATAAATAGTAAGAGATAAAGACGAAGATGTAGGGAGAGAGAGATAGGAAAAGGCGACTGCCGATTCCCCTGGGTCGGTCAGCTCAGGGGTGCCGTCTACGTGAAGCCGGGGCCAAAGGGGTGTGTTGCCTCTGCCGGGGGGCCTTAACGGTCGATCTTTAACGTGCGCCCAAATCTCAGCACACGGGCCTACAACATTTACGCCTCCATCGGACCCCACATCCCCGAAAGTAATCGTGAAGAAATTTGAATGCGTTGCGTGGCGTTCATTTCACACTTAAGAATCCAGCGTTAGAAGAATATAGTTTTCTTTTTTTTCTTACCATGCAACGAATAGCGCCGTTCGCCGCACGTGGCATTTTTCTGCCGCGATAAACGCGGTATGCGTTTCTAGATCTTGTATCTAGCGTGCATGGTTAAAAAAACTCTACGCAAACTCTGCCAGCACGAATGCTACAAATACGTTTCAAACGCACTGCATTGGGGCGGTGACAAGTCAGCTTGAAGTTAAGGAAGTAGGGGCTCCGGTTTCTCGAGGCAAAGATAAGTGCGCACGTCGACAGCTGTTGCTGACAGCTCGGCCGCCGCACTCGCCCGCCACTGTTGCTATGGGAGAGGGCGGTGAACAGATCTCGATGGACGCCTGACATAGCCCTACTAAAAATTCATTCATATTTAAAACAGACAAACAAATATTTCAAGTTTTTTCCAGCGATAATAGCGTCATATAAAAGAGGTTCACAGTCACACATGCTGCAACTGTTGAAAATTGTTGAAAAAAAACAGAAATAAAACGACAAGAGAAATACTCCAGACAGGTAGGTTTTTAAGATAAGGGCACAACTTCGTCAGCACTTCCGATCTCAGCCTTCTCGAAAATACTTACCCTTCCTGAGAATGTAAGATTTTCACGCATGACAGTTATGGGCTTCTTCAATGATTTATTTGTTTACTAGAATTTCGAAAGCGCATATGGGTACGCTCTTCGAAATGAGATTTCTTGGGAAATAGTGCTCGTCTTTGTCACTTTTTTTGCCGGGAATCAAGGCTTTGCATTACGTGATCAGTTATTCAATACCAACATGCTCAACTTCATATCCTTTGAAATGAAAAAGTTGCCCTCCGCCCTCGTGCTCTCAGAATCGCTTGGAGTCCACGCTGTTCAAGACGCTTTCACGAGAGTAGTTGAGACGGCACCGTCTTGATAGACATTTTCCTCTTTAATATCCCTTTTTACAGGCTCTCTGCGTCAAGTATGAGAAGGCAACAGTATAATAACCATTAGCAGTGCCTCCGTGCTTTCCTGCTTTTTCGTGCTTCGAAGGATTCCAAACTTTTCTGTCTTTCCATGGATTCCAAGCTTTTCCATGATTCCAAAAATTATAATCGAAGGACGGACCACACGCTAATAGCATGGTTATTACGAACACCACAAGCGATGAGCTCATACGAAGCGCTGGTACTCGCGAGGATAATAGCCCTGGACACTGCTAGGTAAATCGACTTGGGCGGATAGCGCTTAACTGCAATTAACATTAACCCGACGTGGTGGCGGTGTCATAGGAGTAAAAATGTCATGCTTATGAAATTAGATAGCTAGCACTGCATGCACGATTGGCGTTCCCGAAACCATAGGGTCTATTTTAAAAGCACTTCCGAAACCTGGCATGGTTCTGTAGTAGAATGCCTGATTGTTGCGTAGAATGCTGGGGCCCCATTCCTGCTGGAACTTGCCACTTGCTCTTTGTGTTCATCGGGTCAACACTCTCGATGTCAGCTTTTTGTATTCTAAATGCTGACGCGTTAAAAAATTGCCAATGCCTGTTCGCGGTGTTCAAGGGTAGATCATCATCATCAGCATCAACCTTACTACGCCCACTGCAAAACAAAAGCCTCTCCCATGTTCCACTAGTCAACCAGGTCATGTGCTTGCTGCTGCCACTTGATACCCGCAAGCTTCTTAATCTCATCTGCCTACCTAACTTTCTGTCACACCCTCACCTGCTCATGCTCTCTCGGTAATCCAGTCAGTTACCCATAATGATCCTGCCTACACCCTACGTGTGTGGCTCACGTCCATTTCTTCTTCATTTCAACTATGATACCCTTCCATTGTGATATTTTTCAACTATAAGTATGCTCTATAGAACAGAGGAAACGTCAAAGGGGTGAAGAGAAAACTTGGGATAGGCAAAACTCATGTGTATGCACCAAGGGACAAGGAAGGTAAAGTAACTACCAATATAAATAGCATAGTTAAAGTAGCACAGGAGTTTAACAAAGATCTGTACAGTATCCAGGGCAACCATGACTGTAATATAAGAACTAGTAGTAACCCAGATGACATATCACCAGTAATGAGACAAGTCGGGAAAGCCTTGGAGAGAATGCAAAAAAGCAAAGCTGAGGGTGAGGATTAGTTAACATCAGACCTGCTGAGAAACGGAGGACAGATTCTGTTAGAAAACCTAGCCAACCTGTTTACGAAATGCCTTCTGATAGGGAGGGTAGCAGAATGTTGGAAGAACGATAACATCGTCTTATCAGATAAGAAAGGAGATGACAAGGACTTGACGA
The DNA here is from genome assembly GCA_013436015.1 of Rhipicephalus annulatus. NCBI lineage: Eukaryota > Metazoa > Arthropoda > Arachnida > Ixodida > Ixodidae > Rhipicephalus > Rhipicephalus annulatus. The sequence continues at coordinate 287,227 of WOVY01012388.1, forward strand.
ATTTCAGGCACGTAAGCTTGCTCTCCATCGTATGCAAGCAATTTGCAAAAGTAATTGCCAACCGAATTAAGACAACATTAGAATTTAATCAACCAAAGAAACAAGCTGGATTTTGAACCGGCAACTATACAATCAATCCCCTTCGCACTATCAATCAGGTAACGAAGGAATGCTCAGAATACAACCAACCCTATACACAGCCTTCTTAGATTACGAGAAGGCATTTGATTCAGTAGAGATATCAGCAGTCATGCAGACAATGCAGAATCAGGGCGTCAGCAAAGCACACAAAAACATCCTGGAAGAAATCTAAACGGTATTAAATGCCACCATTGTGCTCCATAAACAAAGCGAGGCAATACCAATAAAGAAGGATGTAGTAGTAGGGGTTACAATCTCCCCAACGCCATTTGCAGCCTGCTTACAGGAGGTTTTCAGAGGTCTAGAGTGAGAAGACTTAGAGATAGGAGTTAATGGAGAGTACTTTAGTAACCTTCACTTCACCGATTACATATCATTGCAAAGTAACTCAGAGGGCAATTTGCTATACTAGATTACTGATTTAGACAAGCAGAGCTGGAAGGTTCGTCTCAAAATTAATGAGCAGAAAACGAAAGTAATGTACAACAACCTGGGTAGATATAAATTGCGAAATACTTACACGCATACCTGTGGCACATGCGAGGCCGCGGATATGTGGCACGCGTCTGGCAGAAAGGGTTTGACGACGTACGCGGCAGGATTGTTGCAGTATTCGCGTCTTCAGCAGCCACTCATATATACCTTGAACAATCTTACCTTCCCATGCCAATTTTCGTTTACCCCAAGTTGAGGGGGTGATCAAGAGAGCATTCGTGCGCAGGTGGATAGATAGATAGATAGATAGATAGGTATATAGATATACAGATAGATAGATAGATAGATAGATAGATAGATAGATAGATAGATAGATAGATGTTGTAAGTGCCTGCAAGAAGTAAAAACATTCTAAACATTTTAGGATGCACTGCACCAAGCCCACTAATACGTGTCAAATCGTGAAAAAACACAAAGCAACGTACCATCTTACTATTCACGTGGCCACCGCACTTTTCCGCTACGCAGTGAAGCGGACTTACGGGCTCGTGTCTAGAGACACTGCGCATGCACAGCCCAACATTTTAACACGTGCAATTGCATACATTCTTTTCAAAAGAGCACAAATTTTCCAATGTTTAGTGCTTGGATCAATCCAGTTTTCTTTAACTTATTTCTGTCGCGAAAATGACCTGAAAACGTGCGCAGGATTACACGACAAAGCAAAGAAAGTCCCTCTGTGCCAGTCAAACTCATTAACTCTTGGTCAGCGACAGCAGATACCCGGCACAATAACCAGTGCGTCATTGTCACTCTGTGCAAATATGGCTTTTACATCCTACGATTTCTCGTAACATTGCTCCTAGTCGACAAGGCGTTGTCGCCCTCTAGGAGTGCTGAAGTTAAGCAATGAATCTAGACTGTAGCCTCCGCAATTATCTCTCGCAACGCGACGTTGTCACATGCTTGTCCCATTTGGTGCGTTAAAAATGGGATAAGTGAAGTTTTGTAAACGTCTTAACACCCGGCGAGAAGGCGACCTCAATCCAAGCCTTGGTTTCGCTCATAGCATTCATTCATACCGAAAATACTTCACGGTGACACGCGCGCCTCGCATGCGTCTTCTGGCCGCAACAAAGCGTTTCCCGCTCATGATCGCCCCGAGAAAAATTGGGGCTCTTCAGTCGGGCCGTATTGTTTTATAACTCTTTAGCATGCCGCGAAATGGCGACCCTAGTTTAAGTTCCGCGTCCCGTCTGCGGCACTCTCTTGGCTGTCACGCCGCTTTTTCCAACCGCGCTCTCACCATTAAATACTACAGTTACTTCAAAGGTTTGTTTAATCTCTCAACGTGGACTTCAGCCATCAGCATGGAGATGTACCACCAAGCTTGAAAAATTTGGGGACCCTAAAGCTTCGCCTTTAAGAGTTGAACGCGATAGCGAAATACGGCCCCTAGTGCACCCTTCAACCACTAAGTGCACACTTAATAATATGTTTTGTTACATACTACGCACGCACACAAACACGCAAACAGCAGATTGTACCAGCGTGCGCTATTATCACTGAATGGGCTCGTTTTCGTCGTGATACCTGTCGAACAAAATGCTCTAAAGGGGCCTTGAAACACTTTTTCAGGTAACTATGATATGAATTCACTAAAATAGCTCATTGCCTCACGAATTCAACGTCACAAAATTTTAAGAATCCGTCCAGTGCGAGTTGAGGGACAAATGTTTGTCGCTTGCTGCAAATGCATTATCTCTTCTCTCGTACCGACAAAAGCACTGGAAGCTAAGCAGGGACGAATGGCAGGGTAACAAAACTACCGCGCCTCGTGACCTTGAGCTCTTTTTGTTTCTTCGAACGCGCGGATTTTTCCGTGTGATCAAGCGCGCACGCGTGGACAAGTAGCGGCTTCCCGCGGCTATCTTGGTAACTCGATTTTTCGGTCAGAGACGCACAGACAATTTTTCACTCACAACCAACGGGACAACGCTGGTAGCGGGTTATCTACGACACAAGCTTTTTGACGCTATCGCGTTAGAATTGTCGCCTTAAACTACATTGCACGAGCGCAGTGTCTGAGACGTTTGACATCGAATGAGCTCACTAAAATTGGAAAAGCATGTAGCCCTTTCAGTGTGCATGGGCGAGTGACTTCATTAATGTGCCATCTAGAATTACTTCGTGGATTAACACTACGGCGATAGATAGTCATTGCGATTAGTTTTATACACAAAGGTAGAAATTCGCTCAGATGGTACACCGCATGCTTGACTGGAGCAATTGCAGTAGCTGTTCTATATAATCACTTTTTCCGTGTATGACCAAGATTACCTAGAACTTCATACAATAAAGATCCCCCTTTCAATTGTCACATGCGCCACCAGTACTCAATTATTGCCGGCGTCAACTTTGTAAGAATCTCGATAAGACAGATGTTAGCGAAGAAATGTAGAAATAAAACGCGTTACTCAAACGCTGACAAAGAATAGCAAACAATGCTGAGCTGATATGCCTTCTTGTTTAGAAATTAGTTTTATAACCGAGAAAAAAGACGCGATCGATAGGCGCGCAATGTGTTGAAAACTAAGTTTGTGTGAAACAACCACCCGATGCATTTAACATGCAGGGGAATTCGGAAACACTTACAGTGCGGCTCTGTTTTTTTTGGCGCGTGTATGGTAGCGTGAAAGTAATGACCTTCGGGTGTCTCGAGCATTTCAGCACAATAAAGAATGGCAAAAAACTGCTAAAAACGATTCCTTCACATTCATACAGAAAGCTTGTGTAAGTTCTCCTTCAAAAATTTTAAATATATGTTGTATATGAAAGCCTACATTCACACTATGGCAAGCCAGTCAGTGCTTTTTTTCTTTTAGAGTAGGCTAAAAAGAGCTATGGTTTAAGCTTGTTGGCTAAACATGACTTTTAATTTGGGTGCACTATCAAAATTCTGTAAACAAAAGCAAGCAGAAGACGTGCAAGGACTTGGCAAAAGCAAACTAAAAGTAGTGAGCTCTCGTCCTGTTCGCGCACTTGTTTCCAATGCATCGGTGCGTGTGCGTGTGCGTGTGCGTGTGCGTGTGTGTGTGTGTGTGTGTGTGTGTGTGTGTGTGTGTGTGTGTGTGTGTGTGTGTGTGTGTGTGGCGATCACCTAACCAAGTGTATGTGATGAACCGAGCGGTGAATGTAAGTTTTCGGTGTTCGTGATGTACCGTGGTTTCCCTTTGATCTTGACAGCGACTGGCCCACGCCGCGGGAAGCTATGAGGTGCTGCCTCAGGGAATGCCGATAGCAGGCTTCGTGCGTCACTTCTGCGGATACGCGACGCGGGGCATTTGCTCCTTCCTCGCCGACAACTTTGCGAATTTCGGAAGCAGGTACATTAACGAGGTAGGTGGAATTTTAACAAGTGCGCAACATTGTCATTTAATCGAGAGATTCAGAAAAAGTGGATAACGCAGTTGCCAGAAAGAATGATTCATTGCTAAGGTCTATGAAGGGGATTGATATTTTGTGTAAACTACATTATAACGCCAATGAAGCACATTATTAGGTTCTAAAGGCACTGTCTACCATCCTTCATCGCTTCTATGCTTTGTATAACAATAAAAATGTACCGTTTGAGACGTCCCACTTTGGCATGGTTTCTTTAGAATGTCAGTCGAAAATTTTAAAACGGAATTTTCTGACTTAGGTTACATCTAGTTTCGGTCTTCAATCTAGGGTTGGTCCAAAAGAGTGGTGACTGCTTCCATTGAGGTAAAGCTTCAAGGCAAGAAAGCAGAAGCAGACAAAAAATATATAAATTTAGGCGAATTTTAAAATAGTTAAAATAACACATAAACGAAACAAACAGAACTAGAGAAGTTACACGTACGCTAATGCCATTAAAACTAGTCATATTGATACAAGTCATCATTAACATCATCAAAGGCACCATAACGGCGATGAAGATGACGACTGGAAAAAAGCTCGTGGGGGTCGTTGCTACTCCGCCATCTTGATTCAAGGACACTGTGTACTCCGTCTACAATCGGTAAATAACTTTCTACCCTCTGCCTACCCTCACCTCATGACATTTTGGTGGGGGTGCCGGGTAACAAGACGGAGCTACGCAGCGGCTGACACTTGGTTTCTTCCACGATGGCACAAGAGGGTCCGGCTCCAGCTCCCACAGCGGCCACCGCAACGACGACAGTTGTTCTACCCCAGCTGAAAGACCCAGGCACGTTCTGCGGGACCAACAACGTCGACATTGAAGAATGGTTGCTGCTGTACGAGCGAACAAGCAGGAATAATCACTGGGACAAAACGCTCATGCTGGCGAACATCCTATTTTATCTGAAGGGGACAGGCAAAGTGTGGTTTGAGAACCACGAAGCGGAAATTGGCAGCTGGGATGAGTGCAAAAAAAAGATGCGTGAACTGTTCGCAAATCGACTGGTAGGAAGACAGCGGCCAAGAAGGAGCTGGTATCTCGCGCTCAAACGTCATCGGAGTCTTACCTGTCTTACATACAGGGCGTGCTTGCCCTTTGCCGCAAAGCAGACGATGGCATGGAGGAGTCCGAGAAAGTAGCGCACATATTAAAAGGTATTGCCGATGACGCGTTCAGTTTGCTTATTTGCAAGGACTGTTACACAGCAGATGCCAGTGTCTGAGAGTGTCAGCGTTTTCAGGCCGCCAAGAGCCGACGTATTTCCCATCAGTTTGCTCGACTTCCCAACACCGCAGCAACATGGTTGTGCGAAGACATGCCTGTACCACAGGCAACGCTCACTGCAAAGCACGTCACGAAGATCATCTGTCGAGAAACTGAAGCTATGTTTCCCGCTTCAACTTTCTCTCATGCCTGTGAGTCCAGCTCCCAAATCGTGCCTTTAGTACATGCCATCGTTCGCCAAAAGCTTTAGAACGTTGGCCTAGAATCTGTGTGCACCACCGGCCCCTCCCGTCCGACTGACCGTCGTCCGCCAGTTTCATACGCCCAAGGCCAGAGGTTCCCAGCGTGCTCTCGCAATCCCGCTGAGTGGAGGACTGCTGATGACCGACCGATTTGCTTTAACTGCCCTCGTGTTGGTCACGTGGCCCGCTTTTCAATAGCAGGTGGTATTGGCGTCAGCTTTCTTATGGCTATAACCGTCGTGCAGAGGTAGATGATGGCCACTTTGATACTCGCCACGAGTCACCTTGGCCAGCCGGTGGTAACGGTTCGTCGACGGTGCATTGCCGGTCACCATCCCTTCCCGGCCACCAGTCCCGCTGAGCACTGCCTCGTCACCCATCGTCGCGCTCACCCCAATTTCGCCGTCCTTCACCGGCTGCACATCTGGCTCGGAAAAACTAGACGATGCAGCTCCCAGAGGTGATGCTGTATCGACGATTTGCCACCCAAATCTTCTGACTATGCCGACACGACGCAACCTCATAGACATTAAAATAGACGATGCATGTGTTGTTGGCCTTGTAGACACAGAACCCACATTTCGGGGATGAACTCGGAGCTTCGCCGCCGTCTTTAAAAGGTTTTAACACCGCCCACAGTGCCGCTCATCCAAGTCGCCGACGGTGGAACTTTTCTTGTGCTTGGGATGTGCTTCCCACGTGTTAGTGTTGCTGACCGCTCCACAACTGTTCTTTTTGCCGTGCTCGAGAAGTGCTCTCATGAACTTATCCTGGGCGTGAACTTTCTTGCTGCGCACTCTGTCTTATTGACTGTGGAATAGGCTTATTTCAGCTTGACCTACCTTATTGCTATGAGACTCCAACTACACCTCAACCACGTTTGTGTTCTGTCGAATACGTTCGCCTAGCGCCCCAAGCTGTCACCTATGTAACCATAAGGTCTTTTCCTCCGGTACCCGATGACGATTATGTGCTGGCACTGATTTTGGACGTGTTATTAGACAGAAATGTTGCCCTTTTTCATACTTCGTTGACGATTACAAATAATATGGCGTCACTACGGATACTGAACTTCAACTGGTGTGCTCAAGTTGTTCCAGGTGGCATGACTTTAGCCAACGTCTCTTCCATCAGTGAACATTATGTTTCTGCATTCATTGCAGACGCTCCTTTGCCCGCTACTGCATCCTCTTCACAGAGCTCTACTCATGCCGACTTTGACAAGATGATCACGCCCGACCTCGTTCCAGCACAGGCAGCCGATCTCCGGCATATCTTGGCATCCTTCAGGGACATCTTCGACTTTGGCGACAGCCCTTTAGGAACGACATCAGTTGTCACTCACAGGATCAACACTGGAGACGCCAGCTCAATCCGACGACGTCCTTATCGCGTGTCACATGCAGAGCGACAGTCATCCAACGTGAAGTTGATAAAATGCTCACAAAAGACGTTATTGAACCATCTTGCAGTCCATGAGCCTCACTAGCCGTTCTAGTAAAAAAAAAGGATGGCAGCTGGCACTTCTGCGTCGACTACCGTCACTTAAACAAGATCACGCGCTAGGACGTCTTCACACTGCCAAGGATTTATGATGCCCTCGACTGCCTGCCCGGGTCTGCCTACTTCTCCTCTATCGACCTGCGTTCAGGATACTGGCAGATTTCCGTCGATGATTTAGACCGTGAAAAGACTGCATCTGTTACACCGGATGGACTTTTCCAGTTTAAGGTAATGCCCTTTGGCTTGTGAATAGCTCCCGCTACATTTGAGAAAATGATGGACTCCCTGCTACAGGGTTACAAATGGTCAACATGCCTCTGTTAACTCGATGACATCATTGTATTCTCGCCGTCATTCGAAAGTCACCTTAGCCATCTGTCAGCTGTTCTGGAAGTTTTCAGAAGGACAGGGCTACAACTCAACTCCTCCAAATGCCATTTCGGCCACCAAACAATCGCTGTGCTAGACCATCTTGTCAGTACTAAAGGCGTGCAACCCAATCCCGACGAAATTCACGTCTAAAAAGATTTCCCCGTACCACGTTCCACGAAACATGTACGAAGCTTTGTCGGCCTCTGTTCCTATTTCCGGCGTTTCGTCCATAACTTCGCCGACATTGCCCATCCTTTGGCACAGCTACTGAAGAAGGACACGCCGTTTTTCGGGGGTCCCCAGCAAGCCAACTCGTTTCGCCGACCTATTGGGTTGCTCACTTCCCCACCCATCTTAGGTCATTTCCATCCTTCAGTGCTCACTGAAGTTCGCATCGACGCCAGCGGACACGGTATTGGCGCTGTCCTCGCCCTGCGGCAACAGGGTCAAAATCGTGTAATCGCCTACGCAAGTCGCCTCCTCTCCCCATACGAGTGCAAGTTTTCCATAACTGAGCGCGAGTGCCTCGCTCTTGTATGGGCAGTTGGAAAATTCCGTCCATACTTGTTCGGCCGCCACTTCTTGGTCCTCACGGATCAGTTTCAGTTTATTATTATTCAGTTTCAGTTTATTATTCATTTCAAAAAAGTAGTACAGTAATATTAATATACAGACGAGGGTCCCAAAGTTAAAAACTGTAACGGGACCCTCGATGCATTATAACAATCAATAAATCAGATCAAGTTAACAAGCAACGAGTGAATGGAAATCAATTATGCAATATAGAGTGATAAGTAATTATTATAGGCTAAGTGACACATTAGGCAACAAAAAGCAAGGCAAAAAGGAAAGAAAAAAGAAAGAACGAAAAAAAATCATCTCGTTCAGTGGCGGACATTGTCAATCGAAATGGAATGATCTAAATGGCATAACCAAAAACGCAAAGCCCATATACAGGCAGCTAATTTTTTAACAGAAAACTTTTAAGCGACTTTTTGAATGATGAAAATGTGGGCATCGTTTTAACAGAAAGAGGCATGTTATTCCAAAAAGTAATGGCCGCAAAGGCAGTGGTCATTTTTCCTTAATTTGTGCGCGACGCGGGTAGCAAAAAGTTAAGGTTCATTGCAAATCTGGTTACATTGTTGTTTTGTAAGAAAACTGAATCAATGAACTCAAACGATAGCAGTGCATTGCGCAATTGAAACAGAAGAACGGCTATGCTATAAAAAATAACTTACGAACAGGTAGGATTTTGTTATCTTGGAGTAGATGGCCTGTACTGGAGTATCGTGAGCTATTAGTGATAATGCGGATCGCCTGATTTTGTATGTTCTGAATGGGTGATAGATGACAGTCATACGTGTTTCCCCAAGCAGCGATACCATACATGATATGGGAATGAATGAAGGCGAAATACAGATACATAAGTACGTTTATATGAAAAACTTCACGAGCTTTTATTATAGCCCGAATTCCGAATGCAGTTTTCTTTCTGAGGTGATCAGTGTGGAGATTAAACTTTCAATGGCAGTCAAGATGTACACCAAGAAAAATTACAGTATCACAGCTGGGTATAGAGTGAGGATTTAGGGTTATGGGTTGATGAAAAGGCAATGGCCTTTGAGCGGACCTAAATATCATAAACTTGGTTTTGGCTGGGTTAATAATAAGTTGGTTCTCGTAGCACCATTTAGTAATATCTAGAAGTGTGTTATTCAAGTGTAAAGTAAGAGCAGTTAGAGAGTCCTCAGCTGCAGTTATAGTCGTGTCGTCTGCGTATAACACGCAGTGAGTTGATTTATTGCATCGACAAGATCATTAATATAAATAATAAATAATAAAGGGCCCAAAATAGACCCCTGGGGCACGCCTTGATTGATTAGCTTAGTTTCAGAAGAAACACCTGATACGTACACCGAGCATTCTCTATTGTGCAGATAATTTTTCAGGAAGGTTAATGGAGCTCCAGTTACCCCATAGGCCTCCAATTTGTTAAACAGGGTGGCATGATTAATGGTGTCAAAGGCCTTGGTGAAATCTAGGAAGACAGATCCAACAAATTTACCAGAGTCAATCGATTTTTAAGTAATATAATTATGAAACTAGTGCTAAGCTTGTCGAACTGCCTGAACGAAAGCCAAATTGACACGGATGAAGTATATTAAATTTGCTTAGGTAATTACTTAAACGATCAACGAACAGTTTTTCAATAACTTTGCTGAGGGAAGAAAGAATTGATATGGGCCGATAATTAGAAACTGTTCTTTTGTCACCCTTTTTGAATACCAGAACTATTTTAGATTTCTTTATAAGTTTAGGAAATACGCCTTGCTGAAACATTAGAATAATGATATCGCTAAGTATCCCAGAAATACTACGCGCAACCAGTTTTAAGTGATACGCAGAAATATTGTCAAGACCTGCGCATTTATTTTTTATATTCAAGAGAACTGAGCATACTTCGTCAGCGGTTACGGGCAAAAGAAAAAAATGAAGAAGCGACCCGAGAAACGGAACATTTTGGTATGCCCGATCTTGTAGTAGGAATGCTAGAAAAAAATCGCTGAAAGCATTTGCAATAGAAGTTGGCTGTTGCAAAGAAATATTATTATATATTATTTCAGATATAGGTGAGTTTCCAGATGATTCATTTAAAAAGTTGTTCAAAAGGCTCCATTGTTTTTTAGGGTCCCCCTGATGTTTGGTCAACTCATTTTCATAATAACGCTTTTTTGCTTCTCGGAGTAAAATTTTCAAATTGTTGCAATATTTCCTCTATCGGCGGGCAAGCGAAGTATTAAAAGGCTGTCTTTTTGTTTTTTTGTAAAGGTTATCTTTTTTACAAACACTTGTCAATAAGCCGTTTGTCATCCATGGATTGTGGGGAAATTTATACCGTTTTTCGCATTTAACAGTTGATGTACTAGATATTACGGCCTTTAAAAATAAAGCGCAGAATTTCTATAGCATAGTCTCTACGTCGGAGCAGGATTTATCAAGAATATCGGACTTAACAAGTGACCAGTCAGTTGTAGCTATAGCATCGATAAACTTGTCATGATCCAGCGCAGATGTGTAAAAGCAGCTATCGACACTGGAGCGCCTAGCATTATATGTTATGTAAACGGGGAAGTGATCTGTAATGTATGTGTCAACCACGCCAGCCTCGGGGGCGGGAGAAAAATTGCATAAGACATAATCTAAAAGAGATTGGGAACCCTGGTGGCCACATCTTGTTGGAGCAGTGATAAGTGATTCGTAGCCGAAGCCACTAAAGCAGTTCGTGTAAGCCGAGTAGACACTGGATTCCATATCTAATAAGTTTATGTTGATGTCCCCTACCAGTACAACTTGCTTATTCTCAAAAGATGGCTTGTGAAGTAATCTATCAAGATTTGACAGAAATTCTAGAACAGGAGATGAAGGAGAGCGATACACACTGCCAATGATTAATTTATTCCGTTGTTTAGGGGTGACTTGCCACATTCGATCCACACAGATTCGCACAGTGGTACGGTGAAAGACAGATCAAACCTGCGCGTGTACGAAACTCCACTGGAAACAAAAATTGCAGCCCCACCATGCGCGTCATAAGATCGGTGACAATACTCTGCCTGATACTGTGAAAAAGAATACATGTTACGGTCTGCATCGCACAACCACGTTTCCGAAAGGAAGATAAACGAAAACTCGTGGTGCAGTAGAGAAAGAAAAGTGGTAATCGCGTCATAGTTCTTTCGGATGCTGCGAGCATTAAAATGAATTAGCGAATATTTCTGTAACGTAAGCGAATGTTTGGGGTTGCTAACGGTAATCGAAGACATAAAAAAAGAAAAACTTAGTGGTCGGTACAGAATATGTAAGGCGTCGTTTAAATGAAAATCGAGAGGTCAGAGGCGGTATTTATTCGAAAGACCCTGGTATCTTCAGACTTGCGTGCTAGGATGCGACAGTTCTCTGTCAAGAGAAATTTCCACTGGTGCTCTTTCTTGAGAGCCAGTGCCCTAGCAAATAGCTTCTTATTCTCAGCAGTAAGGTGGTCATTCGTATAAATAGCCTGGTCAGAAGATTCCGAAAAGCCAATGCTGCCGGTGCGAAGCCGAGCCTTGCGAGCTTTGCGGATGAAGTCATTTTTTTTTGTCACGACTGCAAAACCGAGCAATGATGTTGTTCACTGCTGATTTCGTGGGAACACGATGCACTGCATCTATGTCAGCATGTGTCAGCAGCACAGGGCGTGTTGACAATCACCACGCCCTGTGCTGGTTGTCCTCCCTCAAAGATACTTCTGGACACCTGGGTTGTTGGGCTTTAAAGCTGCAGGAATATAGCTTTGCCGTGAGTTACAGGTCTGGCCGAATGCACCACGATGCCGACTGTATATCTCGCCATCCCGTCGATCCCCCTGACCTGTCAGCGCCCGGTTCTGATGCTTGTGTCTTCGCCATTTCTGATTTCACAGACATACGTAGGGAACAACTCAGTGATGCCAATTTGAGGTCCATTATACGCCGTCTAGCTTCTGACACCTCGGATCCTTCCCTGCGCCTGTTCACGCTTCATGACGGAATTCTCTACCTTCGGAACACAAGCACAGAAGGCCCAGAACTACTTCTGGTAGTTCCTGCAACGCTCCGTTTCACTGTGCTCGAACAACTTCACGATGCCCCAACTGCTGGGCATCTCGGAGCAGCCCGCACGTGTCACCGCGTACGGCGTTGATTCTTCTGGCCCGGCCTTTACCGCTCTGTGCGCCAATACGTTGCATCTTGTGAGGTTGCCAGCGCCGCAAGCGTCCTTCCTTGGCACCACCAGACCTACTTCAGCCTATCGACATTCCAACAGACCCGTTCTACCGCGTCAGCCTTAATCTCATTGGAGCATTTCCAACATATCTGAGTGGGAATAAGTGGGTAGTGGTGGCTACAGACTACACGACACGCTTCGCCATCACGCGAGCGCTAACAACAAGCTGTGCTACTGATGTCACGGACTTTCTCCTTCATGACGTTATTCTTCATCATGGAGCACCGCGTCAACAGCTGACCGACCGTGGTCGTTCATTTTTCTCCAAGGTCGTGGACGACATTCTTCGATCGTGTTCAACACGTCATAAACTCATCACTGCCTACCACCCGCTAACAAATGGACTCACTGAGTGCCTTAACCGCACACTGACGACATTGCTATCGATGTATGTCTCCACAGATCATCGTGATTGGGATGCCACTTTGCCTTATGTGACGTTTGCCTACAACTCGTCACGAAATGTCACCGCTGGCTTTTCTCCCTTCTATCTCTTGTACGGCTGTCACCGCACTTTGCCTTTTGACGCTCTTCTGCCATCGCATACTGACACCTTACACTCCTACCAAGTACGCTCGCGATGCGACTACTCGGGCTGAAGCGGCCCACCAAATTGCCCGGGATTGCCTTTCTGCCACGCAGCTCTCCCAAAAGGATCGCTATGACAGCCGTCACAGAGCTGTCTCTTACTAACCAGGATCGTTGGTGTTGCTCTGGACTCCCTCCCGTCACGTTGGCTTGGCCTCGAAGTTCCTCGCTCGCTACAACGGGCCTTACAAAGTCTTGCGCCGACTGACCGAGGTCACCTATGAGATCTCCCCCTTGGACACTCCATCCTCATCGTCTCTGCCGTCCACTGATTTTGTACACGTCTCCCGCCTTAAGCCGTACTTCTCTGCGCAGGATTGCACGTTTTCTTAAGCGCCGAGACGGCGCTTTCACCGGCGACGGCTATATGATACAAGTCATCATTAACATCAACAAAGGCACCATAAAGGCGATGAAGATGACGATTGAAAAAAAGCTCGTGGGGGGTTCTTGCCACTCCGCCATCTTGGTTCAAGGACACTGTGTACTCCGTCTACAATCGGTAAATATATTTCTACCCTCTGCCTACCCTCACCCCGTGACATTTGTGACAACATACTAAATTGGGTTCAGTGGGTGTTGAAGAAAAAAAAATTGCCCGCAGCTTCCCTCGGGGGAACACTGAGGAGGATGCGGAGCATATAATTGGTTAACGGGGTGTTAAAGTGCGACTTACTTGGGTCGATGGCTAAATTGGTTAACGTGGTTGTGAAATGGGGTGTTAAATTGCGACTTACTTTGGTCGATGGCTAAATTGGTTAACGTGGTTGTAGGAGGGGGTGTTAAATGAGTGAACACATACACACGTATGCGAAAGGGCGGCGCTGGTCGAAGGGACGTCGATCATTGTGTTTGTGGATTCGTTGGCATTCATTTCACGGCGACTTCGGACGTCGACGCGCCGTACAAACCAACGGACGAGCGGCAACTGAGCGAGCGAGCGCCGACCTTGAGTATATATACAGCGCGACGGCGCATGCGCTGTCAGCTGTCGAATGTTCTCGAAGGAGAAGTGCGCGCGCGGCACAGATGGCGACGGCGCGACGGCGCATGCGCTGTCAGCTGTCGAATGTTCTCGAAGGAGAAGCGCGCGCGGCACAGATGGTGGGCGACGGCGCGACGGCGCATGCGCGTGCGTCAGCTGTCGAATGTTCGAGAAGCGGTGCGGACGGCGTGGACGGCGCACTACAAGGCGCGAGTATAAGATGCTTCCGCATCTAAAAGTTCGATGTCACCAGTTGTTGCGTGATGACCGCGGTGGCTAGGTCGTGGTGTGGGACTGCGTTCGCGGCGAGGACGCTTTTGGAGTGGTTGAGGAGAAGAGTCAGCACAGAAGTTGCACGTGCACCCTTTGGTGCAGCAGGCTGCTGACCTCTGTTCCCACGCACCCAACGTGGAGTCTGGCGGCAAGAACACGGGCTCGTCGCGTGGCTGGCAAGTGGCAGCCCAGCTCTCCAGGCATGTGGATACTCTTCGACGCTGCCGGGCCTTTCGTGCTCAATTCCGTAGGTCGACAGACAAACTGTGGGTCTTCCTAGGCAACGGGGATCGCAAAGTCTGCTCTTTATGGAAGTTCAGCTGCCCGGATCAGCTCCTTGGACGGAGGGGACGCCTCGTCGCCAGGATCACCCGTTTTGGAGGATGCCTGGAGACAGACGGTGCCGGGCTATTTGGGCTCGTGTCCGAATCTTGATGGCGCAGACCCTGACACCAGCGTCTCTTCTTCTGCGTAATCCAAGTCAGACTCTCTCAGCATTCCAGCACGTCGTCCTCTTCTTCACTTCACTGACGTCGTCACACCTTCTAATTGATTCCGGTCGTTTTCTCCTCCGCCGCTTAAATGCGACTGTTAAACATTTAGCCTTAGTTGAGAAGATGACGAAGAAGAGGCATCGACAAGCACGCGTGAGCTCTCAATAAAGAAAAAAACGAAAGCGTCCGCCATGAACAATGTTCCAACAATTACGTGTAAATAATGTAAAATAGTCATGTTTCTTCAATACCGTGCCTGATTAGTTCACAAAGTTGTGCCAAAACCTGTCGGAAGTACTCACCTGTCAGGAGTAATGCATGTTTGAAGTGCTCATCGGAAATTTTAAAACGGAAGACAGCACGTCGTGAGCACAGCGGCAATTTCGGTAGAAAGCCAGAGAGGACATTATAAATGGACATATGCCGCTGTTTTTCGCTGTGACAGCATAACTGACCGGTGGACTGAGGTGAGCGTGGTCACGCATTGTTTAAGAACAAGATTAATAACTTCAAACCGCAAAAAGAGAAGTGAGCGGCGTGACGACAGATGAATACGCATCTCATCATTGAAGCCAAATCCATGATAGAAAGTGCTATCTTTGCGAATATGTCATATTGGACGGCTACACGGAAACAACGCAAGTTTGGGTAAAGTTAACGCCAAACTGGAAGAGATTATTCCAGAGGAGTTCGCCTAAGAATGTGAAGCTGTCTTGACATATCAAGATGCTGCGCTAGGAATCCTGAGACAGCTGAAGGCTCGGGAGTGATACTTCTGTCAAAACCATTACTCTACGACAACCCAGTCCCTATATGCAAGGCCATCCTAGACGCCCGAGGATCACGCACCAGGTAAGGCAATCAAGTTTTCCACACTTCAGCTGCAGACACTCGATGGGCAGCTCTGCTACTGGCCTTCGTTTTGGGAGCAGTTTAAGGCCTCTGTTGATGAAAACAAAAACCTGACAAAAGAAGACATATTTCAGTATCTAAAGACTCTTGAGAAAGGGGACGCAACTTCCGCAGTTTCTGGTCTGCAAGCGGTGGCCGAGTGCTACGACAATGCCATCGAGATTTGAACAGCAATTTCGGAGAAAACTGGCGTATTGTGCAGGACCATCTACGCTGACTGCGCGCACTACACGCAGTTGTTTCGTCGGAAGACCTCCACAACCTTCGAAAGCTGTTGGATTATGGGCTGTGTCACATAATCAGAGGTCTCAGAGGAATAAACTTCAGCCCTACCGGTTATGCAGCTACGATGACGAATACTTTTTGAAGGCACTGCCGACAGACATTGTCGTTGGTTATAATCAGAAAGAAGCCAACGCAAGGTTATCACCATCTGCGGAAGACAATGCAGGCTCTGGACAACAGCATGACTCATTATCGACAGCTACAGCTGAGAAGGAGTTGCAAAAGCTCTTGTGGTACATTTGCGTTGATGTCGAAAGATGCGAAGGAAGTGAAGTTCATGATGTTAAAAAAAAGGCACTCGTCCGCCTGAAGAGAAAAGGAACATGCACGCCACTCTGTCAACAGCGGTGTTCTTGCAGTCTTCGTTGAAAGCTAAGTAAAGGGACTATCTGTTTTGTGGCTCTGCAAAGAACACAACTCCAGTTAGTGACAGTACTATTACCTATGAAGAAAAGTTGAAGAAATCGGCTAACGCGAAGCGATATTATTGATGCACCGTAAAAAGAAATCTAGCCAAGGACTACTACAGAATAATCAAGTGCGGAACATGCAGAGGTACACACGTTTCTTCAGTCTGCAATCCCACGTGGAGACCTAAAAGTAAGAACACGAACGTGCCGTAACTGCCAACTGTCTGCATACCCGATCTCATTCGCACGTGCACACTGATGTCCTATTGCAAACATTCAGGGCATGGGTCATACGTAAAACAGAAAATGCCCATTTTCATGCAATGGTCAACAGCTGAAGCCAGCGTACATTTATTCGTGAAGACGTGTCCAAGACGCTTGGGTTGAAAGAGCTTCGATCGGTTAATGTACATGTAAATATATAAGGACAGACAAGTTCTCTTCCGAGACAACATCGTGTCGTCAAACTAAAACATCGCAGTCAGTGTGACACCCAGGAGTACCTGTTAACCGCCATTGAAATACCTTCGTCTGCAAGGATGTTGTGGAAGTACCATCTGACCATGACTTTGTCAGAAACATCGAAATTGACAACCATCTCCTTGATAACAGGTTAGCGATACCGGGCAAAGCTACAGTTTCGGGAATAAGCCTTTTTATCTGTGTGATCAGACGAAGTGATGCCATGGTCAAAAAAGCTTGGTGGCGGTGGCTTTTGCTTTTGGATGGATGTTGCAAGAGCCACTTTCTTTTGAGATCTATTTAGAATCGGTTCTAAACATATGCGTGTTTCGACTAAGTATGTCTGCTGGCTTGCATTTGGTTAATATATTTTTTGTGGCCATCCGTTCACATGTGCGGTCACCTGCGAACCTTTTTGTTTTTTGGAGACGAGAAAAATGAAGTGACAGCGTTCACCTGTGTGCTTCATCTCGCTGTATCTTTCAGTGTTGTTTATGCATCCTCGGGCATCTTTCATTGAAAGAGAGGAAGGCATTGCCCCAGGCGAGCATAAAGTCGGAGATGCACCGCCCACATTGATCCGCATGGAACAAATTACCAGTAGGAGCGCGAGGATGCCCGAGTCATCGAGCAGCTCCACAGATGATGCTATGGAATCTGAAAATGGGTTAACGACGATCAGAACTCGTCGCTTGGAAAGGAAATTAAGCCGGACATCACCACGACGTGAGTAATCGAAGCCTAAGGACACTCAGTCCTTTATGATTGGTTATGTGACCAAATCATCAAGTGACAATCTGCATAGTCTTAATAGGCAATGTTAACCTCCCTGGCGTTTTTTCCCTCGAATTTTCCTGTCTTTCTTAACAGACTTCTTTGACCGCATAGCACCAGGCCTGATCAACGAAGTTCGAATCAACCCCGTTGAACATACTTGTGTTCAATGCGAAGAATGTAACAGTACTGAGCAAAGTTGAATAGTGTTCAAGCACTTTGTAGTTTTCCAGTCCGTTCCTTGAAAGTGTATCGCAAGGATACTTGAACTGGTGTAATATCTGACGTAGACCCTCAACTCACGGAAGAGAGCCTCGGCAAACCGTGTGGATATTGAACTTGCACCACTTCCCACCATCACGTTGTGTCAAGCTGGTCTTATACTACACTCTTTACCAGTGCATGTGAAAGTGGGAGAGGTAAGAAATCCAGTGCAGCCGTATGTACCAAGACCTCTTTAGTGCCACTGACTCCAATATATAGGAAGTGTAGGTGGAATTTGTAAAAACACTAAGACTTTCCAATGGTGTGGTGAAAGCCACATACTGCTGGAATGCCATGTAGATGCGCCTAAATCCCAAAATCGTGCTGGTTCTCATGATGTGACATCCAGATTTGATTGATAGGTAAGGTTTATTTTCTTCAAACCAACTTATCAAAGACACCGCACTGAATGGCTCCAGAAAGTTCGACCACCTGGGGCTTTTTAGTGTGCCCACAAATCTGAACACACGGGCCTTCAGTATTTTAATTTCCGTCAAAATTGCAGCCATCGCAGACGGACTTCGATCGCGTGCCCTACGGGTTATTCGTCGAGTATCTAAGCCACTAGACCACCGTAGTTGGGCATGATGCGACATTTGCGTTGTGTCCCAAATCGAAAGATGAAACGAAAATTCTAAGGAAGATGGCGAGAGATGACTCTTCCCGAAGAGAGGCAGCTTAATCTGTGCGTCGGGGTGGTGGCATTCACGGCAGGAGCAAAAACGTGGCAGCAGAACAGCCACACCCACAAAAACCGGAGGCTCCATCGATGCCCACTATTGTGCTTTCTCAACCGCTGAGAGAGCTAGCAAATTTCTGGCACGAGCGAACTTTTACAACAGGTACCTCTACGTGGCCTCGAACAGTCCGTGGGACAATTCTTCCGCAAGGTATAGCTGATGCTACCTGGCCATTTCCGCCATCGACAAGTTCTCGCCAGAATTCTTCGGATGAAGGTCCAGTCATACGTTCTGCTAACAAGTTAGATGAAGTAAAAGTAGAGAGCATGTTTGCGCAACTGATAAATGTGATGCGAGAGGTGCCTTGTAGTTTACACACGTCATAAGCGACAGCTCCCTGACAAAATATGGATACCATGGAGTTGCTTTTAGCGGCTCTGGAGTAGTAATTCATCATGGCTCTTTCAGAAAGATGTTGTTCATTTGAAGAACGCATACGTAAATAAGTTATTATGCAGAAGGACGCATGTGGCTTACGTGGTCACCTTTCAGAACTTTGCCAGCGTTTATTTAAATATTGATTTCCTTTTCTGCTGATCTGCGAGCCTAACACGAGATCTTCCTTGTGATTTTCAAAGTATACTGAGCATTGATAACGTCGAAAATTGTCCTGAAGCAAAGTTCCGTTGTTCATACGCCACGACATGGTGTATGCACAGCATATTGCCGCATATCATGCTTACAATGAATACATAAAATGCGTGAGCGTGAAACATAAGCAATGGACATTTTCAATGACTGGAGGCAACCTACCACCGAAAAAGAGTTTTGACAGCACATATCTTAGTTCTGTCATTCAAGGCTTGTTGATATCTAATATATTTACCGGAGACTTCAACATAAATTAGCCATTATGGGAAGGCGGGACGACGAATAGACTGAGTGAGCAGCTCGTTAACTTCATACACGATGAAGACCTAGCAATAAATAACGATGGTTCGCCTGCATTATTACGCGTTCCAGCATACTCTAGCTTCTCAGACCTTGCATTTGTCTCCAGAAGCATTATGCCATCAGCAACCTACTTCACATACTTGGAGATACATGGTAGCGACCACATACTGACCTACGTACAACTTAAATTGTCTCTTCATGCTTCTTGTCCTCGTATTTAATCGACAAAGTGGATAGATTTTTCAGACGTCAATAAAAAACGCTTTTTAAAATTTATCTCCACCACCGGATCTCAAACGTATCATAACTTCAGCTCTTAAAGACGCCACAAAATACATAAGCATATTTACACCTAGAACCTTCGTCGACAGAGAATATCAAAACTGCTTGTGGTACGTCACAGTGCAGAAAGGAAGTACAGAAAAACAATATCTGTTCCAGACCTTAAAACTTGCCGACAAAACCAATGACACATACGTCGACATCTGGAAAAATTGGGCACGAAACGCTGGAGAATGTTTTATACTTCTTTAGATACTCGAAAGTCACTACAAAAAATATGAAAAATAAGGCGCAGACAACAATTTCCTCGTCCAGAAAAGTATCCATTCCAACCTCTGGTGGTTGCGCAATGTAGGAATGAAGGAGACGTTGCCGAGAAGTACTGCACAATTATGTTAGTTTGAGCTACTCCAATTCTCTCAACGAATGACCGACAAGGCCTGCAAGCTCCAACGGCCGGCCTAATGCCATGTTCACGATGCAAGAATTACATACCGCACATGCCTCTACTCGACGCTCATCGGCACCGAGATCAGACGGCATTACGAACGCTGTGATCCGTTTTTTTGTGGTAGAAGAACGCACTCTTCTATCCATGTTCAACGCATTGTTAAGCGCAGGTAAATTACCAGGCAAATGAAAAACCAGTCGTACCGTCACGCTTATGAAGCCTAGAAAGACACCTCTAGTACAATCATCTTACAGACCAACTGCCTAGCAAGTTGTGTAGTCAAGGTCACGGAGAAATCGGTGCTGATGATTCTCGAATAGTTTCCGGGGAAACAGAACCGCAATCCAGACATGATAGGTTTTTGCAGAAGGAGGTCTTCTATCGATTGCGTGATTGGTCTAGTATCAACTGTCGAACAGGAAAGGACGCGTCGACGTTTGACAGGAGCACGTTTTTGGATATCAAAGGTGCCTATGTTATTCCATTTTATTATGCCACTTTTGGCAAAATTGAGGAGCTACGGATTGGAGGCAGGATGCTTCTGTGAATAATAAATTATCCTAGAGGCCGCACCATATACAGGCTGTCCCACATAACTAGAGCCAAGAATTTGAAAGTGAAAGGCACTTAAGAGGCGAATTGAACCAAACACATACTGCTCGCACTAGCCTGTAGGTAATCAAACTATTTTTATATCTCCGCATACTCATTAATAACTTTTTTAATTACCTAATTTTTTAAATTATTGGCTGGAAGCCCAAATTATGAACACTGAGATGCAGATCACTTTCAGAAACCACCGAATAAATTGTTTTTTGTACAATACGTCTCACGCTGTTATATTTTCCATGTGGTAAAGAAAGCCTGCGAAATGTGTAAAGAAGCCGTGTGACGGACCGCGAGCGCACTGCCATAGCGTTGATATAGGTTTTTAAAGAGGCTAGTCGACATGAATTATTTCACCATGTTCTAAAGGGTGGCAACCTCAGCCTTGCACTGTTCAAAATTACTCTCATTGGACTCGCCGATATAGTACCAGAGACCACCAGGATGAGCTTTTATGTAGATGACATCTGCATATGGGCGTCTGGTGTTTAACGACCACAGCTTCGTGCAAGTCTTCAACATGCAGAATCGGTCACCGCTCGTTCGTGAGGTCTCCAGCTGGAGACGCCAAAGTCTTTAGCCCTTGAATTTATTCACTAATGGCACCATGTATAATAAATCACCGATTTCCAGGTGCCATGATCAACGGACATTTGTCCTGGTCGAAGCATGTGTCGATGGTTAGGTATAAGCGAAGCAGATTCATACAAATGCTCAGATACATAGCTGGCAGGAAATATGACCCATCAGAAAGGTCGTTAATACAACCGTATGAGGCGTTTTTACCAGGCTACCTGCGATACACCTTACCCATTATGACCAGTAATCACCCCTCCTGCTGCGTACATTGCAAAGCTTGCAAGCTCAGGCATTCAAAACATACCTTGGGCTGCTGTGCACGCTGTACTTCAGCGATGGTAGTTATTGCGGAAGCGCGCATAACTCCAATAGACAGCTATCATTCATGGAAACCTTTAAGTGTAAATCTGATTATTGACCCGTCAGGGTCGCCATCCTTTATCGACGGTTCATACTCAGCGACCAGCTAGCACTTTTGCAGATGCAATCTCATGCCATGAGAGCGTCATCCCCCAGGCTTTGCTCCGCTGGAAGGAAGTTGCAGAGATAGCAGCAAGCACTTTATCAAGACCTGAGGAGCGCCTATCCAGTCCGGGTGTGGGGGAAAATTGCGTATACCCTCATGACAGCTGACGTTATATATATATATATATATATATATATATATATATATATATATATATATATATATATATATATATATATATATACAATGTTTGCTTTTTCCACACATGCATTTACTGTTGGTTCTGTGTTACCCGCTGCTTCTTTTAAGACTTACGAACACTTCTGTTGAGACCACCACGCAACATCAATGGAGGCACATATTTTAGCCATCCATGAGGTAATTCATTATACAGTGACGCAGCCTCCTCACAGCTGTACTATATTATGTGATTTTCAACCAGCAGTTAAGCTCACAAATTTTGTGTAAATGACAGCCATATTATTTCTTGCTCAAGAAGTGGCCCAATCACACGATGTATCCTTGAAAAGTAGCCATCGTGTAAGGTATCAGTGGATTCCAGGGCACTGCGGTCTACATGTCTACATAGAAACGAGCAAGCCGATGCGGAGCCAACGATGGCTTACGATAACACCGCAATATTGCCTATTCTGTTTTCACGACCTGTACTAACACTGTTGTGTATACTCTACTCCGAGAAACTACAGGAGCATATTGATCCTTACCAAGTCGCCATTACTACCATCTTTATGAACTCGATCCAGATATGCTTGTTAGATTACCCCCAACCATGAATTGCTGCAGTACCAGCTTATTGCCACCGTTACGAATAAGTGTGACGTTCAGTCATCGTTAAGTACACTTTATCGGTCATGCAGGTAGCCCTGATTGTGAGGCTCGTGGCACCCCTAAAACAGCTGAGCATATCTTGTGCGTCTGCTCACGTATCACGCAAAGGAATTAAATGGCCACCATCTAAATGAAATGCACCAAGCAGCAAGTTTCAAGAAAAGATTCGTTGAGACTACCACCTCGTCCTGAGCGCGATATTCTGAAAGCGCTGACCAAGTTTTCACGAGAGACAGAACTCGACAAGAGGCTATAACTTCATCGAAGGTCTTGCTTCATCGCCACCTTCCTCATTATCATCAAACACGCCTGCTCTTTCTCCTTTCGTTTACCACCCTCCTTTTTCTAGCACTGAGTAGCAGACCGGAAAGTGGATTCAGGTTAAGCTCTCAGCTTTTCTACCACAATAAGCTTTTCTCTCTCTCTCTCTCTCTTCGTTTTGTATGCTCCGCTCACGTCTGTTGCCAGGTGCCACTGTAGTTTTCACGTTACCACGTGTGTCGCACTTGCGACACCACAACACAACCCTAATAACGCACTGTCGCACTAACGCTACACTCACTCATCACAGAGCTGTAGCGAATGGTGATTCAGCAAGCGTGGAAATGATAGGTAGTGCAGTAATTTGACTATTTTTTGTACTTTCGGCTCCGTTTTGCTTCACGTGGCTTGAAGCTGTTTTATTATGAAACGAAAGGCAGTAAACGTTTAGCAGTTGCACTTCACCATCGTAACCTACAGGCTCACTAATTAAAGTTTATTGATTTATTAGTACAACCTACATCACATCACCCAAGTGGGCATTATTGTATGGTAGTGAGGAGGGAAACGTTATTACAATCGAAAAGTGGGCACATTTGCGCAATCGAAAAAGGCATACATTTGCACAGCAGCGCCCGCGCATTCAGAAAATGAACACATCCTGTAGTGAAGATCAAAAAGCATCAGCTAGAAGACCAACAACACACGCATCCAACTTATTCGATCCGCGAATAGTAAAAGAAAGAATTAGCAATGGCACCTGTACGACAGCTGACCTCGCGGAATTTTTTTATAAATGATCCATTTCCATGTGACACGTGGTGTGGGATATTCATGTGTGAACTATTAACAAGGCGGATTTCATCACAAAAAGGTCGTATGGAAAATCTTTACCACGGTTTATTCTTTGACATAAACAAAATAAAAACACTGCGATAAACATAGCCACAAAGTGCATACAGAGCCCGCAAGCACAAAGACTAGGCCAGTCCGCGTACTACCCATCATTCTCATGGTCGCTCAACGATTCAGAGCACCAGAGTCCCCTCTTGTTAACTTTAAAAAAACCCCTGATAAAACTAACAAGGGACGTCCTTCACAGAAGAACAGAACGCCCTTGCTTTCAGTTTTGCTTAGGTGTTCTGTGCTGCATATGCGATATGAGAGCCAGCATTGATGCCTTGGGGAAGCAGGCCGTAATGGCAAAATTTTCTTCAATGTGGAACCTCAGGTAATACTGGTGTGCACTTTACACATGAGGATTCGCGCAACGTCACCAGATTACGTTGGATTCACGGTCATCATTTAAAATTTCGTGATGTAAGTTGCACTGCAGTTGTTCACCGCAGACATTTTCTTTTTTGTTCTTACGAGCGGCGTCCAACGTAGCGCTCGAGTTTCACTGCGAACACGCCGCTGGCCGCGCTTTCGGGCGCCTCATTGAGTGCGTGAGAAAAGAAATGCCCTGGCACAACCTAAAGCTCCTCTGATGCGTAAAAGACAATTACAAGTTATGCATGCTTGTTTTCATTTAAATGAGTCTATTCCCGAGTACTTCTTGTCCTTCTCAGTAGATTGAACCACGTACTTTGCTTTTGGATGATGCTAGCGATTATTAATTGTCGACTTTCAGCATCAAACTCGAATACTTCTTTTTTTTATTGGACAGAAGCGTGCTTGCTGCCGCCTATGTGATCACCAATCTTCCAAATTTTGCCACAGTCAAATATTTTTTTCGAGCGGTGGACACTCCTTTTTAAGGTTAGAACAATTTGCCTATTCTTCTTCGATAGGTTTTGTGCCACCCAAAGGCGTCCAAGACGTGTCCTAGCAGCACAAAGCGTCGCACTGTATCGCTGCTATTTGGGCTATTTCCACTTGTATCTGGTGATTAGTAACAATGAAAACGAAGAACTTCACTTTGAGACAACAATTATACCTAAGTCCAATAACAGGGCGGCTACGTTTTAAGCAATTACAATGTAAAGTATATTTGTCGTTCAAATAAGTATAACCATACATTGAGTAGCTGATGCACACATTGAGTAGCTGATAAAACAGGTGGCCAACCATGACTGGAAAAGAAACAACGACATATGATTTAGACTAATTTACACCCATTGCAGCATATAATTATTGCTTAACTGAATAAATAGGTAAGTATATTTTTTTGTATATTTACTAAGGGGAATATTTAACTTGATAAATATTCACTTTAGGGCCAAATGTGACTCACGGCCTCGGATAGCGCATTTTAGAAAAAAGTCATCTAGTTTTTTTTATATTCTGCCTTTGACAGGATATTTGTGAAATATAGACTCAAACAATGTGGTTGCGTTTGTGCTGTCATGCTGCAGCTCTCACAAACGGTCTCCGAGCCACACGACTTTCACGTGTACCGTCATCATATCGCTTCTTAGGCACGATGGCGTTTGCTTGCTGTGTTTTGCAGTCAGAAGTGTGGACGCGACGCGGGACCGACGCCTAGAGCAGCGGCCGCTCGGTTCGCCCCGGTCAGTGGTTGTTGCGCGGGAAGCACATTTGAGAGCGCTGCAGAATGGTGGCGCACGTGGCTGCTGTAACCTGTTTATACTTTTCTCTCGTTTTTTTTTCGAACGCTTTAAAAAATCATGACGCAACAGGTATGTTTTCGCAAAAAAAATTAAGTCGGTTTTCTTGAAGACTGTCTACTGAGTAAAAACACACATGGCCCAGAATGGGACATCACAAATGTTGCGTAATTCGACGATCCAGTAAACAATGTCACTGGTCTTATTCAGTATGACTGCCAGTTGAGCATGTTGGTATAAGTCCATGATGAAACAAGCGCAATAAATACGAACACTTAGAAAGGAAATTAAGCGCTCGTCCTGTGCCCATTTTCAGTGTTCGTATTTACTGGCGCTTGTTTAATCATGTTCTTATTCAGTTGAGATTTACAAATTCTTCGTAAATATTGTGTATCAGTAACAGGTTACGTGAAACACCCTGCAGAAACACTACACAGGCGGCGCCCCTAAAAGCTATGGCAATAGAGTGTGATCTTTCGTCAAACTAGGTACTGAGGTCAGATTATAAAAAAATCACTCCATATGGAGAATAGCGTAGAAGGCTCACGGGGCTGTTCATTAGAAAAATAGAGTGCTTGGGAATGCGCCCTTTAAACGCCTGATGATTTTTATATGATGATTTTGTATAATTTCTGTAATTATTATGTAATCTCTGCTTCTGTACTTTATAAAATTTGAAGCAATTGTTTTGTTGATATGAACTCTAAAAATGCTCAAAACGCACTCTTCACTGGCCGTTTAAAACTAAATTTCTCTGTTATGGCCAGCAAATTTGTCAAATTGGATTGGTTCTCATTGTTCAGCTCACATAAAAATCAATGCCATTTCTCAAAGTTCTCGATTCTATGATTCGCTATACGGACGATATGAGTGAGTAATATTTCTAGTATGAACAGGTTTCTCACTGAATTTATAGATGTCAAGTATCATGCAGGCTGTGCTCGAAAGTGCTTAAATTAGTGTGTTGTACAATACTGTGCCATACAGAATTCCCGCATGGTCGACGTGTACCTACTTATTTTATTTGTATTGTTTTAAGGATTGATATTTTGTAAATATAACATCGACTAACGTGATCAACGTTTCCTTCATAGTCCAGAATACCAGTCTACTTATGTCACCTGCCGGCTGGAACGTCTATGAAGAATATCATTCACTTCGACCAGGTGAGATTTTTTTCAACACTAACTTTACATACATTCCGCTGCGATCACCGTTATCCATGTTCAGACATATAGCTCTTCATCCTTTAAGAAGACCAATTGTAATATAACATTCCTGACTACTTCGGGTGTCCACCGCAGTGCTCTAGCGGTTACGATGCTCAGTTGCTTTCCCGAAGGTTCGATCCCGGCCGTGGCAGAAGCATTTTGATGGAGGCGACATCGTAGAGGCCCGTGTTCTGTGCGACGTTAGTGCACGTTAAAGAACACCACATGATTGCAACTTCTGCAGCACTCAACTACGACGTTCATCGTAACCATTTTGTGGTTTTATTCTTATCGTAGTTCCAAGCAGGTTCAGTCTGATGTACCAAGTAACGTAAATATTGACACCAAGTAAACATTGACACCTTTCAATACTCCCGCTTCCCGAAAACGATTGAAGTGTGCAAAGTTCTACCGCATAATATACCCAAAATTACCTATTCAGAGGAATTCGAAAAACTTGTACTGGCCACGTTCTTCGAGGTAACCGTATATAAGCGTATTACGTTCCTTTTTTTTCGGTGAAAGGCGGCTTGTAGGCTTTGACATCACTTCAAATAACTATAGATAATGATAAAAAAGCTCGTGATTGTGATGAATATAATTTTCAAGCATGTGGAATAGTGTATGTCGAGTGTGGTGTCTGCCATTGTGTTGCTTTCTGCTCAATGTCGGTCGCTTGAATAATTTCGTGCATTGTGCTTTTGGTAAGAGTTGCTTTCCGTTTGCATTACGATATTTATGGTCTGCATTGGGCTGTTTTGTTTAAAGCTGTCAGATGCATTGTTTTGATTTGACTGTGTAGTGCTTGTGTCTTCGAACAATGTGTGAAGAGTATTTCGGTACCATAGCTTTTATCTAGCTTTGGCTAACAGTATAAATAAATAAATAAATAAATAAATAAATAAATAAATAAATAAAACGTAACTCACCAAATCCAGAGATACCAGTGAATTGGTGTTTCCAGTGCTCAAGCGTTCTCCTCACTCAGATGCTACTTCTCACTTCTTAGTAAACCCCATTTGGTAAACTTGACAGACAACAAGTTCATTGAAGCGGTTGTTTGGTGGCAAGGTAAAATTCAGAATATTTCTGTAAGTCGGGTTTATTATGTACTACTTATATGTCAAATAACACACAGTGAGTGGAACAACAAAGAACATAGATTCAGGAGACGTCTCTCGAAATTCACTTCAAGGGAGCCATATTGATGCTGTGGCACTTTCTCTTGATTTTTCACTTAGCTTTGGATTTTTTCTATTTACTGTGTAAGCAAATACATTATTAAGAATCATTTCAAATTGCATTACTATCGCCATATAGTACCCTCCCTATTTTAGCCCTGACAATGAACAATGGCTGCGCGAAGTTGCGGTGACCTGACGTCACGGTAAAGGCGCGTTTACACTAGAGGCACGACACCGATTTTGGTCTGCGGGCTGTCTTTAGGAGTGTCCTTTTTATTGCCGTCGGCCTGTTTACACTGCAAAGACACAAACAGTCCGCCCGTAGTCTCTCGAAGACCCCGCCCGTGCCTTGTCGCGCTCACAGTCTTTCGTTGGCCTCTTCTGTAGTCACATTGGGGGCACACACAGCGACACCGACTAAACTTGCACAGCTTCACCACATTTTAAGACATGCTCCCTGCTTTACCAATGTCCCTCTCCGGCTACGCAGCGCGGGCCCCGCCAATCCATCGTAACGAGAAACAGGGGTGGTGAAGAGTATAGGGAAGTGAAGAAAAGACTTCCGTTGGGTCCTCGAGCTGCTTATTCTGACGCCGCGGAAGCCTAGGAGGGGGCATTGTTGACTTCCCCAACATTGCCCGATTCGTGGTCGCTGGGAGCAACGACTTGGGGCGAATTTTCGCTCACCCGCCAATCTCCCGAAGACTCGCCAACGACAGGTCTGCGGATGCGTTTTGCTGGTGTTTTCAGTCTCTCATCATGTTACACTACGATGAAATGGAGCCAGGTCTACATGCAAAACGGGCCACAATATGGCGCAATAGCGCGGCATTGTCGTCTGTGTTTTGACGGGCGGAGGACTATTGGTGGCATGCAGTGGGTCAAAGGCTGGCACCACCTTAAACCAGGTGCTCACGTAGGCTCCCTAGTGCCAGTTATGTAGGTGCGCCACCACTTGCGCCAATGAGTTCATGCCGTGACGTGATTGAAGCCTCCCACGTGGTGGTGCCACCCCAGCTGTTCGCGCCTAATAAACAAGCTCAGAATTATGGTTGTGAGCATCAAAGTTGACTTCACGGCTTGGTGGTGCCGGTATATTCGAATTCCCCTCAAGATACCACGGAATAATTTATTCGTCCTTTCAAGGACCACGACGATAGAATATTTTGTTCATTTGTTAGTACTGTTAAGGTTGAGATTTTTCCAATGCTTAAACCTTGAACCCATAACCCTACGGCTAACTAACGAATAGTACTACGACGGAACGACTCTTTTCCATCGCTCCCGTTTTAAAATAACATACTTACCAAGCGCATACAAATGATGCTGATAGGAGAAGAGAATGAATTTCGCTTTTATATAACTAGAGGTAAACATTCTATAGTCTCCAGTTAGTTAAGCGCCTAATCTACTTGCATTTCCACTCTAACAGTGGTCGCTGCCTTCACCCTTTTTCGTTGATTGCCACAGCCTTCGAGACGAGAGAAGAGGAGTAAAAAAATTGCAGGCTAGCCGGGGCAGTGGCCATTCGCGCGTGTAGGAAGATGCTGTTCGGTTTAGTTGTTTCACGGATCTAGTAGATGGAAGAAGCATTACGCGGAGTGGAAGGTGACAAGCGAAAAACGATATGAAATGGCTTCCTTTGAAGTAGAGAAGTCGTGATGAGAATGCTTCTTGCATGGTTGGGCATTAGTGATATGGTAAATATATAATTTCGCAGAGTTTAAAGGAAGCGCAATGGTTCTGTTTTTGAGAGTTGAAGCACTCCTACAATGACATCTGGTGAGCGAAGTTTAAAATAACCAAGCTGCCACGACCAATAACACTGGGATACATGTAGTTTCTTTAATGTGGTGTTTTTTAACGTACGCGAGACTCTAAGCGCATTTATATTCATTCACGCGAAATGCGGACCCCGCATACAATATCGTGACTCCCCAAGAACTTTCGAAACTTGATACGTTAAGACAGGAAAAGAAACAGAGACAAATGAGCGCCGACTACGAACAGTTTGTTCACAGCGAACACTACAAGCCAATAAACTTCTGGGTGGGCGCACATGCTTAAAAGAGTGAGCTCGTAGAACTCATAACAGCTTTCATGATGGCATGCCTGACGTCACTGTTTTACGCATGTGCTCGAGTTGACAGTTTCTCGATTTGCAGCCTTTGGTGTCATTAAACGGTTGATAGTTGGTGCTAATCTGTGTATTTTCACTACTTGACTTCACGTTTCAATTTTTGCACCAGAAATAAGTTTGCTAAAAATATCTTGGCCATCGGGTTAGCCTGGAAGTAGGCTACCACAGCACAGCCGACATCACCGCGGCGCTATATATATATATATATATATATATATATATATATATATATTATATATATATATATATATGCAAATGATTGTAAGGGAGCATGAAACTATCATCCGCTAATCAATGTAAATGGCGCGGACCTGTTATTAAGAGGTGCTTTGAAAGCCATGTATATAAATTCTTGTTACATTACTCTGACTAAGGCTGGTCATCCAACTGAAAACGCTACATTAGGACGCTTTCGTGAAAGCTTCATCGTCCCTTCCTGCAATGTATAAATATATACATATACAGGGAGTCAGAGTTATTACGCAGCACGATTTTAAAAAAAGGAGGGACAGCTTTAAGCGAAGCAAAGCTAGTGCTATGGGTGTCTCACGGCCTGATCTCGCGGAAATCAGACGTCTGGCGTGTGGCAGATCGACGTCCTTTCTGCTTCCACTCTGGCGAAGGTGGGCATCTGTACCGACAGTGTTCTTACCGACAACTTGGACTACGCGGATTTTCGACGAACTCACTGCCACCCAGGTTCGGTCAGTGACCCTCTGAAATTGAAGAGTATGTAATTGTGAAGAGTATGTAATAATATAATTATCAAATATCAACAACGTACTCATTGCGTGTTCATTTTTTTTCTGTTAATAAAAGGAAAGACCGCAAAGTACGAAAAATAACATGTGGCTAGCTGGCTTCGCGCATCACAAAGAAGCGTCTACAGAAGAACTCATTTTTAGATAGCCAGTAGCAATGAAAAAAATCCAGAAAGAAAGGGAAATCACAGCATGCCCATGAAGTGCATGATGATGAGTGGGGCGAAGCATTTGTCAGTCCGTCCACACTCCCGTCCATTCATTCGTCCTTGCTTCTGTCCATCCGTGCGTCCATATGTGCGACAGCCCGTGCGTCCGTTCGTGCGTCCGTCCATGCTCCGTCCGTCTGTGCGTCCGTTGGTCCGTGCGTCCATC
Source organism: Rhipicephalus annulatus (assembly GCA_013436015.1). NCBI lineage: Eukaryota > Metazoa > Arthropoda > Arachnida > Ixodida > Ixodidae > Rhipicephalus > Rhipicephalus annulatus. The sequence continues at coordinate 318,217 of WOVY01012388.1, forward strand.
TGTGTGTCCGTCCACGCTTGCGTCCGTCCATGCATCTGTCCATCCATGCATCCGTCCATCCATCCGTGCGTCTGTGCGTCCGTCCATACATTCGTCCATCCGGCCGCCCGTGGATCTGTTTGTTGTGCGTCCGTCCATCCGTGCGTCTGTCCATCTGTCCGTCCATCTAGTGAACACTCCAAGTACTTCCATCTGGTACCTTTTCATCATATACTCATCATAAATAGAAGTACCGCCATCCAGCCGATGTTCCAAGGACTGAAAGAGAGGTGGCATGGCCGGACTAGAGGAATGGCATGCGCGCACTCTCTTGCGGCCTGCGCTTCGTGTTTCGTTCTTACCTTTCGCCGCCGCTAATTCATGGCACTGCGGCCCAACCCCTTGCTAAAGCCAAAGAGGCATCGCCCAGTGAGTTTAACGTGGCAACATTTTATGGTCAGATGATGCTGAATGTGTTTATTTCTGTTACTAGCTTTTTTTAGTAAGCATCAAATTTAAGGCAAAGTTTATTGGAGATTAAGTCACCAAAACTCGTCTCTGTGGGTTATTTCATCAGAAACAACTACTTTTTTATTTATGATTAACTTGCGCGGGTATCCCTCTCAATTCAAAAGAGTGCGCTTGTGCCGCTCCTCTAGTTCGGCAATGGAGGTGGCTACCTATACTACTACAATGACAGCGGCTACTGCTGCTACTGCATACATCTCGAACGCAAAACCCACAGCTTAAAAAGCTTCGCTCCTAATAGATGAGCGCAACTTGTACTAAGCCGTGTACGGATCGCGCTATCTGTCACTTCCCGTTCGAGCAAACATGTCGCCTTGACCTTGCAGTCAGGTTGCAATTGCTTATTATTTGGTAATACTGGCAACCCTCATAGAGTGTCATAACAGAGAGAACATACATAAAGAATGCACAATGCTCATAAAGTTTTCTAATATTTTGACAACTCACAATGAAAACTGGTATTCTCTTAAATAACAACTCAACATTCAAAATAACAATTCCAATAAAAAATCAGAATGCGCAGTCATTTCTGAAAATATTTGCTATGAACATGAAGTCACTTACATCACTTGGCACTGAAAAAAAAGTTTAAACTCAGCAATCACGTAAATACGCTTTCACAGCATTTTGGAAGGCAGTAACATATTTTAAAACAACGATTTCGTTCGTCAGTTTATTCCACATTTTTATGACATCAGGAAAAAAAGAATATCGGAATGTGTCAGTATTTGTTGGGTAACGTTTTATGACACAATCCTGGTTATTCCGGGAAGTTCTTTCGCCTGGAGGGTGCAAATAATTGAGCTTATTCATCTTCAGTTGACCGTACATGATTTAGAACTATACTTTCAGCCTATATCTTTTTCTACGTAGTTTGAGAGGATCTAGGTTGCAGCTCCGTAAAATTAGTGTGAGTGATTCCTTCCTTCGGTACGTTGAACAAATAAGGCGCGCCGCTAGTCTCTGTATTCTTTCTAGCTTCTTAGCAGTAACTTAACGAGGACTCCAAACAACGGATGAATATTCTAGCACTCTCCTAATGAGGGTGGTGTATGCAATATGTCTTACGTCGTGCGATGCATCCTGTAGTTTCTTTGTTTCTTTCTCAATAGATATACTTCTTGATAGGCTTTCGTGCAAACGTTATCTATAAGTTCATTCTATGTTAGTTTTTTTGTAATTATTACCCCAAGGTACATGAATTGAGTCGTATTGACCAACAAGTGTTCAGCAATGCTGTACAAAAAGGAATGGATCATTTTCTTTTTGTTGATGTGTGTATATGTAGATTTAGAATATTTTTTCGCCATTTTTCATTTCCTACATCAATCAACTAAATTTTGCAAAGTTTTGCATATTGATTTGGTCGTATAGTTTGGTAATTGTGGCATAGATAAGCAGTCATCTACGAAAAGTTTAACATGAACCCCGTCTTCTACCACACCACTGATATCATCGATGTACAGGAAAAAACAATAGTGGTCCCAACACAGAGCCTTCGGGAACTGCCGAAAGTACCGCCAAGGGTTGTGATAAGTGAACATCCAGTTCCACTACCTGTGTAGGATTTGTTGAATAAGCTTCAATTCATGTTATTATGAGTTAGTTTATTGCTGCATGACGTAATTTGAGAATTAATTGTACAGAGGATACTTTCACGAACGCTTTTGCAAAATCTACACAAATCACATCAACCTGTTGTGTTATATTTATGGCACCCGTAAAATCACGAATTGTTTGAATTTACTGGGTTGCGGTTCATAACCCCGTCCTGAAGACATGTTGATAAGGATACATCAAAGCGTTCACATCCAGAAATTCGAGTATGTGTTTAGCTATTATCTGTTTCAAACACTTTGCAAGCAACGCAATTGAGTGATACAGGGGACGGTAATGTGTTGCAAGTTTGTGATTGCCGCCTTTAAATGCAGGTATGATGAATGCAGTGCACCGATCTCGTGGCAATGAGTGCATTGTATACGATTTTTGAAAGATGATAGTTAGATAATGTGACATACGTTCTGAATATCGCTTGAGAAATACAGTTGGTATATTATCGGGACCACTCAATTTTTTCAACAGTGATCCGGCTGAAGAGTTGACCGTGAAAAAGAAATGAAGATAGTAACATACAATCAAGAGAAAGCAATCGTTGCTAAACTGCGATGCATGTTTGTACCCGACATGTACCCTTGCCCATGTGCAAAACGCTGTCTCTGGCAATGAGAAACAGGCAAAGTGGTTGCTTCGAGTCACATTATTTGAGGGCACTGCATTCTTAGGCGGTTGTGAGCGCTGTCTGTTTATTTTTCATATTTCGTGGGCTTTTTTTAGGGGCGAAGCTCCTTAGGGCGTGGGCTGTGCGTCCCCTGTAGGCTGTATGTAGCCACCTCTAGTTTAGTTCTTGCAGTGTTCACTAGATGGCGGTACCGTCCCCTGTATGTACGCTTTTACTCTCCCCAGTGAGTAAAAGTGTGGCGGAGAAAGCAACAGAGGAAGAGCTAGTACTAGATAATTTCAACTGGAAAAAGGCCGAAGGAAAAATTCCAAAGCGCACTGCCGCGGGTTTAGATGGGATTCCCGTTAGCCTCATTAACGAACTAGGACATAACACTAAAGAAGCATTGTTAAAAGCAGTAGAAAAAAGCTTAAAGGACGGACAAATACCGGACAGTTGGCGACAAAGTAGAATGAACTTAATCTATAAAGGCAAGGGAGAAAAGGACAAGATTCGCTCGTATAGACCACTAACCATTACATCGGTACTATACAGGTTGGCGATGCAGGCAGTAAAAATGAAAATAGAAACATGGGCCGAACATAACGATATTTTGGGAGAACTTCAGAACGGATTTCGAGTCGACAGGCGGTTAGACGATAACCTGTTTGTTCTCACTCAGTGTATAGAAATATCTAAAATAGAGAATAGGCCCTTGTACGTGGCTTTTCTAGACATCACTGGGGCATACGACAACGTTAATCAGGAAATTTTGTGGGATATATTGAAAGGAATGGGCATGGGCGACGACTGTATACAGCTTTTGAGGGAGATATACCGAGAAAATACAGTTTGCATAGAGTGGGAAGGAATGCGTAGCAAAGAGAACGTTGAGGTTAGCAGGGGTCTGAGACAGGGATGTCCTTTGTCCCCACTGTTATCCATGCTGTACATGGTGAGTATGGAAAAAGCGCTAGAAGGTAGCAACATTGGTTTTAATCTGTCACACAAACAGGGCGGCATGATGATTGAGCAGAAGCTTCCAGGTTTATTTTATGCGGACGATATCGTCTTATTTGCGGACAGTCGAGATGATATACAGCAGCTGGCGAATATATGCGGAAGGGAAGGTGAAGCTCTTGGACTAGGATTCAGTGTAACGAAGTGTGGATTGATGGTATTCAATGATCCCTGTGATCAGACGGTGTCCATACAAGGCCAAGAAATACCGAGGGTAAGTGAATACAAGTACCTTGGAGTATGGGTAAATGAGAGTGATAGATACATGGAGGTACAGGAAAAAGCCTCGGCAGCAAAAGGAAAGAGGAATGCGGCAATAATGAAGCACAGAGCGTTGTGGGGATACAATAGGTATGAGGTGCTTCGAGGTCTGTGGAAGGGTGTAATGGTTCCAGGGCTTACTTTTGGGAACTCAGTGGTGTGCATGAGGGCAGAGGTGCAATCGGGAATGGATGTAAATCAAAGGACTGTGGGACGCCTCGCGTTGGGTGCTCACGGGAAGACGACAAACGAGGCTGTAAAGGGCGATATGGGGTGGGCAGGTTTTGAGGCGAGGGAAGCGCAGAGCAAAATAAGGTTCGAAGAAAGGCTAAGAAATATGAAGGAGAGTAGATGGGCAGAGAAGGTGTTCCGTTATTTGTATAGGAAGAGCGTGGACACACAGTGGAGAAAAAGAACTAGAAGACTCACTAGTAAATATACGGCTGGTATTGTGAGCCATATGTCAACAAAGAGCGTTAAGGGAAAAGTCAGGGAGGCGGAGAGGATTTACTGGATGGCAGCTATGGAGAAAAAACCGGCTTTGAGTAACTACCGAAAGGGCAAAAATGAAATAAGGAGGGAGGCATTTTACGATAATTCAAGGGGAAGCGCTTTACTGTTTGAAGCGAGATCGGGTTGCCTTAGAACGCGTAGTTATAAAGCAAGATTCAGTAAAGAAGAAGAACAATGCACATGCTGCGGGAAAGATAAGGAAACGGCGGAACATGTTCTGATTGAATGTGGAGATATCCACCCAGGTGTACGTTTGGGCACGAACCTACAGGAAGCCTTGGGTTTTAGGGACAACAATGGAAAGCTGAACACACCCGCGATTGAAATAAGTAAGAGACGGTTAGAGTATTGGTGGCAGAAAATTAGAGAGAAAGGACAAAAATAAATATTGGAAAAATAAAATATGGACAGTGTGCCGTAAATGGCAGAGAACTTAAGCTGAAAATTTACCTTTTTTCCATTAAGATAGAATTTATCGAAGTAGAGGCATTAGGCCAACATAAAAAAAAGGGAAAAAAGTTTTTTTTTTTTTTTTGTCGAGCCTGGTGGCATACTTGTCACCACCCCGTTATAAAGGGGACGCTCATAGCATCCATCCATCCATCCATGTAGCCACCTCTAGTTTAGTTCTTGCAGTGTTCACTAGATGGCGGTACCGTCTTCTGTATGTAGCCACCTCTCGTTTAGTTCTTGTAGTGTTTACTAGATGGTGGTACTTGTAGGTGATGATGAAAAGATGCAAGATGTTATAAACTAGAAAGCGGTACTTGTAGTTGATGAAAGACGCGAGATCTTATAAAATAGGAATGATGTCACATATGGCGCGTGCCATTGGTTGAAGGCAATCGTTCGATTTAGTGCGGCGACGTACGCTAGGGGGAGCGATGTAATAAAATCGAGTGGGCAAAATGTACAGAGGGTTCATGGTTTACCAGGTTTACCTCCGGAGCTTCGCCCACTCATCATCATTCACTTCGTGGATATGGCGGAATTTTTTTATATACAGACGTGCTGCTTTGATCTTACACAATCAGGCTGTAAACGCTTATAACAGTGATCCTGTGAATAGTTGACCATGAAAAAAGAATGAGGATAGCGACATACAATCAAGAGGAAAGAAGTGCTGCTAAACTGCGGCGCATGTTGACACACGATATAGACCCTTGCCAATCTCCAGAACGCTGTCTCTGGCAATTGAAAAAAAGGCAAAGCGGTTGGTTCCCGTCAGAATATTTTAAGTACTCTTCTTCCTTTGGCGGTTGTGAGCTCAGTCACGTGTTAGTTTTCACATTTAGCGGGTTTTTCTTTATTAAAAGAATAAAAATGAGCAAGCAAATAATGTGTTGTTGCAAGCAGCAGGGACAAATGTTATTACAACTTGAGCACATCTTCCTCATTGAGATTCCGATAATTAGGCGAATACTTTTAAATGTGAAGGATTTCTTGGCGAACTTTGGTGACCTTGAGCGTATCTATCAATCTAACTTGCTGCCTACGACCTTTAGCTCTCCTGGCGTTTCAATAACGGTATCAATACCACACTTGGTAAGGCATAAGGTGACTTTATGATGAACAGATTTGATTAGTTTAAACATGGAAATCATGACATGTATGTCATGAATGTCATCAATTACACTTCATGGCCCGGCAGCTCTTGTGGTGGATTCATTCACATGACATGTTCCAAAACTGGTACGGTATGATCACATGGCGAACACAAGCGACTGACCCTAACATGAAAATCATGACATGCGTTTCATGTAACAACATGACTACATGCTACACTCATGATGCGCTCGCGGCCGTTCCGCTAGCTTCACAATACAAAAATGGTATTACGTGACGTGAATAGATGATGAAGGTATGTGGCTGATGCAAACATGATAATCATGAGATGCGTGTCATGTGCGAACTTGACTAAATGTCACAGTCAAGGCGTCAATACATTGCGAGGTGACGCGGTGTGCGTGCTCGGCGGCGTTCATTTCGTCGCGTCACGCCGGCGTTGCCACGTCAGGCGCCGGTCCTGCCATATTCTCGCCGGCACGCTCCCTTGCTTTGACGCCTGTGCGTTTCAGCGCCTCCAGCGTCCCTTCATCACGAAAAGAGGGAGTCTCAGTGCTGCCCGGGCAGCGCATCGGCGCGAAATGCAGCATGTCGCATTTCGCATTGGTTGCCGTCGGGCCGTGCTGACGGACGCTGGTCGCGCCGGTCGCACATGGCGTCAGACTATGGAGTGCTCGCGTTTTGCTAACGCAGCGTCGCTGTGCCCAGCGTGCACGCTCGTCAGCACTACATTGGAGTATATTGGGCCCTTCATAATGCGCTCGCGGCCGTTTCGCTAGGTTCACTTATACCGAATTTGATGTTACGTGACGTCAAGAGATGACGAAATATATTACTGGTGCAAACATGATAATCCTGACACGCGTGTCATGTAAGGTCATGACAACATACCATGCTCATAGCGTGCTCGCGATCTTTATGCTAGCTCCACAATACAAATTTCGCTATAACGTGACGTAAATAGATGACGAAAGTTAACGACACATCCGAACATAATAGTCATGACACGGAAGTCATGTTCAGCATCATTTATCTCCACCTCATGACGTTGTGCCGGTTTTGAAGTGACATATCAACCATTCTGATTTGTGCTGCGCATATCATCGCTTGTCACTGTACGGTGGATCTGCTATTTTTTGAGTTAGAAATATAATTATAACACAGTGGGTAATGGTAATTAATGAAAAAATTAGTACCTGCGCTGGGAACAATATGGGTCAGGTTTGCTGCGCGTAACGTGGTTCCTCTTTTTTTGAGATCGTGCTGCGTGAACGGTGATATATATATATATATATATATATATATATATATATATATATATATATATATATATATATATATATATATATATATATATATATATATATATATATATATATATATATATATATATTGAATGAACTTGCAGATAGCACATTTGAAAAGGAAATCGTATTTACTAACGTTTCGGCCGTGGCACGGCCTTCGTCAGAGATTGTCATGAATGTCATCTGACGAAGGCCGTGCCACGGCCGAAACTTTAGTAAATACGATTTCCTTTTCAAATGTGCTATCTGCAAGTTCATTCAATATATATATATATATATATATATATATATATATATATATATATATATATATATATATATATATATATATATGGCGAAACGGGTTGGTGCCGCTTCTGCGCCTGCGCGTCGCGGCGATGCCTCTAAACACGGGCGCCAGCGATAAGCACACTCTCTCCCAAAATAAGCAAGAAAACTGTGTGTGTGCCCCGATTCAGGCGCAGTTGTAGTAAAACATTCAGTGCGAAAACATTAAAGTAATGTTATCTCACATCTGGTGACCCGGAAAAAGAACGTACCACACTGCCATGTTCGACGAGGAAACCCGTGCTGCCCTTCAACAACAAGTACAACAACTGCAACAACAACTGCAGGCCCAGCAGCAAGTGATCCAGAACCAAGAGTAGCAGCTCTGTGAACAGCAGCAGCGCAATGAAACTGAAGTACTCTCGTCCGACGACCATGCACCACCCCACTTGGGTCATGCCCCCCAAATCTTCGCTCCAGCGGTCCCTGCCACCTCGGGCGCCTCCATTCCTGCGGCCACCGCCAACACGGACGTTTGTCGCGTCGCCGTCAAACTTCCGCCGTTTTGGGCAGACGCGCCTGACGTGTGGTTCACTCAAGTCGAGGCGCAGTTTTCCACGGCACGCATAACCCAGGACCAGACGCGCTATGACTACGTCGTCGCCCACCTAGAATCTCGCTATGCGGCTGAGGTTGGCGATATACTTGCGAATCCCGCGGCTGATGACCGTTGCCTACACCTGACAAGGGAAATGATCCGCCGGCTTTCACCTTCACAAGACGAGAAGGTGTGTCACCTACTCCAGCACGAAGAACTCGGTGTCCGCAAGCCATCGCAGCTCCTGCGTTACATGCGTGACCTCTTGGACAGCACTCCGGTTGACGACTCCCTCCTTCATATCATCTGGCTTCAGCGTCTACCCTCACATGCGCAGGTGCAGACGAATCTGCTGCTGGACCAGCTCTCTCACATCGCTGATCAAGTCGTCGAGATTTCGTTGCCAGCATCGCCTTTCACCGTCAACGCCGTTGACACCCGACAGTCCACCAGCGAGCTCGCGCGCCGTGTCGACGAAATCACCCGTCAGCTGGACTCAATACAAAGGCGCTTCGATCAAAGCCCGAAGCTGCGTCCAGAAAAATGCTCCCAAAGCCAAGACAACAACGCCGCTTCATCGCACAGAAATGATAACGGCCCCTGCTACTATCATCGCCGCTTCGGGGACAAAGCCCGGAAATGTCAACCAGCTTGCTCAGCTGGACGTCAGGCAAACTTCAACGGCATCCCGTAGAGACGGCCGTAAGCTGCCAACTTAGAGGTCGTCGCATATTCGTCACCGACAAAGTCACAAAGCGGCGGTTCCTCGTCAACTGTGGCTCCGACATGTGTTGCTTTCCCTGAACCTTCCTGCATGACAAGCGTCCTTGCACGTCCTTTGAGCTCAGCGTGGCCAACCATTCGACGACCATCAAGACCTACGGCTCGCTCCGCCTTAATATCAACTTCAAAAACCTTTGTCGAGATTTTTCATTAATTTCGTCATGGCCGATGTCGCAGAGCCGATCATCGGGTCCGACTTCTTGGCGTACTACAACCTTCTACCTGACTGCCGATATGACCGACTTATCGACGCTACAACAGGCCTCTTCACGCCCGGCCAACGTGCGACCACCCAACAGCCTAACGTCAAGTCACTCACTATTGGAAACCAGTCGCCATACTATGACATCCTCGCAGAATTTCCCGGCCTGACTAGACCTAGTGGGCGTTCTCGAGAGGTGCGCCACTCAACCGTGCACTACATTTGTAGTACTCCCGGCCCGCGGTATCATGCCGTGCCCTTCAGCTAGCCCCGGACCGCCTACGAATCGCACAGGCCGAATTCGAAGCCATGCTCCGCGGAGGTACTGCCCGCCGCTCAGAAGGACCTTACGCTTCACCGCTTCATCTGGTACCACAGAAGACCAATGGCTGGTGCCCCTGCGGGCCCCGCAGCAGTGGTCTAGTGGCTAAGGTACTCGGCTGCTGACCCGCAGGTTACGGGTTCAAATCCCGGCTGCGGCAGCTGCATTTCCGATGGAGGCGGAAATGTCGTAGGCCCATGTGCTCAGATTTGGGTGCACGTTAAAGAACCCCAGGTGGTCGAAATTTCCGGAGCACTCCACTACGGCGTCTCTCATAATCATATGGTGGTTTTGGGACGGTAAACCCTACAAATCAATCAATGGTGCCCCTGCAGAGATTATCGCGCCCTCAACACCCGCACCATCCCCGACAGGTACCCCGTCCATCATATACAGGACTTTGCACACCGCTTAGACGGCAGCCCTATCTTCTCAGTGGTGGACTTCGTAAAGGCCTACACACAAATTCCTGTAAACCCGCATCACGTCCCAAAGACCGCAATTATCACGCCTTTTGGTCTATTTGAATTCACTTTCATGAGTTTTAGTCTCCGCAATGCGGGGCACACCTTCCAACGCTTCATCGACGACATCGTCCGCGGCCTAGACTTCTATTTAGTCTACCTAGACTACATCTTGATCTTCTCCCGCAACGAAACGGAACATCGCGAACACCTTCGTCAACTGTTGCAGCGTCTCGACGAACACGGCTTACTAATAAACGTTGAGAAGAGCACGCTCGCGCCCCCGTCGTCATGTTTCTTGGCCATGAAATCTCTTCAGAAAGAACTAAGCCCTTGCCTGACCGCAGCCTGGCCCTGCAATATTACGTGCTGCCTGCCACAGCGAAAGACATCCGCCGTTTTCTGGGCATGTTCAACTTTTACAGGCGCTTCGTGCCTAAAGCGGCCACATATAAGGCCTCTCTCCATGATGCGTTGGCCGGCCAACGCGGCAACCATCCTGTCACTTGGACCCTAGCCTTAACGCAAGCGTTCGAAGACTGCAAAACTGCCCTCTGCAACGCTACGCTGCTCTCCAATCCCAAGCCAGAGTCGCACCTAGGTCTTTTCACAGACACCTCTAGCACCACTGTCGAAGTCTCTATTATGCAGCGTGTGGGAAACAACTGGTGCTCTTTGGCGTTCTTCTCGAAGAAACTCTCTTCCCCGAAGCCGCCCCCGCCTTCCGGCAGCATCGGCGATACAACCTCGCCCCCTGCGGAGAGGACCTGGCCAGCTTGCTACAGAGAGCTCCTTGCCATCTACGAAGCAGTCCAACACTTTCGCTACATCCTCGAGGCACAGCACTGCACCATATACACCGATCATAAACCTATCACTTATGCCTTCTCCCAACGCCGCGAAAAACTTCCACTGGTCCAGCAGAACCAGCTGTCCTTTATCGCTCAATTCACCACAGATATCCGCCACATCAGCGGAAAGGGAAACGTGATCGCCAACGCACTCTCTCGCGTTGCGGCTGTCGAGCTACGAACCGTTACAACCGATGCCCACGCCGAAGCTCAGAAAACGGACACCAAACTCCAGCAGCTCCTCGAAAATGGCTCTTCCCTTCAACTTCAAAAAGTTACCATCCCTGGGTCAACAGACACTCTCTACTGTGACATATCAACAGGATGAGTGAGGCCATACGTCCCTTCTTTGCATCGCCAAAGCCTCTGACCGCTACGTGACTGACCGCTACGCGTGGCCCTCAATGCAACGGGACTGCCGCACCTGGGCACGCACATGCATTCAATGCCAGCGCGCCAAAATCACCCGGCACGTCACGTCGTCACTTGGAGAATTCCCCCTTCCGAGAGAACTGTTCCAGCACGTCCACATCGACATCATTGGTCCCTTCCCACCAGCCGGCCCTTACCGCTATTGCCTCACCGCCATCGATCGTTACACTGGTTGGCCCGAGGTGTGGCCGCTCGAAAGGATCACCGCAGAAGACTTCGCATCAGCCTTCTTCTCCGGCTGGGTTTCACGCTTCGGCACTCCTCGTCGAGTCACCACCGATCACGGAAGGCAATTCGAATCTCAACTCTTCAGGCTCCTTGGGCTCTCCACCGGGTTCGAGTGTTCACGGACAACTAGCTACTACCCTTGCGCCAACGGGATGATTGAACGGTTTCGCCGGTAGTTCAAGGCAGCCATCATGTGCCACCCTCATTCAAATTAGCTCGAAGCTCTCCCCGCCGTCGCTTTTGGTCTGCGCGCAACTTTCAAGCCAGAAATACAAGCCACGCTCGTGAAACTAGTCTACGGGGAGCCGCTTCGCCTACCTGGAGAACTCCTCTCCGCTCCGACGTCCGATGTAACCAGCTCGTACCCTCCAGACGTCGTCGCTCGACTCCGTCGCACAATGGGCACGCTGCGCCCTTTACCAGCGGCTCGCCACACCAAGCCAATCCCGTTCGTGTTTAAGGACCTGGCAACATGCTCGCATGCCTTCCTCCGCGACGACACCGTACGTGCACCTTTCCAGCCACCTTACTCCGGACCTTATAAAGTAATCTGTCCCGACGACAAAACATTCACCCTGCAAATCAGTGGAAAGGATGTACACGTTTCCATCAACCGCCTAAAGCCACCATACATCCTTTCCCAGGAGCCTACACACCCCCGAACGCCTCCCGTAATTCGCCGACAACATCCCGCAACGCCTAGGCTCGCACTCACGCCACCCGCCTTGGACGCCAGGTGCGGGTCCCCAAACCTCTTCAACCCTGACGGCTCCTATCTGCGCGCGGGGGGGGGGGCGAATCGGGTCGCGCCGCTTCTGTGCCTGCGCGTCGCGGCGATGCCTCCAAACACGGGCACCAGCGATAAGAACACTCTCACCCGAAATAAGCAAGAAAACTGTGTGTGTGCCCCGATTCAGGGGCAGTCGTTGTAGAACCTTCAGTGCGGAAATATTAAAGTTATGTTATCACACACACACACACACACACACACACATATATATATATATATATATATATATATATAAGGGCAAGAAGTGTATACCTAAGGGCTCGTTTTTCCGTGTTTTAACACAATAATAATGAGGTCTAACAGACAGTAATGCCAAGTAATCTACAGGGGAAGTTATTAGAACCAATGGAATGTAAATAAGAAGAAAGAAAAGTGGATGAAAAAACAACCAGCCGTAAGCAGGACCTGCTCACGGCTGGTTATTTTTTCATCCACTTTTCTTTCTTATTTACTTTCCATTGGTTCTAATAACTTCCCCTGTACAACTTGGCACTGCTGTATTGCTGTCTGTTAGATCTCATATATATATATATATATATATATATATATATATATATATATATATATATATATATATATTGTGAGCGCTGACTTTTCATCTTCTTCGGTATGACCAAACCGTGGCAGTGATCATCATCGTATGTCACGCGGGCTGCGCCTCTTTGGCTCTTGTATCTGGATTGAAAATATAACCTGGTTACTTCCGTACCGGACGTGTTCTCATAAGTGGCGGAGCGTGCTTTGGTTCCCACGTCCTCCTGCTCTACCCGTCACCCCTGGAGCTCCGGTCTGGTCGACGGCTGTGCCCGCAAGGAACATCGATGGCAGAACCTAACGCGTCCGCTGCTGCAAGCGCCCCTTCTCAGCCACTTAGGCTTCACTACACCGTGAGTATCTCTCGCTGAGACCGTCCGGTATTTTCCGATGTGGCGAATACGTTGAAGCATGGCTGGACAGTTATGATCGAACCAGCATGTGTAAATAGTGGGACGAGGCGCACAAGCTGTGCTACATCCCTTTTTACCTCATTGGCGTCGCTAAAACCTGGTATTACAACCACGAGAGCGACCTCTGCAATTGGTAGGCCTTCACGGGGCATCTCTGTCAAGTATTTCGCACGTCTGCAGGATGCTCTGCGGCAGCGAAACAGAAGCTCGCAACCCGCTTCCAGGGGGATGACGAATCATATACGTCCTACATTCAAGATGTTCTGGCTCTCTGTCACCGAGCACAAAATGATATGACGGTGGCCGATCGCAGCCGACACCTGCTGAAAGGTATCAGCTCTGCGGCCTTCAGTGTTCTCGCTATCCAGAACCCAACTACCGTCCGGGACGTCATCACCACATGCTAACGCCTGGACGCGCTTCATTCCATGCGCCTTCCACACGCCTCCTGCGACGCTCGCTTTACCGGAGAGCATGAATTGCGAGCCCTTATCCGCACAATTGTTAGAGACGAACTGCACGGCCTTATTCCAGGCAACCCAAGCATTGTGTCTGTCCGCTCATCTTCTCCCAACCTGCGTGAGATAATTAAGGACGAACTGGAAATACTGACAAGCGCTGCACATGCCCCGTCCCCTGTGCGCTTTCCGACACCTTCGTACGCAGAAGTTGCATCACGCGCCCCTGCACCAGCTCCAACCATGCCTGCGTACATCGAATGCGACCATTTGGCTGCGATGGCGACGCAAGTGCCAAGGCAAACTCACTATTCTACATGGCGTCCGCCGCGCCCCATCTGCTTCTACTCTTGCACAGGGGTCATATATCCCGTTTCTGCCGCTGCCGTCAGCAGGTGAACGACGTGGTTATCCAGCTTACATAAGAGACTTTTCCCCGAGACCCAATGAATACAATCCCGCGTCAGATCCTTCCACATCCCGTCTGTCGCCCTCCCCTCCACGGTTTGAAGCTGGACCTCATCCTTCTCGTTCATCTCGCCGCCGTTCTCCGTCACCGTTTCGGCGAATGTCATCACCCCGGCGTCCCGCGCCAATCTCTCTAGACTCGGAAAACTAGAAGGTGCAGTTTTTGGAGGACAAACTGCTTGTTCTAGAAACGTTACAACTCCTCCGTCTCGTCCAGCTAATTTACTGCCTGTTTGTGTGGAAGGTGTTTTTGTTGACGTCCTTATAGACACTGAAGCCGCAATTTTGGTAGTCGATTGTGAATTGTGTTTTTGCCTGCGTAAAGTGCGAAACCTTTATGCCTGGCCCATGTTATGTGGCGCTATTGACAGTCCGATTCGCCCGACCAGATTGTGTACTGCTCGTGTTCTCATCGATGGAATCCATCATCACGTACGATTGGCTGTGCTGTCTTCGTGCGCTCAACAGATAATCTTAGGCTGGGACTTCTTGTCAGCTGCGTCGGCTGTAATTTCGTGTGGTCGGCCCCTCATTCGTATTACGGACACTGAGCTTTCTTTTGCTGCTGACCTTTCATCGCCCAACCTTGTCACAGCTGCGGATTTCCTCCTGTCTTCCGAACAAGAACGTGTCCTTACGATCAAGTCACGAGACATTCTAGGTGGTGACGCTGTGGTGGTTCCTTGCCGGCGCCGTAGTTTTCGAGAAATCACCATTGAATCTTGTTCAGTGCGGTTCTTAAGTAATCATTCAAGCATCACCGCTTGCAACACGACCCCAGAAGCACTACTTTTGCCAGAGGGAACCACTATTGCCAGCATTACCGAAGAAGCCCCGGTTTGTGTCGTCACTGGTTCATCTGCTTCGTCATTCTAGAAGTGTATGCCAGCGGAAGATTCATCTCCTACTCTCGGGGCCACTTTGTCTAAACATCTCAACCCAACGCAAACTGATGCTTTGCTAGCGTTATTAATGAAGCACAAAACTTGCTTTGACGTTTGTTCCGAAGGTCTAGGTCAAACAACGGTGGCCACTCATCGTATCAACACCGACGGATCCCGTGTCATTCGCCGCCACCCTTCCATGTGTCGGCTTCTGAACGCAAGCTTATAGAAGAACAACTCAACGACAAGCTCGCACGCAACGCCATCAGGCCTTCGACAAGCGCATGGTCTTCTCCTGTCGTACTAGTAAAAAAAATATGGCTCAGTACGGTTTTGCATTGATTACAGATGACAGAACAAAATTACTCGTAAGGACGTCTACGCAATGCTTCGCATTGACGATGCTCTTGATACTTTACAAGGTGCTGAATACTTTTCAAATCTCGACTTGCGCTCTGGTTATTGGCAGATTTCGGTGCACGAGTCTGATAAAAAGAAGACTGCGTTTGCTACGCTAGATGGGCGCTTTGAATTCAATGTGATGCTTTTTTGGCATATGCAACACCCCGGCCACATTCGAACGAATGATAGACACGGTACTGTGGAGATTAAAACGGAAGACCTGCTTTTTCTGCCTGGACGACATTGTCAACTTTTCGTCCAGCTTCTCACAGCACCTGGAACGGCTAGACGAAGTCCTCACGTGTTTATCTAAGGCCAGTCTCCAGCTCAACACTAAGAAGTGTCAGTTGGCCAGTCACAACATCAAGGTGTTAGGTCACGTCGTCAGTACACATGACGTTGAGCACGATCCCGACAAGGTCGCCGTGTTACTGCACTTTCTTATACCAACCAAACCCAAAGACCTCCGCAGCTTCCTTGGCTTGGCCTCGTATTTCCGCCGCTTTGTACGTAATTTCGCTACTATTGCGGCTCCTCTGTACAAACGTCTGACCACGAGCGCACCCTTTGTCTAGTCGAATGACGGCGAAGCCGCTTTTCACACCCTCAAGCGATGCCTCACATCACGGCCAGTGCGTCGCCATTTCGATCCTACAGCATTTACTGTGCTACATACTGACGCGAGTGGAGTTGGCTTTGGTGCTGTCCTTCTTCAGGGGAACCACGCTTTCAAAGAACAAGTCGTGGCCTCCGCGAGCAGTACTCTTTCACCTGCTGAGCGAAATTACAGCATCACTGAGCAAGAATGTCTCGCCATCTTGTGGTCCGTACAAAAGTATCGCCCTTATTTATACGGCCGGCATTTCACAATAGTTACTGACCATCATGCTCTGTGTCAGTTATCGTCTCTCAAAAATTTGTCGGGACGCCTTGGCCATTTGGTACTATGATCGCAAGGGTATGACTACAGCGTCTCATAAAGGTAGGGTCGACAGCGCAAAGATGCCGATGCTTTGTCACGTTGTCCGCTGTCGCAAAGCGCCGAAAAGTCATCTTCCACCGTGCACTAAAGTGACCAAGCAGACAGCTGCTGGTTCGAAAGAGATTGTTGCCTCGGCGGAACTTCTTTCGTCCACAGATCTCGCCTCACTCCAACATGCCGATACCTACTGCCGCACAATCATCGATTGGCTCACTGGCTTATCGCGTGCTCCAGAGAGCCGCCTTTTTGCCCGTTTCAAGCTTCAACAACTTGTCTGTTTTAAGCTTCAAGATGGAACATTATGTCGGCAAATTTACCATTCTCTCGGTAACCAAAGAGTTCCCGTCATTTCTCGCTCACTTTGTCTGGAAGTTTTCCAAGCGTCTCATGACGACGCGACAGCTGGCCACTTAGGGTTCCACAAGACTTACGACCGCCTCAAGACTTGCTGCTTTTCGCCTGGCCTCTCCACTTCTGTCGCCAAGTACGTCGCTTCCTGCGCGTCGTGGCAGTACCGAAAACGTACCACGTCTCTTTACGAGGGACCTTTGCAACCACTTCCGTGCCCATCTACTTCCTTTGAGTCTGTGTGCATAGACTTACATGGACCACTTCCACTTACGCCAGCCTGTCACCATTGGAATGTTACTGCCGTCGATTACCTTACTAGCTACAGTGGAGACTGCAGCTCTTCCGTCTGGTGCTACCTCTGAAGTCGCCGATTTTTTCCTTCGCGCCATTATTTTACGATATGGCGCACCGCGTGTGCATTTTAGTGACCGTGGCAAGACTTTGTTTCACATGTTTTTTCTGAAGTCCCCCAGGCCAGTAACACCGTCCACAAGACCACATCAGCGTATCACCCAGAAACTTATGGTCTGACTGAGCGTTTTCACCGAAGTTAGTCCGACATTATCTCCATGTACGTTCAACCGGATCACAAAAACTGGGACACTATACTTCATTCCGTCACGTTCTCATATAATACTGTCATACAGCGTACGACGAATTACAGCCCTTTTTTTCTCTTGTATGGCCGGTACCGACTTTTGTTCTGGACACCACCTTTTTGTCCTTATCTTCCATTTCATCTTCATCTCTCCCGGAAGAGTTCGCCGCTCGTGTCGCCCGCTGCCGTGAAGTCGCCCGCGCCAACACTGCTACCATTCAGGACAAGAGAAAAATCGACATTGACGCGAAGCGTCGAGTTGTTCTGTTTCGCCCAGGCGACGAAGTCCTTTTGTGGACACCTGTTCGTGAACCAGGGCTCTGATCCCGGCTGCGGCGGCTGCATTTACGATGGAGGCGGAAATGTTGTAGGCCCGTGTGCTCAGATTTGGGTGCAAGTTAAAGAACCCCAGGTGGTCGAAATTTCCGGAGCCCTCCACTACGGCGTGTCTCACAATCATATGGTGGTTTTGGGACGTTAAACCCCACATATCAATCATCACCAGGGCTCTGCAAAAAATTCCTTCACCGATATTATGGTCCATCAATCGTCCTGAAACAAGCATCCGAAGTCAACTATCACGTTGCTCCTGTCAACGCAGCTCCTGATCATCGTCACCACCACACCGAGATCGCCCACGTCTCTCGACTGAAACCATATATTCGGCGTCCCAACCCATTCTGACTTGCTGCCCTCTTTCGCGAATAGGGAAAACAGTGTGAGCGCTGACTATGTACTTCATCTTCTTCTGTCTGACCAAACCATTGTAGTGATCATCGTCGTATGTCACGTGGGCTGGGCCTCTTTGGCTCGTGCATCTGGATTGAACATATAAGCTGGTTATTGCCGGACCGGACGTGTTCTCATGATATATATATATATATATATATATATATATATATATATATATATATATATATATATATTATATGCCGGGCCAGCCTATGTAGACTCTCCAGTACATCGACTCCAGCCGACGTACGCACAAGTCCTCGCTGGCTCACCACGCGTCGTACAACCGATGCCCGCACACTCGACGCCTGTCCCGCTGGCTTCGTTGACTCAGAGTGTGCCAACCCAGCACCTCCACCACTTGTGACGTAACGGTGAAGGCAACCTTTACTAGGCCCAGAAGACACGATGAGGCGACCACGCCCAAGGCACAGAACTCAGACAAGCCAAGTCCCCACAGCAGATGAAGATCACGACCACTCATGATGATGAATAGGTGTAAAGATAGTAGATGTGCTTAATGAATGCCTTCAATATATTGTCGCGGTACAACGCGAACAAAGCACAAAAACGCCTTGAGACAGCGATAACAGCGTGTTCTAAACAGCTGAGCCGCAAGATCGTCCTCTTCGTTTTCGAGTAGAGCCAGAGGCCCACTACTTAGTGTCCGCTAAATCCCCCATCATCATTCTTGTTTACATGTAGACACGGGTCATTTGCCTCCCTCTCAAAGAGCATCGACCCGATGGGAAGTGAATGATGCAGTTTTTTTAAAAGAAATGTCTCGTGCAATCACTCGCTGACGTAAGGCTTCATGCGCACTACGTGAACGAGTTCAGGATGGTGCTGGCGACGCTTCGTACTACACGAACTATGGAGAACGAACAACTTCGTAAGTGACATCACTCAGTTGTTGCAGCACTCGGTATGGCCCAAAGTATCTTTTTAATAGCTTTTCGGAAAGTCCTCGTTTCCGTACGGGAATCCAAACCCATACTTTGTCGCCAGTTTGACAGACGACTGTTCTGCGGTGAGCATTGTAGTGGTCTGCATCGTTCTTTTGCTGCTGGCGGATCCATAAACGTGCAAGTTGCCTAGCTTCTTCTGCGCGTTCCGTAAACGTGTTGGCGTCTGGGTCGAGGTCGTTACCTTCGTGTGGTAGCATCGCATCTAAGATAGTTCTTACTTCTCACCCATGAACGAGGCTGAATGGGGTCATGCGGGTCTTTTCTTGCTTGACCGTGTTGTACGCAAACGTTATGCATGGCAAGATTGGATTCCAATTTTGGTGTACAACCTCTACGTACATCGAAAGCATGTCTTCAATAGTTTTGTTTAGACGCTCTGTCAGCCCGTTCGTTTGTGGATGGTAGGTGGTGGTCTTACGATGCGTTGTTCCACTCAGCATCAGGACGTGATCCAAAAGAGCTGCCATAAATGGGGTTCCTCTGTTTGTGATCATGACGGTTGGTGCAACATGGCTCTGTTCTTCGTGTCGGTGGACGTCTGAGCGTCTCACCTGGCATCGATGCCCATGGCGTGGCTGTGGACGGCTGGTTGTATGGCTGTGGCATGGGTGGTTGCTGTTGTGTCTGCTCTTCTGGTGGTGACCAAAGGGCGATTGGTACCTGGTGGTACGGCGTCGGCGTAGTGGGTGGTGGACGTCTGAGAGTGGCAGCGTAGCTCATGGGACGCTGCTCAGCATCAAGACCGGCCGTAGACAACGCTTGGCGGATTTCGTCGTGCACGACTTCAACGACCGAAGCAATGGGTGCTTCAGCAACCGGAGTCCGGAACTTCTGCAGTTCTTCGCGTACTATCTTCCTAATCAGGTGTCGCAAATAGCTCTGACTCTCAGACGTCATAGCGATAGCATTATTTTGGACAGTGCTCTACATGCGGTCATATTGCCTGCAGCATTGATGAAGGGCCCGCTCGATAGCCGTAGCGTCCTTAATGAAGTCAACCACTGTACTTGGAGGGTTGCGCAGTAGCCCGGCGGAAAGCTGTTCCTTGACACCGCGCATGACGTAACTCAAGTTATTATCTTCCGTCATGTGCTGGTTAGCTCGACGAAAGAGACGAGTCATGTCTTCGGCAAACATTGCTACGGTTTCATTAGGTTTTTGAACCCGTAGCTTCAATAACTGCTGTGCACGGTCGAGTTGATCGATATTGGCAAAGGTATCGATGAACTGCTGTCGAAAGTCGGGCCAAGTTGATAGATTGGCTTCTCTATTCTCACACCAAGTTCGAGCACCATCGTCAAGGTAGAAAAAGGCTCGAGAAAGCTTTGCCTGTTCTGACCACTGATTTCTCTTGGCAACACGCTCGTAGTGGTCAAGCCAATCGTCAGCGTCTTCATGGGTGCCGCCACTAAAGCAATCAGGAACGAGTGCTTGATAGATGGTCACCTGAGATGGGTGCATCGGAAAGCTGCTTTGGGGCACCTGTTGGGGGCTTGCGTTCGCCATTGGTCGAGGTGAGCGGTGCCTGGGATGTTCCGGCGAGAGAGTGAGCTCTGGCGCGAGGCCTCGCAACTGTCGACTGAAACGATGCACAGGAGTTTCATTTCGTGACAATGCGTTTGCTTGATGAACGGCTCCCAGCGGGAAGGTGGAGAATCAGGCAGGGTTGCGATCCAGTACCTCCACCAGTGTCGCGGTACGACGCGAACAAAGTACAGGTATGCCTTGAGACAGCGAAAGCAGCGTGTTCTCAACAGCTTAGCCGCAAAATTGTTCTCTTCGTTTTCGAGGGAAGCCAGACAGAGGCCCACTACCTAGTGTCCGCTAAATCTTATATATATATATATATATATATATATATATATATATATATATATATATATATATATATTGTCACGGGGTCGTGACGTGGCCGAAGACAGGAAACTTCGTGTTGGGATTTAACTGTTTATTTGGGCGAACCTGTGCCCGGTAAAGGGAAAGTCTAATTACAGCAGCAGTCTTGCACAGATAGCAGTCTCGGACTGATAGCGGCGAACGTAGCGTCGGCCTTCGATCAACAACTGACAAGCGGCGAAGCGCGTCGGCATTTATACTCTTGCCGTCGAATGTTCTAGCGTTATCGCTGGTGGTGGCGTAGCTTCCAGAACAATCTGTGCCGTTCGCACAGTGGGCGTGATCTTATCGAACCGATCTACTACAGTCCGGAACCTTGATTGATATGTGGGGTTTAACGTCCCAAAACCACTATATGATTATGAGAGACGCCGTAGTGGAGGGCTCCGGAAATTTAGACCACCTGGGGTTCTTTAACGTGCACCCAAATCTGAGTACACGGGCCTACAACATTTCCGCCTCCATCGGAAATGCAGCCGCCGCAGCCGGGATTCGAACCCGCGCCCTGCGGGTCAGCAGCCGAGTACCTTAGCCACTAGACCACCGCGGCGGGGTACAGTCCGGAACCTTCTAGAAAACTGCAGGTGCGGTTTGCGCTGAGAATCGTGTGGTGTTTTGGGACGATAACAAAAACTTGGGAAATGGAACGTGGCATTGCCCCCCTCTGAAAAAAGGCATCGTCCCGATGCTTTAACTAAAGATGAAAGTACAATAATAATGCAAGAAAGTACAATGAATAAATTCCGATACAACAATAATACAAAAAAACACTGGTTCAGTTTGTTAACGCGCATGAAACGGCTTGAGGCGCGCGACATGGACGACTTCAGGTCGCGATCGGCGTAGCCCCGCCGCGGTGGTCTAGTGGCTAAGGCACTCGGCTGCTGACCCGCAGGGCGCGGGTTCGAATCCCGGCTGCGGCGGCTGCATTTCCGATGGAGGCGGAAATGTTGTAGGCCCGTGTGCTCAGATTTGGGTGCACGTTAAAGAACCCCAGGTGGTCTAAATTTCCTGAGCCCTCCACTACGGCGTCTCACATAATCATAGAGTGGTTTTGGGACGCTAAACCCCACATATCAATCAATCAATCGCGATCGGCGTCGTTGAGAGTTCGTAATGCCGTCGGGGACAACCTCGTAATCAAGTGGGCCGAGACGTCGAACCACCCTGTACGGTCCGAAGTACCGTCGCAGAAGCTTTTCACTTAGTCCACGTCGGCGTATCGGCGTGCACACCCAAACACGTTCACCGGGATGGTATTCCACGAAGCGTCGTCGAAGGTTGTAATGGTGGCTGTCGGTCGTCTGTTGATTCTTGATACGGAGACGCGAAAGTTGTCGGGCTTCTTCGGCGCGTTGAAGGTACTCGCTCACATCGAGGTTTTCTTCGTCGGTGACGTTGGGTAACATGGCATCGAGCGTCGTTGCCGGGCTCCTTCCGTAGACCACTTTGTATGGAGATATCTGCGTCGTCTCCTGCACCGCCGTGTTGTATGCGAAGGTCACTTACGGAAGAATGGCGTCCCACGTCTTGTGTTCGACATCGACGTACATTGACAGCATGTCGGCAATCGTCTTGTTAAGCCGCTCGGTGAGGCGGTTGGTCTGTGGGTGGTACGCTGTCGTCCGGCGGTGGTTTGTTTGGCTGTATGCCAAGATCGCTTGAGTTAAGTCGGCAGTGAACGCCGTTCCTCTGTCGGTGATAAGGAGCGTTGTGGCGCACTGCAGCGGCCTAGCTCATAGTTTCTGGCTCGGGTGGTGGTGTTTCGGGAATTCGAAGCGATTGCTGGACTTCTTCTCGCACAATGTCGGCGATCGAATCCACTTGAGGCTGCGCCGAAGGCAACAGTTGGCGCAGCTCTTCCCGCACGATTGCTCGGATCGTTTCACGCAGGTCGTCGGAGTCACTGGCTTGAGC
The DNA here is from genome assembly GCA_013436015.1 of Rhipicephalus annulatus. Classification (NCBI taxonomy): domain Eukaryota; kingdom Metazoa; phylum Arthropoda; class Arachnida; order Ixodida; family Ixodidae; genus Rhipicephalus; species Rhipicephalus annulatus. The sequence goes on from WOVY01012388.1 coordinate 341,149, forward strand.
GGCAGCGAATTCTGGAGTCAGGCGACGATTTTACTGTATGGTGCGCATGTCCAGCGTTTTTTCGATGGGGGTCGCCTCGGATACAAATTCTTGGACGGTGTTCGGTGAATTCCTCATTAGTCCCGCGAAGAGCTCCTGTTTGACCCCTCGCATGAGGAAACGAACTTTCTTTCCTCAGGCATGTCTGGGTCAGCGTGACAGAATAGGCGGGTCATCTCCTATGTGAAAATTCCAACCTTTTCATTTGGTAGCTGAACCCGGGTCTCGAGTAGAGCAGCGGCCCTCTCTTTGCGAGCGACGCTCGCGAACGTTTGCAGAAATGCGCCGCAGAAGACATCCCACGTTCGGAGCGTGGACTCCCGATTCTCTAGCCAGGTCCTTGCGGTGTCTTCCAGGTAGAAGTACACACGACGGAGCTTTTCTTCGTTGTCCCAGTGGTTGAGGGCGGCCACACGGTCGTATGTTTCTAGCCAGGATTCCGGGTCTTCAAACGATGAGCCATGGAACGTTGGTGGTTACCTGGGTTGATGAATGACGATCGCGGGCTGGGACGCTCCGGTTGTCATTGTCGCTGCAGTCGAGGTCATGGTCTTGGTCTTCCGCGCCTTGTCTTGTAGAAGGCCGTACTCCGGTGGGAGACCTTGCTGTCGGCGGCTCGTTCGCTGCTCTTGGTTGGCGTCGGTGTCTTCTCCGCGACGGGGGCTGGGTTCACGGCTTGACGGGGGCGTCCGGTACATGAACGAAGCAGCACCTCCACCAGATGTCATGGGGTCGTGACGTGGCCGAAGACAGGAAACTTCGTGTTGGGATTTAACTGTTTATTTGGGTGAACCTGTGCCCGGTAAAGGGAAAGTCTAATTACAGCAGCAGTCTTGCACAGATAGCAGTCTCGGACTGATAGCGGCGAACGCAGCGTCGGCCTTCGATCAACAACTGACAAGCGGCGAAGCGCGTCGGCATTTATACTCTTGCCGTCGAATGTTCTAGCGTTATCGCTGGCGGTGGCGTAGCTTCCAGAACAATCTGTACCGTTCGCACAGTGGGCGTGATCTTATCGAAACGATCTACTACAGTCCGGAATCTTCTAGAAAACTGCAGGCGCGGTTTGCGCTGAGAATCGTGTGGTGTTTTGGGACGATAACAGAAACTTGGGAAATGGAACGTGGCAATATATATATATATATATATATATATATATATATATATATATATATCGAACGCGTTATTCGAAGGTCGTAGGTTCGATTCCTGCTCACGGCTGGTTATGTTTTCATTCACTTTTCTTTCTTCTTATTTACATTCCTTGGCATTACTGTCTGTTAGATCTCATTAATATTGTGTTAAAACACGGAAAACGAGCCCTTAGGTATACACTTCTTTATATATATATATATATATATATATATATATATATATATATATATATATATATATATATATATATATATATATATATATATATATCCTCATCATAAGGCGAAACAATTGGCACTTAGGTACCAAAAGGACCAGTTAGAAGATTATCTAGCTCACCTAGAGATATAGAGATAGACATAAGCAATATCATTGCGACTGATGCATCTGTGTCAAAAGAAAAGGCTGGTTTGTTTGTTTGTAGCCTATAATCGATGGCTCATACCCACTCTGGGGGATTGGCGAAGAGAACATATAGTCTCTAATGAACGATAACTGCATTATTGCTAACGACGAAAAAAAGGGAGGAGTTGTATAGTGAAGAGAGTATGTTAAAAGAAAGAAAGAAATCAAAGATTTAGATAGTGAGAAAAAAGAATCAACAAGAAAATAGACACTAATAGTTGTAACTTGATGTTGGGAGCCGACCAGACAGCTGGTTTTGCCAAACCCGATTAATTTGGTATGTCACGGATTTATCCAGATTTGAAAATTACTTTTTGACCTGGTTTTTTTTTACTACCTGTTAACGTGAGCTTTCTGTTGAAAAACGTTTAGAGTCTTGAATAAAATTACACACCGCATCGAATGCATCTCTGTGGCAATTTCCCAAAACACAGGCACCAAAATTTAGAACATTTTCTGTGGTTAAATTTAAACCTAGCTTCGCAAATGGAATACCTAAAAGTCGTTTCCCAATTAATGCATAGTTACGACATGAGCCAAAATAATGTTCAATAGTTTCTAATTCTTCGCAAAACGGACAAAGGAGGAAAGTGTCAGACCAGCTCTGTGTAAATAAAAATTTAATGGGGGGACACGGAACCGGAATCTGGAGATTATAATTTCAAGTTTTTTTGACGGACTCCACTTAGCTTTCCATAGGAAATTTGAGGTGGTGATAATCTGGTTATTGTGTGATATTTTCTAAACTATCTGTAAAATAGCGAATTTCCTATATCTAACCCCTATTAAGTATTCTAACTCGGGAAGTACTGAAACTACTGGTCCATCGAGTGATGCTCGTGCCAAAGCATCTGCCAATTCATTTATTTGTAATCCGCAGTGACCTGGCACCCACTTTAATTGAGGAGTTCTAAATGCGGCGGTGCTAATGTGTGTAACGCTGCTAGGGCAAGAGATTGTTCGGTGGTTGTCAGAGCTGCACACACTGAAAGTGAGTCTGTTAGGATGATTGCACTGGTCTCAGTCGTAGAAACTTTAGGAAGAGCTAAAATAATAGCTACTAGCTCGGCTTCAAATATAGGAGTGAAATCTGGAAGCCTTACTGAAAAATACCAGCCGAAGAAATAAGACGCAATTCCTACGCCTGCCTTTTCATTGTCGACAGAAGCATCTGGAGCTATTACATTTTTTTGTTTCTGCATGTACCAAGTGATCGTTTAATGTAGTGATCAAAAAATCTAAGAGATTGCAACTTGGCTTGTGGGGGGAAGATTTCATCTTACTCTATTCTAATGTTGAGGTTTGAGGAATTAGTTTCAATCACTGTGCTAATGTCTGGTGTTGGCATCTTTTCTTCTTCTTTGACTGGCCCTTGCAGATTCGGCTGCCAGACTATACCCTGTGTTCAATGCAGAAATATTTGCTATCGTTCTTGCCCTACACAAATTGCCCTCAAGCAAATCATCAGCAGTGATCATTACAGATTCATTATGAATATGTATAGCACTTTCTGCGGCAGCAATTCCATAGGTGATGAAAACGTTTCGTCATTTACTACCGTAAAACATACAAAAAACTGCATTTGCTATGGGCCTCAGGCCACCGTGGATTATACTTGAACGAAATGGCGGACTCTTTAGCAGCAGTATCTCTGTGTGGGCCCATCATGCTAGTTTTGGCCGATACGGCCTAAGTGACAGCGCTAATATTCCGGAATGCTATGAGGAATAGGTAATTTGCATAAATAATGTATTTCGAGCATGTAATGTATCGCTGGAATACACAGTGGTGTGTATCTTGCCCGTTAGAAGTTGCTTATACCAGATTGCACTATAGAGTTCCACAACTAAATTATTACCTTAGCAAAGCTTCATTCAAGGCGTCACTGCTGTGCATTTTATGCAACGAAATTGAAACAATTGAACATTTCTTTTTATTTTGTCGTGACTACTCTTGTTGGAGAGAACAATATATTTAGCGGCCCCATTACAGAGGTTAGGAATACAAGTAAATGTACGAGTACTTTTGATTGATTTGTGGGGTTTAACGGCCCAAAACCACCATTTGATTATGAGAGACGCCGTAGTGGAGGGCTCCGGAAATTTTGATCACGTGGCGTTCTTTAACGTGCACCCAAATCTCAGTACACTGGCCTACAACATTTCCGCCTCCATCAGAAATGCTGCTCCATAGCCGGGATTCGATCCCTCAAACTGTGGGTCAGCAGCCGAGTACCTTAGCCACTAGACCACCGTGGCGGGGCGTACCGGTACTTTTATCACTTGGCGGCACTTCATTTAGTTACTGCCACAGGGATATACGCTGCACTGCGTTTGACTACATCTATGCAACAAAAAGATTACCGTGCTAGTGAAAGTTAACCTTTTCAGATCTGTAGTTTGTGATTCGTAGCTATGGCTCTCAGGAACAAGAGATGCTTTGAACTTTTGCTCAGCAACTGTTTATTCGCAGTTTCATTTCTAAGCAATTTTTCACATTGGCTTAAATTTAACTTTAGTTTCAGTTTTTGTATCCTGCCATCCGGTTCTTGGCCCATCCCTCTCTGTAGGTGAGGGCCATCCGTCTGAGGTCATCAGCATCAGCGTCAGTACGGGCGTTGTCTCTGTCACTCAATCACTACAATATGGCGCTGTAGTCGATAGGATTTGGTGGACCTACGCTGCCAGCTTGAGGTCCTGCATATTCCCGAAAACACGTCACGTTTCCTCGCTTATGGAACCCGCAAGGTGACGACCGCGGCAAGTGACGATTCCACCAACAGCAGACGACGTTGAGGCCTCCATTGTGGTTCAGAGAAACCTGTCCGGCGACGCGATACTTCACACCCACTGTACACGCGCTCCTCTAGCCTAGGAACGAACGACGTACATGCCTCCTGCATACCTGTGAACTGTAGGCGCTTCAAGCGCCGTCAGCGGATGGCGTCAAGGCCTCATCAGTGGCTCAACATCCCTTTGTTCACGTCACAGTTCCAGGTCTCGACACATCACAGGGCGCCGCTTGCCAGGAAACGTCGTTGGCGCTTCCAATGGTATGGATCCCGTTGCCACGATTTTGACAAATACTGGAGCTCCAAGGGACGCCGCCCACACGTCTTTGCCCTGCATTCTACCACATTGAGAACCGAAGTCACTGTATTCTCCACGAATGCTGGCCCTGTGTCTCCAGTCGAATCATCCGACAGAAGCTGTAGTTCACCATCACACAACTCCGCGTCCCGACAGACGCCTTGCTAGCGTCCAGTTCCAAGCTGTCACCTCCCGCATTGTTAACTTTGTGCGCACTCAAGGCCATGTTGGCCGTAGCCGTGTCACTAAACCTTAAGGCCAACCCACCCGAAAATCGTCCCGAGCTCATGCGTCCCCTCTCGGAGCTCTCAGAACAACTGGGCTGCTTGGCGTGGGCACGATTCGGATTTTCACCCGCCGTCCCGCCATCGCCGACTATTTGGGCGATACCAGAGTTTCCGGGCAGTAAATATAACGTCTTCATGTGGATTGAGACAGTCAACTCGCTTGGCGCCTCCATGCCTCTCCGGAAGACCAAAAATACGCGATCGCCATAGACCACCTTCGTTGTGCTGCCAAGGCACGGCATGTCTACGAAAGCGTCCGGCAGCTATGACGGTCGGAGCGGTTTGCTAAGCTGGCTAGCCTATTCCGCCCACTTTTTGACTCCTGTGACAACGCGCCTGCCAGTGAAGTCTCTACCACACATGTAGTTCGCAAATCACACAACAACGAAGCTGCGCCTCGAGCATCCGCAAACCTGCCCTCCATCTGTAGTCTAGCTCTTGAAAGACCACTCTTATGGCCCATTGGGAGGGCTGGATTGACAGTGCAGGGAACCTGGTTAAAGAAAAAAAACAAGGGGTCCTTTCGCCGCGCCCCTTTCTTTACAGCTTTGTCATCAAAGAAGCTATTTTCACGGTGTACAATTCGCCGGAGTGCCTTCAGTTATGCAAAAAAGAAAAAAATGGCAGGATATGCAAGGGGTGAATGATGGAGAGTGGGGTGAAGCATCCGTCCGTCTAATCGTTCTTGCTTCCATCCGTCAATCCGTCTGTCTGTGTGACCATGCATGCATACATCCGCCGGTCTGTGCGTGCGTCTGTTCGTGCGTCCACACGTCCATCCGTGCGTTCGTCCATGCGTCTATTCGTCAGTGCAGCCATCAGTTCGTCCGTCCATGCCTCTGTCTGTGTGTCCGTTCGTCCATCTAGTCAACACTCGAAGTACCACCATCTCGCACCTTTTAATCATATATTCCGCATGTAGAAGCACCGCCATCCAGCGGGCATTCCAAGGACTAGACGCGAGGTGGCACACGCACACTTTCTTACGGCTTGCGCTTCGTGTCTACTTCCCACCTTTAACCACCTAGAGTTCATGGTATATACTAGTTCACTCTATTCATGGCTATGCGGCCCAACGCTCGCTAAACCTTTCTAAAACTAAGGAGGTTACGCCCAGCGAGTATAACGTAGCAACCCTTTCTTGTCAGATAGGGCTCAATGTACATGCCATTGGCTGCTAATGGGAATGAGAGATAGGAGAGTGGCTTTTAGTTACGCGCACGCTGCGAATTTTTATTGTTCAACAACGCACAGGAGAAATCTCCCACCGGCACCACCTTGGAGGTCAAAGCTTAAGACATGTCAAGTACTACGACGAGAGACGAACGGGTGCCGCTTTATGGAGCTTCGCCTCTAAAACGGCGAGTCCTGACGGCATGCCGCTTTTGACAACGTCAGTGCACCGAACCGGCCATCGAATCCCCAGCGCAAAAAGAAATTAACCGGAGGAAATGAGGAGTAGCAAGACTGTTAAACAATCTTGAAAAGTCTGAACGTTTGAGGATTGATGCAGGGAGTTTGATGATGAGACGTTTGAGGATTGATGCAGGGAATGCGTACCGTCCTGTCAGTGGCATCAGGCGGGTGGCCACGTTAAACCAAATTCAAGAACAAGCGGGAATATAGAGTCCGTGCAAGGCCTCATAGATGTGCGTCTAAATGTGGATCTCTGGAGGCAGCATTCATTGTGGCGAAACACATTCAGTCTTCCTCATTTGTGTCAAGAGTTGTGAAAGCTGCTTGACGGCAAAACGATGTTGCGGAAGAAAGAATGAAAAAGGGTGGTGCACTCCAGAAATTAGGGGAGCTGAATTAGACGACTCCACGAAATAGACAAGTCCTTCCCAGACAAAGATCGGCCACCCTGATGCAGTACTTGGCCACTGCCTCCCACATGCATTCGTCAATTAACTCACGACCCTCAGACACCAGCAGCTGTGAAGCAACTGATCACGGTGGTGGTCAAATATGTAACGCAGCAGAGGGTGCTAAGAATCTCTGGGTCCGGACAGGCCGCCATTGGAACCTGAACTTGCCAACGTTTAACGCTAGAACCTTATCTAGTGAGGCAAGTCTCGCGGTACTATTCGAGGAGCTAGAGTGTGTTAAATGGGGCGTAATAGGGCTCAGTGAGGTTACGAGGACAGATGAGGCCTATGCAGTGCTACAGAATGGGTACATTCTTTGCTTTTATGGGCTGGCTACCAGAAGAGAACCGCGCGTGGGGTTCCTTACCCACACAAATATAGCTGGCAACATAGAGGAATACGATAGCATTAATGAAAGGGTGGTAGGCATTGTTCGTAATCAAACTCAGTAAGATATACAAGATGAAGGTGGTACAGGCTTACGTCCCTACATGCAGCCATGATGACGCATCAGTTGAAAGCTTCTATGAAGACGTGGAATCGACAATGAACACGGTAAAAATACAGTGTACTATACTGATGGGCGCCTTCAATGCCAAGGTAAGGAAGAAGCAAGCTGAAGACCAGGCAATAGTAGATTATGGCATCGGCACTAGAAATACCAGAGGAGAGTTATTGGTAGAATTCACAGAACGTAATAACTTACGTATCTTGAACACCTTCTACCGAAAACAAGGGAACCGTAAGTGGACATGGAGGAGCCCTAATGGCGAAAGTAAAAACAAAATAGACTTTATACTAAGTGCACACCCATGCTCCATGAAGAGTGTGGAAGTGCTTGACAAGGCATGATGCAGTTATCACGGAATGGTATGGTCTCGAATTCAGCTGGACTTGATGAAAGAACCGAAACTTATATGCAAGAAGCCAATCAATGAGCTAGCACTTAGAGGGAAAGTACAGGAATGCAGAGTATTGCTTCAGGACAGGTACTCGGCTCTTATCTAGGAAAGCAGCCTTCGTGTTGACGCAATGACCTGACGAGTATCATTGCGCAGTGTGCAGTAGAAGTTGGGGTTCAGCAATTAGACAAGACGCAGGTAAGCTGTCCCAGGAGACGACGAACCTCATTAGGAATTGTCAAAGCAGGAAAGCCTCAAATACAACGGACCATATCGAATTGACACAGCTTACGAAGTTGATTAATAGGCGTAAGGTATCCGATTCAAAAAGGTGTAACATGGTGAAAATTGAACACTCTCTGAAAACGGAGGAAGCGTCAAAGCTGTGAAGAGGAAACTTGGGATAGTCAAAAACCAGGTGTATGCACTAAGGGACGGGTGAGTCAAAGTAACTACCAATAAGAATAGGATAGATAAAATAGCGGAGGAGTTTACAGAGATCGGTACAGTAGCCGGCACAACCACAACCTTAATATAGGAACTAGCAGTATGCCAGATGGCATCCCACCAGTAATGATAGAAGTCAGAAAAGCCTTGAAGGAATACGTAGAGGCAAAGCTGCTCATGAGGACCAGGCAGCATCAGATCTGCTGAAAGACGGAGGACAGATTACGCTAGAAAAACCATTCATCCTGTTCACGAAGTGTCTTCTGACGGGAAGAGTATCAGAATCTTGGCACAATGTTAACGTCATCTTAATACATAAAAAAGGACATAACAAGGACTTGAAGATTTACAGACCGATCAGCTTTCTTTCCGTCCTGTACAAGCTATTTACACAAGCTAACACAATTAAGATCGCATTAGAATTCAAGCAAATAAAGAACAAGCACGATTTCGAACAGCCTCCTCAACAATTGACCACATTTATACTGTCCATCAGGTAATAGATAAATGCTCAGAATGCAACCAACCACTATACATAGCCCTCATAGATGACAAGAACGCGTTTTATTCAGTAGAAATATCAGGAATCATGCAGACACTGCAGAATCAGGACGTCGACGAAGCATATATAAGCATACTAGAAAAATATTAAAGGGCAGCGACTGCGAGCATAGTGGTCCATAAAGAAATCAACAAAATACCAATCAAGAAGGGTGTAAGGCAGGGGGATACATTTTCATCATTGCTATTTACTGCGTGGTTAGGGATAAGAGGTAATGAAGAGTATCTTAGTAACCTGCGCTTTGCCGATGACATTGCATTGCTGAGTAACTCAGGGGACAAATTGCAACTCATCATTACGGAGTTAGAGAAGGAGAGCAGAAAGGGAGGTCTTAAAGTTATTCTGCAGAAAACGAAAGTAGTGAGCAACAACCTCGGAAGAGAACAGCGCTTCCAGATAGGTAATGGTGCTCTTTAGGTTGCAAAAGACTTTGCCTAGTTACGACGGGTAATAACGGTGGAGCCAAACCACGAGATTGAAGTAACTAGAAGAATAAGAATGGGGTGGAGCACATTTGGCAACCACTCTGATATCATGACTGGTGGATTGCCACTATCCCTCAAGAGGAAGATATATAACAGCTGCATCTTGTGGCTACTTACCTACGGAATAGAACCCTGGAAGCTTACAAAGAGGGCTCAGCTTAAATTAAGGACTACGCAGCAAGCGATGGAAAAGAAAATGATAGGAAACAAGAAGAGAGCAGAGTGGATCCGGAAACAAACCGGGATTAAGGATATCATAGTTGAAATCAATAACAGGAAAGGGACATAGTCCGGGCATGTAGCTACCGCAGGTCATTAAGGGTAACTCATTGGATTCGCAAAGAAGGCAAGCGGGTCTGATAGAGGCAGAAAGCTAGGTGGGCAGATGAGAATAAGTAGTTTGCGGGTACATAGTGGCAGCAGGAAGCACAGAACCAAGTTGACTGGCGGAATGTGGAGGAGTTCTTTGTCCTGCAGTGGACTTAGTTAGGCTGATGAATGATGATGATAATGATGATGACAAATCGGACACTACGAGAATAGCTTCCGTGATCATGCTTCAGACCCGACGCTCTTTAGATTTAGCTACAAAAACAGAACCCATATTTGCTCGAAGCCTCTCGAGATCGCAAATATTACCTGGGCTATAGCATACCTATGCGTCAGGTTCATACAGGTTATTTGAATTCAGCGCATTAAACTATATTTCAAACAGGCACCACCTCCTGTGCACCTTCGCATTGCGTGTTCAACCGCAGCTTCTGATATCTTCGTCAGGCTGCTCTATGTGTCAATCAGCCTGCAGAGCTGTGAGCTGACTTCTGCATTATGCGCGTTATGCAACGAACATCCTCCTAGAAGCATGTGCATTGATTATCGAAATAGATAATCTGTTTCTAACAGGACAATTTAACTGGATAATAAAACTTTTTTTTGAACAAAAGAACGATGTCGGTCAGTTTTTCTGGCCCTTGGAGGGCCCCCCTAGAACTAGAGGACCCCAATCATTTGAATTCTTTGAACCTTGGATAATCCGCTCCCGCCCATCGGTGGCCTCGAAACCCATAACAGAGAGCTTCTCTGGCAGCTCTGCTCAAGACGTTGTATGCATCTACACTTCACTGCTCGTCTCCCTCTCCTTGCCTGTATCAGACGTCAGTAGATCTCTAAGAGAGGTTTAGCCAACTCTTCATTCAGAGCCGTCTGAAGAGCGGGCCCCAGATTCACCTATGTCAAGGCACCTGTAGGCACCAGTTCCTCTCGGACTTGACGCCCCTGAAGTGATGACGCCAAGAAAGCACAATAAGGTACCTATCGCTGAACTCCGCGGTAAATTTTATGAGGGGGAGAACCTTTGTGCTCAACATGGTCCCAACATGATCAACGCAGATCTCAACTCCAACATGATCAACGCAGAAGGCTGCGGGGCAGACTACGACAGCAGCCGCGAGGAGGATTCTCGGGCAAGGATTTCGAAAGGCGCGACGTTGCCCGAGACCGACACCACCTTCGCGCAGGGGTCAGTGCCTCTCGTGTGCGGTCTGCCTTTCGCGAATGAAGAACCCAAGACAAAATTCACTATGCTCGCAGACACATCGGAGCCACTTTTGCTACCTAAAGAGCATTTGTCAGCAAATGCACACTAGATCACACTATATCGAGCGCGACAAGGCTTTCCACGACAAGTACCCAAATGTTACCCTTTCGCTCATCAGTTAGCTGGCAATTGACGTGTCACCTACCGCGAAGAAGCGTCAACTTTCTTCTGGCGCGCTGTGTCCGGCACTCACTCCACGGCACAGCACAGGCCCACTGCGTGGTGTGTTGATTAGCTTTCCGCAAATAGTACCTGCATGATCGAGCCCAACCATCGCAGTTCAGCTGGTTTTGCCCTCCAGACACTGTTTTGTCTGTGCAAACAAAATCGCAGCGTGGCCAAGACAGACCACCAAGATCTAGTCAGTCGCGACCATCACAGGCGCCATAAGCAAAGCACCAAGGCAAACACCATCATTGTTTCGACTGACCACAGCGCCATAGTCAGCATCAGCCACCAGAGACCATTTCTGTGGGCCATTGACGACTACAGCGTCTCAGCCAATGTCGTCCACACGAACGAATTTCTGGAGCACACTGTGCAATTTCTCAGCGTGTCCGAGTTTATTAGAGATGTAGTGGAGCTCGGGCATGGGTGCTTGTGGTGCTTAGGGGAAAGAAGAGAAGAACGAGGCCAAATAAAGAACAGCCACCTTAGCGCACGGGCGGCGTATTCTCTTTTTCTCAATCACTACAATATATATATATATATATATATATATATATATATATATATATATATATATATATATATATATATATATATATATATATATATGACCAAGGCCGTGCCACGGCCGAAACGTTAGTAAATACTATCCTTTTCTTATGTGCTATCTGCAAGTTATTTCAATATATATATATATATATATATATATATATATATATATATATATATATATATATATATATAACGACGTGCTTCTAACTACGACGTGCTTCACCATTTGTAAGTTATTCGTCTGCTACTTTCCGTTTATCATGAATCACCTTTATATATATATATATATATATATATATAGGTGATTTATGGTACTGGAGCTGTTGGCTGATCGCGCGCAGTTCCGAGCCCACTCCGCTAGCTCGTGACTCTGCTGCACACATAATGCAGCTACCCTTGCGCCAATCTACTTCTTTATTAATGTTGACCCCCGTGGAAAAAGGAGCCATCCTTGCGACTTAGTCATCTTTAGGTGCTGCGAAACCGTATTACTGCTTGAGCCATTGAACGTGCACGACCTCGCGGTTACGACGTCGCCTATCAGAATGCGGCGTGAGAGGCTCGATGAGGTAGTTAACCGGAGAAGGCTTTTCGAGGATGCGGTAAGACCCGTCGTACTTTGGAAGTATGGAAGAAAGTCCCATTGTGTGATGCGGCGCTGACAGCCACACGAGGTTGATTGATATGTGGGGTTTAACGTCCCAAAACCACCATATGATTATGAGAGACGCCGTAGTGGAGGGCTCCGGAAATTTTGACCACCTGGGGTTCTTTAACGTGCACCCAAATCTGAGCACACGGGCCTACAACATTTCCGCCTCCATCGGAAATGCAGCCGCCGCAGCCGGGATTCGAACCCGCGACCTGCGGGCCAGCAGCCGAGTACCTTAGCCACTAGAGCGCCGCGGCGGGGCGCCACACGAGGTTACCGGGCAGAAAAACATGAGTGAAGTTGTAGGCCTCGTAAATGGCTTTCTGGCGGTTCTGGTCATCTGAAGTAAAGCGGTGGGCCAGCTGGGGACATTCTGTCTGCTGACGCCCAATACAGGCGGGCACTCGGAGGCGTCTGGACGATAGGGCAGAATGGCGTCAATCTTGTGCATGGGTGACGGCCATAAAACAGGTAAAATGGTATAAGTTCGGTTGTGGCTTGCGTTGCGGTATTATAGGCGTAGGATATGAACGGCAGAATGAGGGTCCAATTAAAGTGATCAGGTGTGACATACATAGCAAGCATGTCACCAAGAGTTCGATTACAGCGCTCTGTAGTGCCATAGCTCTGCGGATGGTAAGCAGTACATGTGCGATGAACAATAGCGCAGTCAGCAAGCAATTTTTCGATGGCCTCGGATAAGAAGGCGTGGCCGCGGTCGCTTAGCAGTTCTTGAGGACCTGATTGATCTCACAACATTTATCCAGCAACAGAAGAGCCTCAAGCGCATACCACTGGCACTCTTCCTCGACGTCAAAGGGGCTTATGATAACGTAACACATAAAGCCATCCTAGACTCGTTGGAAGCTGTTGGAATCGGTGGTCGGATGTTCCAATGGATCCAGGATTATTTGACAAGAAGGTCCTTTTTTGTACAAACCTCAGATGGACCTACCACCAATTACTATATCTCCCGTGGCGTCCCTCAGGGCGCCGTATTAAGTCCCACATTATTTAACCTCGTGATGGTAGGACTTCGTGAAATTTTGCCAAGTACCATCCTCATATCCATATATGCTGACGATATTTGTCTATGGACTTCGGCTGTAACTCGTCTACAAGTACGTGCAAGAGTCCAGCAGGCTGCCACCTTGACATGCTCATATCTCCGCAAGCAAGGTCTTTCCGTCTCAACGGAGAAATGTGCATTGGTTGCGTTTACCCGCAGAGCTATGACACAATACCCCGTTACCATCAATGGACAAAATATTCCATACCAGAAGAACCATCGCTTCCTGGGTGTGATTATTGACCGGGACCTTTCGTGGAGTGCCCACTGCAATTACCTGAAGAGAAGGCTAACTTCCATTGTCCATATAATGCGGTTCCTCTGCGGAAAATCTTGGGGCGCATCTATAAGGTCAATGATGCAGCTATACAGAGCACTGTTTCTGGGATTTTTGCGCTACAGCTTGCCGTTACTGGCAAGTACGTGCAAGACGAACATCCGCACTCTCGAAAGTCTACAAGGACAAGCACTACGCGTGTGCTTAGGATTGCCGCGATGCACCTCAACCTACGGGGCAATTATGATCGCAAGAGAGCATCCAATTCGAACATACATCACCACTGACAATTTGAGAGCCCACATAAGACACCTCTGCCGAGTTCCTGGTCACCATGTTGCAGTGTTGCCACTTCAAAGACCACACGCGATCTTTTGAAAGATTATTTCTGCCCATAGAGAATGCCTCCCTTTTGGCTTCACTCCCGCAAGAAGACCAGCGTCACCCCCGTGGTGCCTACAACAACCACAGGTGTGCCTCACTATTCCGGGAATAACGAACAAGAGCCATCATTCAACAGTGGTTCTACGACAGGTGACATTGTCGCTACTCAACGAAAAATACGGCCAGAGGACCCACATTTACACCGATGGATCGGTCTCGGCTGACAGCTCCACAGGTGCTGTTGTCATCCCGGCGTACCAGGTCACTATAAGGCTCAAACTGTCGCATAGGACAACATCCACAGCAGCGGAGCTTGCCGCCTTACGTGCTGCTATACTTTATATTGCGGAGGCCCGACCTCAAAAATGGGCTGTGTTCTGTGACTCCAAGGCATCCCTTCAGAGCTTGCAATCAGCTTTACGACAGCGGGAGCACCAACAACTAGTGAATGAAATAAGAGAAGTGATTCACGAAGTTTTATCGAAAGGACATGACTTGGTGTTCCAGTGGTTACCGGGACATTGTGGTATTGTCGGTAATGACCTTGCTGATAATGCTGCCCGATCCGCCCACGCGGACGCCCAGACAACCCCAATTCCATTGTCGAGAACCGACGCTGCAAGGGGCCTTCACTCGTTCGCTAACACCATGTCGGAAACTTGGCTGAGTGACCCCAGTGTCAGGAACCGCCGCCTACACAAATTGGACCCATCGAGAAAGCTTCAAGTTCCATCGGACCTCTCCCGCCAGGATGCAACTTTACTGTGCCGCCTGTGGTTAGAAGTAGCTTTTACAAAGGCGTACTCCTTTCGCATAGGAATGGCGGATAGCTGCCGATGTGAATCGTGCGACACTGACGAGACAATAGAACATCTACTGTGTTCATGTGAACGTTTTGCGAGCGAACGCAATTTGCTACGCGAAACGTTGGAGACACTAGACAGTAGACCTTTTTCCGAAGAGAAGATACTTGGCTCATGGCTCTACGCGTCGCTGGCCAGCAAAGCGACGCGGGCACTGCTAAGTTTTCTGAAGACGACCGGACTACGCGACCGCTTATAAGCGTGCAATGGACAAGGTCCCACCAACATACACGTTGCCCTTCACTTCTCTCTCTCTTCTCCTTTAATCCCCTCACCCCTTCCCCCAGTGCAAGGTAGCAAACCGGACGTGCGTCTGGTTGACCTCCCTGCCTTTCATTTCTTCCCTTCCTCCTCCTCCTCCTCCTCCTCCATGATGCAGCACTGAGCGGTGCAGTATAAAAGTGGCGACCCCTTGTGCTGTAGCAGTCTGGAGATCAGCAGTCTAGGCATAGCGGGTTAAGTGGTTTACTGCTACTGTTATCCACCGTTTCCCCACAGTATCAAGGGAAGGGGCCCAGAAATATCAATACTGACACAATCGAAGGGTCGGGACGAGCATGGCAACGGTTGTAGTTCTCCGGCTGAAATGTCCGGGGGAGATTCGCGGCGACGGCATTCACGGCAAGAGCGGACGAAGTTACGAACAAAGGTATACACACCGCGTCAGTAGTATCGGTGCCAAATTCTTTCATACGTCTTGAAAATTCCTGCATGGCCACACTGTGGGTCAGTATGGAAGGAGAAGCAGATCTCTGACCTCAAATCTCGCGGTACGACAAGCAACCATGCGCGCCCCTCTAATGCATAGTAGAGATGGTAAAGCAGCTTGTCACAAATCGCATAATGGGAAACTTGGCGCCGAAGCGTTCGCGATAGTGGGACTTTAGAGGTATCTGAGGACGTCGAGGAGAGATGCCGTCCAGGGGTCATTGCGTTGTTCCGCAGTAGTGTTATCAAAGTCAAGGGAACACAGCGTGAGCTTACACGAAGGGTAATCGGTCGGTTTCAAGGAGAGAGGTGAGCAGGAAAGCGCGTCAGCGTCGAAATATTTGTGCCCTGAACTACAAACTACGCGTATATCGTAGTGTTGGATCTTCAAGGCCCAACGAGCAAGACGGTCAGATGAGTCTTTCAACGTCGAAAGCCAACACAGTGCATGGTGGTCAATGATGACTTCAAAAGAACGCAAGAACAACCGTATAAATATGGGCGAAACTTGTCAAGTCTCCACACAATGGCCAAACACTCCTTTTCTGTCACGCTGGAGTTGCTTTCGGCCTTGGGGAGTGGGCGACTCGTGTATGCCACGACGTATTCTGTATGGCCAGGTTGACGCGGTGCGAGCACAGCACCCAGGCTACGGTGCAAAAATAGTTTATGTGAGCGAACGCCGGGTACAAATAATGTGAGCGAACGCCGGATACCGAATCCGCATACCGGTAATGTTCTGCTTCGCTAGGAACCTGGAAGATGGCGCTACAAATTTTGCCCCGGCTTCCCCTATCCCTTTCTCGGTGTAGGAAAGCCCGGTAATGTTGGAAAGTAGTGGTGCTCATTAATCGTCGCCGCAACACCCTCACCGCCTCGTCAACCTCCTTCCTTATTACGCTCTCTTTAGTGGCACTGCTCTACGCATGTCACGTGGTTGATATCGCATAACTACCCGGTTCTCTCAGATGTCGAAATCATTGCTCGCCTGCCGGATGTGCTTTGCCAAATGTGTCGGCAGCCTGCCACGGTCCTCAGTCGGGCGAGCCATCTATCGGCACGCCGCAAACGAGAAGATGATCCGTCCCTCCCCGCCAAGCGCTCGTTTCGCGTCGTTCACTCACCTAAAGTATTTTTGCATCGTGACCCAGGCCTACACCACTTGCATCGGAGTGGACCTCAGTGGGAGCTTGGGGGTCAAAGTGGTGAAGGATGGGTGGTGTCGTAAGGAGAAGTCGTAATGTTGAAAAGCGTCGTTGCATGCTGGGGACCACGACGACATATTGTGGGCGCCACCAAGAAGTTGCGTCAGGGGTGATATAATCGACGAGAAGTTTCGAATAAATTGCCTGAAATAAGAACATAGGCAAATAAAACTGCGAAGTTTTTTTAAGGTAGTGGGTTTAGGAAACTCAGTAACGGCGCGCAGTTTATCAGGATCCCGAAGATGGCTGTCCTTGGGCACAACGTGTCCTAGAATGGTGAGCTGACGTACAGCGAATCGTGATTCCTTGAAGTTTAATTGTAACCCGGGGTTAGTTAAGTATGTAAACACGTGCTTAAGTTGGCGCAAGTGCACATTAAAGAACCCCAGGCGGTCGAAATTTCTGGAGCCCTCCACTACAGCGTCTCTCATAATCATATGATGATTTTGGGACGTTAAACACCACAAATCAATCAAATCAAGTTGGCGCAAGTGTGTTGAAAAATCAGGGCGAACATTACGACGTCATCGAGGTAACATGGGCAGATGTTTCAATTACGACCAAGCAGAACGTTGTCCTTCATTCTTTCGAACGTAGCAGGCGTGTTGTGCAGTCCAAAGGCCTGACGGTAAATTCACACAAGCCGTCAGGTGTGACAAAAGCGGTTTTGGGGCAATCGACCTCGGCCATTGGCATCTGCCAGTAGCCTGACCACAACTCTTATGAGAAAAAAATTCAGCACCCCGTAAACAGTCAAGAACATCGTCAATGTGAGGTAGTGGGAAAACATTCTTTAGTGTGATTTTGTTCAATCTCCGAAAATTGACGCAGAACCGAATGGACCCATCTTTCTTTGTGAAGAGTACCACCGGAGAAGCCCATGGGCTCTGCGAATGTCGGATGACCCCTCGGCGGAGCATGTCGTCGACGTGCTCTGCACTAACTCAAAGTTCTGTAGAGGCCCCGCGATATGGCCGTTGCCACAGCAGTGAGTGAGATCCAGTATTGATGTGGTGTTCAACTGTGCATGCATGGCCTAGTGATGCTTGTGCAATGTCGAATGAAGGGCAGAAGTGCTGAAGCACGGTAAGGAGCTGCGACAGCTGGAAAGGTGTCAAATCTTCGGCGATGAACGGGCTGAATATATCCGTAGACGCTGCATCATACATGGAGAGGACACCCAGTTCATACACGGCTGGTGAAGATACCTCATCGTGGACGGAGACAATTCGTGCATAGTTAATCCCCTCGACTTTACCAAGACACTCGCAATGAAGCAATGACAACGGAGTCGAAAGAAGGTTGTGAAGGGACTATGCGTCAAAACCTCCAGCTATATCAAGAGCAACAAAAGGCAACGGAAGGAGTCTTCGTGTAACAAAGTTTTCAGACGGCATAAAGAAGACTGTTCCTTCAGGTATGGCACTGCATGACACCTGTAGAAATGCCGAAGGACACTGTGGGATATGGGTGTCTTCCTCCATGATAAGCTTAGTGGCAGATTGATGGTAAATGGAGGTCAAGTCGGCGAGGGAGGAGAATTCCACCTCCGCTCGAGCACAGACGAATATGGCGTTGTGGCGCGAAATAAATTCCTACCCTATGATGATGTCTTGGGAGCATGACGAAAGCACAATAAGCTGTATTGTGTACACTGTGTCTTGAATGGTCACACGCGCTGTACACGCGGCGGTAGGTTGAAGGGGCTGAGCACTTGCTGTTCCAAGCAACAATCCAATAAGAGGCGTCGTGAGTTTACGAAATCAGCGACGAAATTCGGCATCGATTACAGATACACCAGCACCGATATCGACAAGAGTGACTGTTGCCACATTTTAGACTAAGACGTCAATGACATAACTGAAAGAAAACCAATGACTTGGGCAAACTGAAAATTGTGCAGTTCTTCCCCCGGGAACTGCGTTGTCTAGTTTCTCTCGTCGGTAGGTGGTCGTCGACGCATCGGCGATGGCGGTCGGCGACGAGGGGATGACGAGCGGGGATGTTCGAATCGAGGGTGACGATCAGCGTGGTTGCAGGGTTACGGTGCGGCGGGGGAAGCGTAAGGCGCGTTCGATTCACGTGAGAAGTAAGGCACTCGTTGGCTGTCATCGAAGGTCTGAACCCGGAGGCGGCAGTGCGTGGCGACGTGTCCGGGGTACCTACAGGTGAAGCATATGGGGTAATTGTCGAGCGTTCGCCATGAGCTTACGGAAGCAGCGTTGGACCAAGTAATAGAAAGAGGAGGATGAGTACGGCCCACAGGACGCTGGATAGGTGGCACTGGCCCTCCTTAGGTAGGTATGGAAGCTACCGCAGCATATACGTAAGTGGGGCAACCAGAAGATGTTGCTCGCGGGCAGCGGGCAGCACCTCAGTTAGCTCTCCTTGGATGACGTCACGAACGAAAGATGGCAGAGTTGAGGTCTGCTCTTGAGTGAAGGGCACCAGTGAGAGCTGCCTTGCAACTTGTTCGCGGATTAAGGCCCTAATTTATGTCGAAAGCGGCACACGTTCAGTTCCGATGCAGAGACTAGAGAGGCGCATCGCATTGCGTGGTGGAACTTGCCTTGTCAGAGCTCGCTGCTTGCACAATTCGTCGAAGCTCTGGCACAAGCTAATAACGTGAGTGATTGTGGTCGGGCTCTTCGCCAGCAAAATCTGAAAAGCATCGTCATCGATTCCTTTGATGATGTCCTTTATTTTGTCGGTTTTAGCCATGTCAGCGTTGACGCGTCTGCACAGGTCGACAACGTCTTCAATGTAACTTGTGAACGTCTCAGCCGTGTTTTGTGCACGCGAGCGCAACGCTGTTCGTGGCGGAGTTTTCTGACGGCGGGTCGATCAAATACCGCCGTGAGTGCAGTCTTCCAGAATGACCACGTTCAGACGTCACCCTCATGGTTTCTGAACCACACACTGGCCCCTTCCGAGAACAGAACGATACCCGCGTTAACTTCTCCGCGTCGTCCTGCTTCTTCGAACATTCAGTATATATATAAATATATATATATATATATATATATATATATATATATATTGAAACATTGAAACGAAGATACGCGAGCCCACGGGGCGCGGAACGCGGAAGAAGAAGAAGAGTAGTGGAGCGGCGCTTGGACTGTGTGGCTGGGTGAAGCGTTCTAGGCCTGTCTCGGAAGTACGCTGCTCTTTCACAACGCCATTTCATCTCATCTTTAAATAAACAGAGTCACTCGTAACAGTTTGGTGGAAGGTGCCGGGTACATCGATTTGGACGACCCAGCTCTACCGATTTTGCGACGCAGAAGATGCTTGGCAGGCTTGCCACCGCAGTTACCAGACATGGAGGACGCGGGAGCAGGCCATAACAACCTATTTGCTGATGAGCAACACGCTCACCCGCCAGGACAAGATCGCTGCGGCATGCCGGAACGTCAGCCGAGGACCTTTTTGGGGGCAGCCGGATGACGATGTTGACGACTGGCTCAAGCACTACCAAAGAATGAGTCGCAGCAACCACTGGAGTACTGCTAAGCAGCTCGAGAACGTGGTGTTTTTTCTCGTCGGCATCGCGTCTCTTTGGTTCGACAACCATGAGAGTGCATTGACCACATGGGACATTTTTGTGGAGGAGCTGAAGAGGTGTTTTGGTGATTCAACAGCTAAGGTCAAGCAGCCGGAGCAAACGCTTTCACGCAGAGTTCAGTTACCTGGCGAAACATGCACCACCTACGTCGAGGCCGTCTTGAAGCTTTGCGGAATCGCGAGTGCGACCATGTATGACGAAGATAAGGTAGGTCATCTGCTCAAGGGAATCGCGGAAGACGTGTACAATTTTCTTATCACTAAGGAAGACTTACACACAACTTCCGACCTAAGGAGACACTGCCGAGCGTTTGAAGCGCTAAAGAGGAGGAGAGTCCTACCGAAATTTGGACGTCTTGAGAATGTGCCCACGATTGCAATTGTGAACCTCCATCGCAGGACGACATATTTTATAAGACGAGTGGTTAAGGGAAAACTTGCTCAACGGCTAGCTGTGGACACCGCTGGTGTCTGCCATCAGTGTGCATTCGACCAACGGCCCCGTGAACCACTAGTACCTCGGATGCGACAGAGCTACTTTGAGCCTCGCCCGAATTACACCGATCAGTTCGAACGAAGGAGCGAACGACCACTCGAAAACCAGGAACGCAGGCAAGCTACATCACAGCGATTTACTTACTCCTCGGCCACCATCGCCCGGCTTTTATCAACCGACGAGGTCTACTACCCCGGGGACGACTAGACGCGACACCCGTACTTGCTACAACTGTGGGCTACCTGGACACATTGCTAGGTACTGCTACCGTCGCCAGCAGCGAGCTCCACGATTCAACGTGTACACGCCCTATGTACCTGCTGGCGAGCCTCGACTATTTCAGGGCTCTTTCCAACGGCAACACGCAGCATGTGCTGACTCGCCTTGCTCCAACCGCAGCGTTACCCCACCACCCTCACGCCAACAGCGATCCCCGTCTCCGCGTCACCGCTCGGGGACGCCACCACCACTGGGAAACTAACTGGTGCGACCAATGGGGGTGAGGCCGCAAAATCATCTTCCGCCATACCCCCTTGTGTTGTATGGTTGAGAACAAAGTGAGTGTTTTTGTAGACAATGTGAGTACTCTTGCACTAGTTGATACCGGTGCTGCCGTTTTCATATTGAGCATGTTTTTTGAAAATCGGCTTGGGACGAAAGTAATGTTTGCTTGGAATTGGAATGCTACGTTCCGCGGCGTAGGGAGAGAAACGTCGAGCTTGGTTGGAGTTTGTTTGGTTTTACTTTCTGTAGGAAATCAAACGTTTCGATCTGAACTAACGGTGCTTGCACGAGCCACTTACGACGTCATTCTAGGTATAGATTTTTTGCGGGAATGTGGTGCAACTCCAGATTGTGGTCGTAGTGGGATTAATTTTCGTCCCGTGTTGCCGTCTCTATTGACGAAAGATGCCGTTGATGAATGCTTGGAAGTGTTTTCCGTCTCTGAGGTCGTCTGTTTGGCCCCGCATACCGCAATGTTTGTGCGTGTAAACTCTTCGCGTTCTTGTGCGGGTTCTTGCTATGGTTTAGCCGAGCCGAACTTCAGTAACGCACTTAAGAAAAACGTTAGTGTGCCTCGTTGCCTCGTGCTCACCGTCGATGGTTGTGCCGATTTGTGGACTGTGAACGTTTCCGTGCAGCCCATATATCTGCCTGCAGGACCTAAATTGCCAAGCTTTCAAGAGCAAACTACTCTTACCATACGGTCACTCCAACTGTCGGTGAATGTAAAGAAACCCCACGCCAGCTCGTACCCCGACTATTCTGCCAGCATTGACCGTATGATTAACAAGTCACTTCCATCAACTGAACGGTCGCTGCTGCAGGAGGTGATTGCACGCTACGCCTCAGTCTTTGACTTTGCCCAAGACGAGACGTCTACCGTTACGCCACCGTCTTCACGTACGCAACACCGCATCAATACAGGCCAAGCGTCACCGATACGCCAGAAGCCCTATCGTTGATCGCCTTCTGAAAGGAAAGCCATCCGTGAGCAAGTTGAAGACATGCTAAAGAAGGGCGTCATACAGGAATCATGTAGTCCATGGGCAGCTCCTGTCATTCTACTCAGGAAAAAGGATAATTCATGGAGATTCTGCGTAGACTATCGTCGCCTAAATGTTATCACAAAAAAGACGTCTACCCTTTGCCACGTATAGATGACGCCGTGGACTGCCTGCATTCTGCCTCCTATTTTTCTTCTGTTGACTTGCGTTCTGGGTATTGGCAAATTCATATGCATCCCTCAGATAAAGAGAAGACGGCCTTTGTAACACCAGATGGTCTCTTTGAGTTTAACGTTATGCCCTTTGGTTTGTGCAATGCTCCAGCGACATTCAAGAGATTTATGGATACAGTACTCCGTGGAATAAAATGGGAAATTTGCATGTGCTATTTAGATGACGTGATTATCTACGGCAAGACTTTTCAAGAGCATAACCACCGCTTGTCGCTTGTGTTTGAATGCTTACGCAAAGATGGCCTTGTTTTAAACTCAAAGAAGTGTCATTTTAGAGAACGTCAAGCCCTCGTATTAGGCTTTCTCGTGAATAAAGAAGGCGTGCGACCAGACCCACGGAAGACCGCAGTGGTTCACAACATTGAACCACCACGAACAGTGGAGGACCTGAGAAGTTTTCTGGGTCTGTGCTCATATTTCCGCCGTATTATTAAGAACTTCGCACAGCTTGCCTCCCCACTGACGTCCTTTCTTCATAAAGGCACACCGTACTTGTGGGACGATAAATGTGAGGCTGCATTTCAACAGCTGAAGTTTTTATTGACTTCAGGACCCATCCTAAAGCATTTTGATCCAGATGCTTTGACTGGACTTCATACTGATGCTAGTGGGATAGGTATTGGTGCTGTGCTGGTCCAACTCTGCAACAGCCGTCAGCACGCCGTAGCATATGCCAGTTGGACACTTACCCGAGCAGAGAACTAAACCGTCACCGAGCTCGAGTGCTTAGCAGTCGTCTTCGCCATTCAGAAGTTCGGACCGCATCTACATGGCCGCGAGTTCACAATAGTGACCGTCTGGCCGGCTGGCTCGTTGGGCGTTGCGCCTCCAAGAGTACAGCTTTTGCGTTACCTATAAGAGCGGATGATGCCACACAGATGCCGACTGCTTTTTCCCGCCTTCCTTTAGTACACACCAACGCTGACGACGATGACAGTGATGACTATTTAGTTTCTGTCTCGTCCGACTTCCCAGATACCAGTAGCTTCAAACGTGAGCAGCAGCGCGACCCTACTCTGAAACCCTTGCTCGAAGCTGCACATGACTCTGTCGACAAGCACTTTAAAATTTCAAATGGCTTGCTGTGTAAAAGAAACTATTCAGCCGATGGCCTCCCGTTGCTTCAAGTGGTGCCGGAAAGCCTGCGCCAGGTCGTCCTTCATTCTGTGCACGATGACATAACATCCGGTCATCTCGGTTTCACACGTACGCTACATCGACTACGTGAGAGGTTTTACTGGCCGAAAATGTGGAAGACCACAAAACAGTACGTCGCCAGCTGCGCTATATGTCAGCGCCACAAGCGATCCACCACTGCCCCGGCAGGTTATCTGCAGCCCATCCCCCGACCGACATCCACTTTTGAAAAAGTCGGCATCGACTTGCTTCGAACTCTTCCTTAGACCCCATCGGGCCACCGATATGTTATACTGTGCGTGGATTATTTACGCGTTATACGAAAACGGACGCACTGACATTGCCCACAGCAGCCGCTGTTTCTTCTTTTCTGTTACAACGGGTCATACTGCGTCACGATGCTCCACGGGTTGTCACCAGTGACAGTGGACGACAATTTATCGCCGATGTGGTTGAAGAAATTTTGCGTTTCTGTGGCTCCTCGTATCGCCACTCTACCCCTTACCATCCGCAAACTAACGGTCTCACTGAGATAACAAATCGAACTTTCACGAATATGCTACCGATGTACGTTGATGCTGACCGCAGGAACTGGGACGCCGTCTTACCGTTTGTTACTTACGCGTATAACACCGCCAAGCATGAAGTTACTGGACATTCGCCCTTATTTCTGCTTTACGCACAAAATCCACAGAGTTTTCTGGACACTCTTTTACCTTTCTCGCGTCAGGAAGATCTGTCCATCGCTCAGACGTTGTGTCGCGCTGAAGAAGCACGTCAACTTGCGCGCCTTCGAACATTGTCTTCGCAAGAACACAGCCAGAGTCGCTACGATGCCAAGCACATCCCCGTAGAGTTTTCTCCTGGTGACTACGTGTGGCTGTGGACTCCTGTTCGTAGAAAAAGATTGTACCGGAATTTTCTAGCAAACTATTCCGCCCCATTCGTGATAGTCACTTGTCTCAGTGACGTGAATTATGTTGTCGCCCGAGTCCCAGCCAATAACCGGCGTTCGCGCACTACGCAAATTGTTCACGTAGCCCGCCTCAAACAGTACCATCATAGGCCTATTTAACTCGCTCGGCGAGCTTCGTCTGCCGCCAGGGAAATGGAACGAAGATGCACGAGCCTACCGGGCGCGGACGAAGAAGAAGAGCAGTGGAGCGGCGCTTGGACTGTGTGGTTGGTGAAGCGTTCTAGGCCTGTCTCACTCAGAAGTACGCTGCTCTTTCACAACGCCATTTCACCTCATCTTTAAATAAACACAGTCACTCGCAACAATATATATATATATATATATATATATATATATATATATATATATATATATATATATATATATATATATATATATATATATATTATATATATATATATATATATATATATATATTGTAATGAATAAATGAATCGCGATTTGAGAAAAGTTACAACGCCGCTAACGAATATTGCTCTGCGTACAGCCACCTACCATTTCATCGTGCCGACAGCTCAATACACAGCACGTGTTTGATTCAAGATGTTTGGTACGCCGTCAACTTTGTTGTTCTGCCACGTTCATCTTACGACGTCATACTAGGATGGGATTTCCTTTCTACACATCAGGCCCTCGTCGACTGCGCTCGTGCTGAACTCACGTTGACGAATCCGTGGCTTGATATCGACCACCACAGTCCCTCGAAAGTGTTTGCCACTGCTGACGTCCACATCGCGCCGTTGTCCGCCGTCCTAGTGCCTGTGTATTCCGCTGCTGCCACTAACTCGACACTCCTGTTCCAACCAACTATAGCTAGTGTGCTACACCGAACCATCGTCCACCCGTTTGCTGTCATCAACTTTTCCAAGCTTTCGGCGGTACTTTATGCGTGCAACGTTTCTGCTTGCCCATACATCCTGCTACGCGGCGAGTGTCTGGGGAGCCTCGATACCTTCAATTGTATTTTCAAAGACCCGATCTATCCAGACAAGCCATTTTTACCGACTTGTGCCATTACACCCGCAACTGACGCTAATGAACATATGGATGTATTCCGCAAGTCCATTGATTGCAACCTCACGCCTGGGCAGCAGGAACAGCTGATCAAGCTCCTACAGCGTTTTCGGGCCTCGTTTGACCACAATCAGCCTTCCTTAGGTCGAGCGTCATCTATTGTTGTTCATCGTATAGATACCGGTCGAGAGACGCCATTACGGCAGCGTCCATATCGTGTGTCAACTACCGAACGCCGTGCCATCAATGAACAGGTTGACGACATGCTTACACGTGGCATAATCGAACCGTCAAGCAGTCGCTGGGCCTCTCCAGTTGTGTTCGTGAAGAAGAAGGACGGATCCATCAGGTTTTGCATGGACTACCGACGTCTCAACCGAATCACGAGCAAGGATGTCTATCCGCTGCAACGCATTGACAATGCCTTGGACTGCCTACAGGGAGCCGAATTTTTCTCTTCTTTAGATATGCGCTCTGGATACTGGCCGGTACCCATGGCAGAGGCCGATCGCGAGAAATCAGATTTCATCACGACCGACGAGCTTTACGAATTCACAGTCATGCCCTTCGGCCGCTGCAACGCGCCAGCTACTTTCGAGCGAATGATGGACTCTGTTCTTCAAGGCCTCAAATGGAACGTTTGCCTTTGTTATTTAGATGACATTGTCGTCTTTTCAACTGATTTCGCAACCCATTTAACTTGCCTCGAGAAAGTCCTCGCGTGTATTTCTGCCGCGCGGCTGCAACTGAATCTGAAGAAGCGCATATTTCGCCGCTCGAAAGCTTACGATCCTTGGCCACGTGGTTTCAAAAGGCGGCATTCATCCTGACCCTGCCAAACTTACAGCCGTTTCATCGTTTCCCAAACCAACCCCCATGAAAGAGCTCCGAAGCTTCATAGGCCTGTGCTCTTACTTCCGGCGCTTCGATCGCAATTTCGCGACGATCATCACTCCTTTGACCAAGCTCCTCGCCGGCTCTAGAGACCTTTCAGCCTGGTCTGCCACCTGTGACGATTCTTTCAATGAGCTGCGCCGCCTCCTCACGTCGCCGCCTATTCTGCGACACTACGACCCATCGGCACCCACAGAGATACACACCGACGCTAGTGGTGTCGGGATAGGCGCTAATCTTGCACAGAAGAAAGACGGCTTCCAAGAGTACGTGGTTGCCTCCGCAAGCCGAACTGAGCCGAACTCTTAGCAAAGCCGAAATCAACTATTCCTTCACTGAAAAGGAATGCCTGGCCATTAATTGGGCGATAGAGAAATTTCTACCTTGCTTGTACGGACGCCCTTTTGATGTATGGATGGATGGATGGATGGATGCTATGAGCGTCCCCTTTATAACGGGGTGGCGACAAGTATGCCACCAGGCTCGACAAAAAAAAACCTTTTTTTTCTTTTTTGATGTTGGCCTAATGCCTCTACTTCGATAAATTCTATCTTAATGGGAAAAAAGGTAAATTTTCAGCTTAAGTTCTCTGCCATTTACGGCACACTGTCCATATTTTATTTTTCCAATATTTATTTTTGTCCTTTCTCTCTAATTTTCTGCCACCAATACTCTAACCGTCTCTTACTTATTTCAATCGCGGGTGTGTTGAGCTTTTCATTGTTGTCCCTAAAACCCAAGGCTTCCTGTAGGCTCGTGCCCAAACGTACACCTGGGTGGATATCTCCACATTCAATCAGAACATGCTCTGCCGTTTCCTTATCTTTCCCGCAGCATGTGCATTGTTCTTCTTCTTTACTGAATCTT
The DNA here is from genome assembly GCA_013436015.1 of Rhipicephalus annulatus. NCBI lineage: Eukaryota > Metazoa > Arthropoda > Arachnida > Ixodida > Ixodidae > Rhipicephalus > Rhipicephalus annulatus. The sequence goes on from WOVY01012388.1 coordinate 368,555, forward strand.
GCTTTATAACTACGCGTTCTAAGGCAACCCGATCTCGCTTCAAACAGTAAAGCGCTTCCCCTTGAATTATCGTAAAATGCCTCCCTCCTTATTTCATTTTTGCCCTTTCGGTAGTTACTCAAAGCCGGTTTTTTCTCCATAGCTGCCATCCAGTAAATCCTCTCCGCCTCCCTGACTTTTCCCTTAACGCTCTTTGTTGACATATGGCTTACAATACCAGCCGTATATTTACTAGTGAGTCTTCTAGTTCTTTTTCTCCACTGTGTGTCCACGCTCTTCCTATACAAATAACGGAACACCTTCTCTGCCCATCTACTCTCCTTCATATTTCTTAGCCTTTCTTCGAACCTTATTTTGCTCTGCGCTTCCCTCGCCTCAAAACCTGCCCACCCCATATCGCCCTTTACAGCCTCGTTTGTCGTCTTCCCGTGAGCACCCAACGCGAGGCGTCCCACAGTCCTTTGATTTACATCCATTCCCGATTGCACCTCTGCCCTCATGCACACCACTGAGTTCCCAAAATTAAGCCCTGGAACCATTATACCCTTCCACAGACCTCGAAGCACCTCATACCTATTGTATCCCCACAACGCTCTGTGCTTCATTATTGCCGCATTCCTCTTTCCTTTTGCTGCCGAGGCTTTTTCCTGTACCTCCATGTATCTATCACTCTCATTTACCCATACTCCCAGGTACTTGTATTCACTTACCCTCGGTATTTCTTGGCCTTGTATGGACACCGTCTGATCACAGGGATCATTGAATACCATCAATCCACACTTCGTTACACTGAATCCTAGTCCAAGAGCTTCACCTTCCCTTCCGCATATATTCGCCAGCTGCTGTATATCATCTCGACTGTTCGCAAATAAGACGATATCGTCCGCATAAAATAAACCTGGAAGCTTCTGCTCAATCATCATGCCGCCCTGTTTGTGTGACAGATTAAAACCAATGTTGCTACCTTCTAGCGCTTTTTTCATACTCACCATGTACAGCATGAATAACAGCGGGGACAAAGGACATCCCTGTCTCAGACCCTTGCTAACCTCAACGTTCTCTTTGCTACGCATTCCTTCCCACTCTATGCAAACTGTATTTTCTCGGTATATCTCCCTCAAAAGCTGTATACAGTCGTCGCCCATGCCCATTCCTTTCAATATATCCCACAAAATTTCCTGATTAACGTTGTCGTATGCCCCAGTGATGTCTAGAAAAGCCACGTACAAGGGCCTATTCTCTATTTTAGATATTTCTATACACTGAGTGAGAACAAACAGGTTATCGTCTAACCGCCTGTCGACTCGAAATCCGTTCTGAAGTTCTCCCAAAATATCGTTATGTTCGGCCCATGTTTCTATTTTCATTTTACTGCTTGCATCGCCAACCTGTATAGTACCAATGTAATGGTTAGTGGTCTATACGAGCGAATCTTGTCCTTTTCTCCCTTGCCTTTATAGATTAGGTTCATTCTACTTTGTCGCCAACTGTCCGGTATTTGTCCGTCCTTTAAGCTTTTTTCTACTGCTTTTAACAATGCTTCTTTAGTGTTATGTCCTAGTTCGTTAATGAGGCTAACGGGAATCCCATCTAAACCCGCGGCAGTGCGCTTTGTAATTTTTCCTTCGGCCTTTTTCCAGTTGAAATTATCAAGTACTAGCTCTTCCTCTGTTGCTTTCTCCGCCACACTTTTACTCACCGGGGAGATCCCCTGGACGCTCTTTTGAAACGAATCGGCTGTTACCTTTTGGATGTAACCTAGCGCTTCGTACCCTTTCAATTGATTTCCTCCTTCATCTAGAATATGTTGTTGCGTTGTGACAGACTTCCTACCTAGCGCCTTTATGTGGTTCCAAAAAATCCTAGGCGCGGCCTCCTTTTTTTCGTGTATCTCTGTCATCCAGCGTTCACTTTCACCTTTAATTTTTGCCTCTACCAATTTCTGTACAAGGGATTTTTTCTCTAAATATATTTCCCATATTTTTTTTACTTCGTCCTGCGGCCGCTTCTCCTTTTTTGCCTTTCTATGCTCCCGTGATGCTTCGCGTCGCTTCTCGAACGCCTCCCGGATTTCCTTGTTCCACCAACTTTTTGGCTTCCTTTTTCCTTTCCAGCAAACAGTTTTCTTCTCTTTCCCTATCTCCTTCGTCATTAGATGCAACAGCTCACTATACTCCCAGTCCTTGCCTGGTATTTCGCCTACTTCTTCCTCGACTCTTGCGGCTATATTTATTATTTGTTTGTCATTTAAATACGAGCTGCCAGACTTTGATTCCATTCTCATATTTTCAGTTTCGTATCCCATTTGTAATGTTATTCGTTTATGATCACTACCCAAGCTGTTAATGCCTTCCTCGTCTATCCTCATTTCTGTCAGTTTGTGGTAAATTCCTTCAGTCATGAGACAATAATCAATACTTGATTGCTTGTTTCCGACTTCCCATGTGATCTGGCCGTCACATTTAGGCCCCGTGTTAACTATCTCCAGACTATGTTGCTCGCAAAGATCTAGTAATAACTTCCCATTGGTGTCTGAATATCCGTCAAGGTCATGTATGTGGGCATTCATGTCCCCTAGAAGGATGATTTCGGCCCCATTACCAAATTCCTTAATATCCGCACTCATGCAATCCACTATCTCCCGATTCCTTTCTCTGCAGTTATTCCCCGTCCACAAGTAGGCTACCCCTAGCCACGTTTCCTTTCCACCTACTGTGCCCAGAACCCAGAGGTGCTCTGAACACGTCTGTTTCACTCTAACCCATTTGGCTCCGCGATGAATTAGCATTCCTACACCCCCACCTTTCCTTTCCGATATGGTCCTGTTACACCCTTCCCAAACATAATTTTCAATATGTGGTGGCTCTTCCAAGTCTCTAAGGTGTGTTTCTGTAACCGCATACACGCCTATCTGTTCTTTGTTTAACTGCTCCTCAATCTCTAACCATTTTGCCTTCTTTCTGCCACCCTGCATGTTTATGTAACTAATTGCAACACGCGCCTTTTTCCTTTTTCTTTTACCTTTTTTCTGGTTTTTCGCAATTCTACCTGTCAAAGCATCCTCCTGGTTGTTTTCCCTGTTACGAGCTACCCCGGACTCCGAAGGGCCCGTGAGCCCCCCAAAAAAGCTACTGCGCGTCCTGCAAGTCGCCAGCCCACCTCGTGTCCAAGCCTCTTATCGAAATGAATCTTGTCTCTTTGGAATCCACCCCACCTGTGCACTTCCCTGTTTAAATCCACTACCTCGAAACCCTTCTCTCGACTAATTCGCCATATCTCTTTGTTTGCGTCGACAACCGCTCTTTGCAGGTTGACGTTGCGTACTGGTACTTACGGTACTGTGCATACTACAATTTGCACCTGGGGGGACACGGCGCGCATGTCATCCACCCCTTTCGCCAAGGTCGTCGCTAGTCCTGACGATTCTTTTTTCAGGACGTCATTTAGCCCTCCCGCAATTACAACGAGGTTACGATTGTTAGCTTTAGCTGCGAGTTGTTCACCCGCTTGACTCATTACTGTCCCCAGCGTTTGTCCTGGGAACGTCCCTATCGCTACTCTCTTGTCGCCTTTCACCCTTTCTTTGATTGCCGCTGCGCATCGGACTAAATTTGAGTCACCGGCGATGATGACCTGTTCAGACATTCCTTCTGAAACCTGCACCTGGCTGCTGACTAGGTGACTAGCGTGAGTCACGGCTGCTGGTTTGCTCCCTCCCTCCCTCAAAACTACTTCCCGGTAGCTGGGCCCTGTGGCCAATGTATCTGCCTTTGTCATGCCTGTTTCCTTCATCTCTCCCACACGGGGGGTCGTCGCCATAATGCTTCCGCCGTCACCTGCGTCTTCGTTCCCTTTCACGACCTTCGATAGGCCCTTCTCGGCTGACCGGAGCCTTTCTTCCATGGCTGACGTTTTCTCTCGCTCCTTCGCCAATGCATTCTCCAGCTCTGCGATTTTCTCCATGAGCCCACTCTGGACCGCCATCATATTTTTCATTTTCTCCTCGAACTCGCACTGTCTACACTTGGCGTCATCTTCTGCTTTCTCCTCCGTACTAACTTCCACCTTCCAACCTACCCCGCACTCTGAACACTTTACGGTCTTTTTGACCATGGCTAGCTCAGTTTACCGATGCCCACGTGTTAGAAAACTGTACTAAAGTACACTGGTCTAAGCCAAAAAGAACCACAATAATAAATAAATACGCTACACTTCACAGCACCTGCGCATGCACGTGGTCGGTCTACGCGCAGACCTCAGCCACGTGGTGGCTGGAGAAAAAAAAGAGACACAGTACAAAATACTAAAAGAAACGTACACCGTAATAGACCTAATCAAGCTTTACGCTAGCGCCTTACGTTCTCATAACGCTACGGACAGAGGCAAGCTGGAAACATGCAAAAACACTTATCTGTAGCTGTCATTCCGGAGCTCTCTAAAAACACGTCCGACCTCTACCACACTCTCGACACCGATGTCGTGACTGACCACCACGCCCTCTGCTGGTTGTCGTCACTGAAGGATCCAAGCGGTCGCCTCGCCCGATGGGCATTACGCCTCCAAGAATATAATATTCGCGTGGTCTATCGCTCCGGCCGGAAACATTCGGACGCAGATGCTCTATCCCGTTCGCCCCTACCCCCTGACCCGGACTGCTGCGAAAGTCTAACCTGTGATGCCACTGCCGTCACCATCGCTGACATCGCCCCACCATGGTGGTCTAGTGGCTTAGGTACTCGGCTGCTGACCCGCAGGTCGCGGGTTCAATTCCCGGCTGCGGCGGCTGCATTTCCGATGGAGGCGGAAATGTTGTAGGCCCGTGTACTCAGATTTGGGTGCTCGTTAAAGAACCCCAGGTGGTCAAAATTACCGGAGCCCACCTCTACGGCATCTCTCATAATCAAATGGTGGTTTTGGGCCCCGCCGCGGTGGTCTAGTGGCGAAGGTACTCGGCTGCTGACCCGCAGGTCACGGGTTCAATTCCCAGCTGCAGCGGCTGCATTTCCGATGGAGGCGGAAATGTTGTAGGCCCGTGTACTCAGATTTGGGTGCACGTTAAAGAACCCCAGGTGGTCAAAATTTCCGGAGCCCTCCACTACGGCGTCTCTCATAATCAATTGGTGGTTTTGGGACGTTAAACCCCACAAATCAATCAATAAAAATGGTGGTTTTGGGACGTTAAACCCCACAAATCGATCAAATCAATCAAACTATCGCCGACATGCCATCTGAGCAACGCAAGGACTCGTGGGTTGCTTCGATTCTAGACATCCTGGCTGGGCGGACGGCTTTCCCCCCTTCTCGCACGTTGCGTCGGCTTAGTCGAGCACTTCACCACTCGCGACGACGTGCTGTACCGACGCAACTACGCACCCGGTGGACGTCAGTGGCTACTCGTAATTCCACGTCATTTGCGATCCGCAATTTTGTTCCACGTTTCATGACGACCCCCAATGTGGCCACGCAGGTTTTAAGAAGACTTATTCTCGCATACGGCTCCGATATTACTGGCGTGGCGTGTGCCGTTTTATACGAAAATACGTTCGGGCCTGCTCAACGTGCCAGAGACGAAAAACTTCCCCTAATCACGCCAGCGGTACTTTATTACCCTTACCATGCCATCTCGACCATTCGACCGCGTCGGCATTGATATCTATGGTCCCCTTCCCAACACTTCAGACGGTAACCGCAGGACCATAGTTGCCGTCGACCACCTCATGTGGTACGCCGAAACTTCATCCCTTCCCTCGTCTACAGCAAAAGACGTTGTGACTTTCGTTCTTCACAACATCATAATACGTCATGGCGCACCTCGGGAGTTACTGAGCGATCGTGGTCGCGTATTCTTGTCAGACGTCATCACAGCATTGCTGCGTGAGTGCCACGTCGTTCTCCGCACTACAAGCGCCTATCATCCCCAGACCAATGGAATGACAGAGCGCTTCAACCGCACCCTTGGTGACATGCTGTCTATGTATATCTCGTCAGACCACTCCAATTGGGACCGAGTGCTCCCATTTAACACTCGCCTATAATACCGCCATTCAAAGCACTAGTGGGTTCTCTCCTTTTTTCCTCCTTTACGGACGCGCACCTGCTTGCACTATGGACACCATTATTTCGTACAAACCTGACTCCTCACAGTCCACGACTTTGTCTCAAGCCGCTACATACGCTGAAGAATGCCGCCAACTGGCAAGATCATTCACAACCCAAGACCAAGGACGCCAAAAGCACCACCATGAAGCATCAAATAACACTACTTCCTACGATCCAGGTTCACTCGTCTGGCTGCATGTCCCTTCTGCTACACCTGGCCTTTCTACCAAGTTGGTCCCCAAGTATGACGGCCCATATCGTGTGCTACAAAAAACGTCACCAGTGAATTACCTCATTGAGCCACTGGAACCATCTTCTGACCAACGTCGTCGTGGCCAGTAAATTGTCCACGTCTCGAGACTTAAGCCCTGCTACGACCCTCCCGTGTGTACTTGTCCATAGGTCACCAGGACGGCTCCTCATTTCGCGGGGAGTAATTGTAATGAATTATTGAATCTGAATAACGGACGCTATGCTAGCAATGAAGAAGACGATGATGATCGGTGGCTGTAGTAGTAGATCGCGCACGCCGCTCACCATTAGCCAGACCTGCTTGATAAAGCATATTTTACCAAGCCGCGTCTGAACCTTTTTCGACGTACACCCCCTTATGTTAATATAGAGATATATATATATATAGATATATAGATAGATAGAGAGATATATATATATATAGAGATATATATATATATATATATATATATATATATATATATATATATATATATATATATATATATATATATATATATATATATATATATACATGAGATATAACAGGCAGTAATGCCAAGGAATGTACAAGGGAAGTTATTAAAACCAATGGAATGTAAATAGGAAGAAATAAAAGTGGATGAAAAAATTACCAACTGTGAGCAGGAATCGAACCTACGACCTTAGGAATCGAACCTACGAGGGTCTCGTACTGGCAGACTTGGTGTGTTTAGGTTGTATAAGAGGGACAAATAATCAGCTGCCCGCTCATAATAAGTTCACGTGCTACGTGACGCCAAACATGCGCATAAGAGTGTTTTCACACTCGTCGTTTGGCTTATAGATGGCGCTGACTGTCACTTCTACTTTTAAATTCACAGATAAACCCAAACAAGTGGATGGAGGGAGGGCCGCTGTGATAGCTCAGTGGTTAGAGCATCGAACGCGTAATTCGAAGGTCGTAGGTTCGATTCCTGCTCACAGTTGGTAATTTTTTCATCCACTTTTCTTTCTTCCTATTTACATTCCATTGGTTAATAACTTCCCCTGTACATTCCTTGGCGTTACTGTCTGTTATATCTCATTATTATTGTGTTAAAACACGGAAAAAACGAGCCCTTTGGTATACACTTCTTTCCCCTATATATATATATATATATATATATATATATATATATATATATATATATATATATATATATATATATATACGGAAGTGAGAAAGCACGACGTACGAAGACACACTTTCAGTAATCACATACGTTTCGGCTGGTGGTCCAGCCTTCGTAAGTGTGGTCACACTGACGAAGGCTGGTCCACCAGCCGAAACCTTTATTTCTGATTTATATTTCCAACCACCTGATCCACAAAATTTCTTTTTTGAATCATATGTATACACACACACACACACACACACATACACACACACACACACATATATATATATATACATATATATATATATATATATATATATATATATATATATATATATATATATATATAAATTTCTTGAACGTTTTCAGAAACAATTCTTCGCGCGTTTGTAATTTTTACAGGATGTAAACGACATTGCTAAAATAATAAAACGTAATGGTATTGGCAACTAAAAGGATGCTTTTTGTATGTTATTTTATGCCTCAATAAAGTGTACCTTGCTGATAAGAAGTCAGACTGACTTCGCCTCGTTGACACATTGAATGAATTCCAAAATAAGTGGAACACCTTTAGCATCTTTCCTGTTTTCGTAATACTAAAATTGAAAAAAAATAACCTTGTGTAATACAGATATCCTCACGAACTCTGACAACCCTTGTGAAATGAGCCTATCAATCTGATTCTATCTAGCCTAGGAGTAACCGACAATAATGCAAGGTCCAAGTGCTACAGTCAGGGGTCTCTCATTATTCTATATATAGTTCTCTTCTTCAAAGCTCCTTGCGCGAATTTTATTCACTGAGTGTTTCAATGAGAGTTGAAGTTTCATTCTGCAACAACCGATACAGAAGCGCATTTTAAAATAATTGTGCACCAACACGGACTTTTCATTACAGCTTGTGAAATCACAAAAGTTCCAAAAGTTTGACTACGGGTCGTTTTATAACAAGGATTACTACGGAAAAGTAAGTCCTCTAGTTTGGCTTGCTCCTGCTCATGAACTCGTCTTGTTAAAATAAAACATTGCATTTTAGCTCGAAGGAATAAAATTGTTAACTTATCAAATATATATAGACAGCTTGAGTAAAGCAATCATTGAACACCCAGTTAAACAGATTTATGCCGCAATGTTACGTATCACCCGTGGATTGATAAGTGAGTTTTCTTCGTGTGATTTACGTGTCATATAAGAGGCTTTTGGAAAATAAGATCCCTGAAGGTTGATGCACATCGGCGACTAGCAACAGTCGCGTGACCATTTGCGACTGGTCACAAACAGTCGCGAACGGTCGCAAACGGTCACAAAGTGACTGCTTTGGCTAGTCGCTTCCTGACCGATTTTTCAGTCGCACAGTCGCAAAGCGGCTGGACCCAATTAGCGATGCTGATTTGTTCTTTTTTCTTCTTTTGTTTCTTCATTGAGCTGGCTTCCTGCCGCCAGATACAAACGAGTGCGTTCCTCTGGGTCTGTGGCACCATGGCAACCACGGAATACTTGACTTGGAGATGGCAGGGCGAGCACAGCTCGAGCACAGTGTCGAATTTACGTGGCGGCATTCGCAAGAAGCTAAACACCGCCAAAGGAAAGAGAAAATAAATTCGGCACTATCCTTTCCCCGTATTCAGAAACGTTTTTTTAGGGGCGAGGCTCCTTATAGCGGCACCTGTTCATATCTCGTAGTCGTAGTAGTAGTGTGTAACCAGTCTTACATTTTGACCTCCAAGGTGGTGCCGGTGAGTTTTTTTTTGGTGCGTTGTTGAACGATATGAAATTCGCAGCGAGCGCGTTAACTAAAAACCGAATTCTCCTGTCTGTTATTCTCCCTTAGCAGCCATTGGCCTGTACATTGAGCACTATCTTACAAGAAAGGGTTGCTACGTTATACTCGCTGGGCGTAACCTCCTTGGTTTTAGAATGGTTTAGCGAGCGTTGGGCCGCAGTGCCATGAATACAGTGAACTAGTATATACCATGAACTCGAGGTCGTTAAAGGTGGGAAGTAGACCCGAAGCGCAAGCCATAAGAAAGTGTGCGTGTGCCACCTCTCTTTTAGTCCTTGGAATGTCCGCTGGATGGCGGTGCTTCTATATGGGGAATATATGATGAACAGATGCGAGATGGTGGTACTTGGAGTTTTATATAGATGGACGAACAGACACACATTTCGCTTCTATATGGGGAATATAAGGTGCTTCTAAATAGGGAATATATGATGAACAGATGCGAGATGGTGGTACTTGGAGTGTTGTATAGATAGACGAACGGACAGATGCATAGATGAACGCATGAACGGACGCAGAGGCGGATGCATGGACGAACGCAGAGATGGAGGCACGAACAGACGCACGCATAGACGGTCACACAGACGGACGCATGAATGGACGGAAGCGAGAACGAATGTACGGACGAATGTTTCGCCCCACTCTCCATCATTCACTCCGTGGATATGCTGCCATTTTTTGGAGGCATCTGTGATGCCAGCGCTGACACCAAGGCACAGCACATCATCACCATGACAATGTCTTGTTCTTCGCTTGAATCGAACTTGACGCTATTGAGAACGCTGTGCGAGAATGGACGAAAACAATAAATGTGGCGCGCCCGGTTTTCTTCGCTCACTCAGCTGGCGGCGATCAGCTGATCGGCGCCGGTCTCCAGAGTTCTCGCTGATAACGAGATCTGGACGTGACACTTTTGCGACTTCCGGTCACTTGCATGCAGCCCCTGCCAGTGTGAACATCAGTCGCTTTTTGGTCACCAGTCGCAAATGGTCGCGCGACTACTGCTAGTCGCCGGTGTGCACCAGCCTCAACTTAATATTGCGATGGCAATTATATGGCTACTCACGGCTGGATTTTTGAGATCCTCCGTAAGTGGTCTCCACGTGGATGACCTTCGGGTCGGTTGAAACTTACGAGTTCACCAGGTCACGCATCCGTGCGTCATGGCAAACACAGAGAGAATTGTTTCTCAAACTCGCGAAAGCGTACAAAGCGTTCCTACCACAACGCGGTTTATTTCGGCGTTTCAGCCAAGCGTCTGGCCTTCATCAGGATTGAAGGTACAGTTTGTTGGTGCTCAGCTTTATATTATCTCAAATGAGAGGGGGAGAGAGAAAGAGGGAAAAAGACAGAAAAAAAGGAAAAAAGAAAAGAAAAGAGAAAAGAAAAAAGAAAGAAAAAAAGAAAAGAAATAAAAAAGAGAAAATAATATACGATCGACTCCCTCCCGGGCGCCCCCCTTCCACTCTTCCTTGTACGACCCCCTCCATCTCTCTCCCTTTTCTCCTTTTCAACTCTCTGATGTCTTTGGTCTGAGTATGCTTCCTTTCACTAACGCATTCTTCCCGATCAGACGGCACCTCCTGGCTCTGGCAGTTCGTTGTGTGGTAAAAAGAGCTTTTTTAAGAAGTTTAAGCCTCTAACTACTCAGCGCCCCGTCGACATCTAGTCATACAAATAGGGGTGCCCTGTATTGCCACAGAGACTGGTAAGCGGGCGCAATGCGAATTCCTTGGCCGCTTCTGGATTACGCGTGCAGAAGGGGCCTCCCGGCTGCGCACAGGGTTGCTGTTGCGCATGTCATGCATGTTGATTGGGTAGTAAAATAAAACAGAAAACAGACGACAGCTGTACTTAGGAAGAGTAGCTACATTTGGAATTGTTTTGAGTTGTCCCGTGCCCTTCGCAGATGCAGTGCCGTGAACTCAGTTACTATGTTCATTATTGCCGTTATTGTTTTCTAATGATATAATCTGCAAGTCTACCAGGATTCTCATTCATTCATCGAGGGTGTTAAATAGGTGCATAAGCTATGACTCTCGTTGTTCACGTTCTCTGTTTAATTTAAATCCCGTCTCTACGAGCGTTTCTGATAGTTTGTCGAATGCATGGTCGAGAAGATTAACATGTTTTGATAGGGGTAGATTTGGGGCTGATTTCGCATGGGCTCTGTGATTATTGAAGCGAATCCTAAATGGTGTTTCTGTTTGTCCGATGTACTGCATACTACACACGTTGCATTCGAGTCGGTATACCACATTAGAGGAATCGCATGTTAGGTTTCCTCGTATGGTAATCGAAAACTTGGATTCTGTGCTGGTTGCGTTGTGTGTTTCTCGCATCGCCTTACATACAAGACAGCGTGAGATTAAACAAGGTCGGCATGAATTATTAGGGGGTGATGTATTATTTTGGGAGTGGACAAGGGTGTCTGTGAGGTTACGTGGTCGTCGGTAAACGACGCCTGGAGCGGATGGGAATGCGCGTTTCAGACGTTCACTTTGTTCCAGAATGTTGTAATGGCGTTTAAGGATCTGGTTTACATTGGGGAAGTTTGTGCTGTAAGTCAGCAGAGGTTTGTTCGTTGTGGCTCTTCTTGCGGTGGTCGCTTCATAAGTAAGTCATTACGCTTCAGTTTTCCAGCTTTTTGAACAGCGTCATCAATTACACGTGGGGGTATTTTTGTTTCTCTAGCATAAGTTTTAGCCTCTGTAAGCTTGTGTCTAAATCAGCGTCTCTTGAGCAGATTCGCTTAAACGGGTGAGCCTGGCTGTATGGAATACTGTTTTTACAGTGGCGCGGGTGATCGCTTTGGTAAAGGAGGTATTGTTGTCGATCCGTTGGTTTGCGATATAGGGTTGTAGAGAGCTTGTCCTTTTATATCGTTATGGTGACATCAAGAAAATTTACGGTTACTTGCGAGTATGTGTGTTTGCAGTGTATGTTCGGATGTACAGCATTGTAAGTGACGATAAAGCTGAGAAATTCATCCTCGCAGTGGGTCCAAATAAGAAATATGTCGTCTATGTATCTTCTGTACAACAGTGATTTCAAGGAACTTTGTGCAAGAAATTCCGATTCTAGCTTTCCCATAAATATGTTGGCATAATTGGGTGCCATTTTGGTGGCCATAGCGGTCCCGCTGATTTGTCGAAAATACTCTTGGTTAAACTCGAATGAATTTAATTCGAGGGTCATCCTCGTCAAAGTTGCAATGGCAGAGAAATCTGGGGTGTTAGATTGTCTATGGTTTGTGTACATGTTTTGTAATGCAGCTATGCCGTCATCGCGAGCAATATTTGTATACAATGAAGAGACATCAAGAGTAACTAAGTACGAGTTTTTCAGCACATACAGACCTGCAATGTCTCAAAAAAATGTGTGGTGTCTTTTATGTACGACGCGAGGGTGCATGGATTGTGGCTTATTAGTTTGCCCACATACCCTGATATAGGTTGAATTGAATTGAAGTTGAAGTTTAGTTGTCCTGAAATTCTTACAGGACCGGGAGCAGAGGCTAAAGGCTATATAGCCTGACATGGGGCCTCTGCTCCTAAATAGAGTTTGGCACGCAGGTCGCTCAAGCTGTCGCATATGTTTTCAGAAGTAAATATATAACACAACAAATAACACACAGAAATAAATAAATAACACAATAAATAAACCACAACTCAACAAAATTTAGCATGCTCTTGTTACACAATTTCAGGGAAAACATTAGAAAATCACTTTATCACAAAAGCGTCATCTGAAAAGAGACTTCATTATTACAGAATGTAAAATAAAGCATAAGAAATGAAACTACAACACATAAATCAAATTGATAGCTAGGATGTAACAAATCAAGAACAGAAACTTTAATAAGCATACTCAATATCATGGTTCATCAGGATGGACTTGATAATGGTGTTCGAAGGTACGGAATCGAAATCTACGAGTCGGTGCAAACGATTTAACATTGTGGGTATTTGATACTGAACGTGTTGCTTGCCATAACTTGTCCTTATTGCTGGGATTTTCAGGCTTTGCTGACGCATGGTATAATGAGTGTTGTCAGGTGGGTTCTGAAGACACTGTGGCTTGTTTTGTTTAATCCACTGCAGAAGTTGGAAATGATACAGTTTTGTTACCGTTAGTAATGCGTATTTCAAAGAGTGGTTTGGTTTTCAAGTCCCTGATACTACCATGGTATTGCTCGAATGGTCGCAAAACTCTTTTTTTGCAGAACTAGTAATTTTGGATAGTTTGTTTGTGTAGTAGTACCCCATATCAAGATACCGTATGCCATTTTAGAGTAGAAAAAGGCATAATATAATTCTATTTGTAACCATTTTGGTAAGATTCGGCTGAGCTTATATGAACATCCAACGGTTTCAATGAGTTTTACCGTTAGTTTTTCTATAGGTGTGTTCAATGTCAATCCTTCAGAAAACCATACACCTAGGAACTTCCGGCTGGTGGCTTGCTCTATCTCTTTGTTCTCAAATAAAACAGTTTAACTATAGTTACGCGCCTAATTAGTTGGGGCAAAGACAATGTATTTCATTTTACTAACATTCAGTTGCAGTTTATTCAAACTAAGATACGCGGACAACATTCGTAGGTAGTTATTAACCTGGTGTTCAAACTCTAGACTTGTGCCGCTAACGAATATGTTAGTGTCATCTGCTTATAATATTAACTTGGGAGAACATGGAATATCACACAGGTCGTTTATATGAATTATGAACAATAGAGGACGAAGAATTGACCCTTGTGGTACTCCTCTTGTTATGTTTAAGTAAGTGCATGCACTTTAGTTTATGCAAACTTATTGATGGCGGTTTGTTAGATAGTTTTTCATTAACTCAAGAGCCACACCACGTACAACATACTTGGTAAGTTTAGCCGTTAGTACTTCATGACATACCGAATCAAACGCCTCTCTAAAGTTTATGAACAAACCTAGTGAGTACAGTATATGTTCGATGTTTGTGATTAGTTCATGTTTAATATTAAGCAAAGCTGCTTCACAAGATTTAGTTTTTCAAAACCATACTGAGCCTCCCTGATCACGTTATACTTGTCAAAAAAAATTGTACAAGTGTACGTTTATTACATTCTCAAATACCTTAGATAGAACAGGAAGAACGGATATCGGCCTGTAGTATGTGAATAGCCGTTTATCACCACCCTTGAAGACTAGGCACACTCTCGCTATTTTTAGGCTGTCTAGGAAAATACCAGGTTCGAACGTTCTATTTATTATATAAACAACCACTGGAGCTATAATATCAGCTACGTATTTTAGTGGAGTGTCCTTGATCTCATCAAAGCCAGCGGATACGTTATTTTTAATCTGGTTTATAAATTCTATTACTTCCTCTGATGTCACTGTTCAGTTATTGTACCGATGCCTAATAAGATTGGTTGACCTGGGTTACCGGGCTTATGAATTTTTCGGGAGGATGTAGAAGCGACCTGGATGAGGGTACGCTGCTCACATCAGTTTGTGGTCAGTGTTGATTATCTTTTCTGCATCCGACAGTTTCTTTGATTCTGTTGATACGATACGTTTGTATTCGTCTGTCGGATCACCTGGGAGGCGTTCATAAAATCTTGAGTCGTCTAGTTGGCGGTATGCTTATTGTAAGTAGTTGGTTGTAATAAGGACTACAATTGCTTCTCCTTTGTGAGCGGGTTTTATTGTTATGTCTGTCCTAGATGCGAGATTTCTCATACTCAATTTTTTTCCAGGTTTCTCAAGTTTTCTCGGTTTCCTTTCTCTCTGTGATATTCGTGTACTATATATTTCTGTACTGCGGTGATATAAAGGTCCAGACACTTGTCTCGATTACTGTTCGCTGTCCAATCATTTATTTTACGACGGTGAATTGTTTCGTGGTTAGAAAACCTGTCCAAGAAATATTCCCGCAACCTTAAGCGTCTAGCGAAGTTGTCGAGGTCTCGGAGCAAGTGGAATTCATCGCAAAATTTTGTGGTCGGGCAGAAGCTTATTCGCTTAGATAGCAGTTTTTCTTCGTCAGGTGACAAGCTCGTGTCCGATAGGTTTACAACCACAGTGTCACAGGGTGTGTTCATATATGGGTGCTCGTTTATACTGTTAGTGGTTTTCCGGGTGGTGCTGTTGTAGTGATAAGGAACTATATCAGGGAACGTGGGGTTGGGCACATGGTGTCTTTTGAGTTTATGAATATTTGTGGTCATGATGGCTTAGTACTTATTCTGTTCAAATTCTGTTAATCGGGTGATTTATTAGTTCCATAAACTGTTGTGGCAGCGAATAATGGTGGTCATAGCGACCAGTTTCCTTACCTGCTTATTACTGGGATTAGGAGCGATTTCTGTTAATTTAAGAGATCCCTCAAGGAGGACATTTTTCCGTGGTATTTCGTCGTGTTCATCAGAGGGTTCAAACTGTACCTTCAATTCTAATAAAGGCCCGACTCTAGGCCGAAACGTCGAAATAAACCACGTTGTGACCGCTCACGGAGGATCTACTTGACTATATATATATATATATATATATATATATATATATATATATATATATATATATATATATATATATATATATATATATATATATGGGAAACAAGTGTATACCTAAGGGCTAGTTTTTCGTGTTTTACACAATAATAATGAGATCTAGCAGACAATAATGCCAAGGAAGTTACAGGGGAAGTTATTAGGCCAATTGTATTGTAAATGAGAAGAAAAGTGGGTGAAAAGATAACTTGCCGTGGGCAGGATATATATATATATATATATATATATATATATATATATATAGAGAGAGAGAGAGAGAGAGAGAGAGAGGAGATTTAAAAGACAATATAGCCAAAGAAAGTATAGGGAAGTTATTAGTTAGACCGAATTGTAATGAAATGTCAAGAAAGAACTCGAGCTATTCGAAGGACGTAGGTTCGGTTCCTGGCCACGGCAGAATATCTTTTTACCCACATTTCGTTCTACACATTTGCATTACGATTTGGTGTAATATCTTACCCTATACTTTCCTTGGCATTATTGTCTGTTATATCTCATTACTACTGTGTCGAACACGGAAAACCAACCCATAAGTTTAAAATTCTTTCCCTATTCATTATTGAGGGTTTTGTACTGGCGGACTTTGTGTCTTTGGGTTGTATTCGAGGGGCTTTTGGCCAGTTGCCAGCTCGTAATAGGTTCACGTGCTATGCGACGCCGAATGGGCTCATAAAGTGTGTGCCGCACTCGCCGCAATGGCTACTGGGGACGCTAACTGACATTCCCATGTTTAAATTCACATATATGCCCCATAAAGTGGCTGGGGGGATAGCCGCCGTGGTACCCCATTAGTAGAGCATTGAACGCATTATTCGAAGGTCGAAGGTTCAGTTGCTGCCCAGGGCAACTCATCTTTTGAACCACTTTTGTTTCTTCACATATACATTACAGTTCGGTCTAATAATTTCCCCTATATTTTCGTTGGCATTACTGTCTGTTAGATCTCATTTTATACTGTGTCAAACACAAAAAAACGAACCCTTAAGTATAAATGTTTTCCACTATATATATATATATATATATATTATTCATGCGCGTCACCTTATCATATGTATATACTCATCATCATCAGTCTGACCTGTGTGTTGGGGCAGAAGCTCGGCAAGTAAAAGAAATGTCTTGCAGACAAAACTTTGCCTTACAAGTGGTGGAGAGTGCTTCCCGGTACCCTGGTCCTCCCTCTGCAGCACTTTTTCGTTATCTTCGAATACAAATCATCCATGGAGCTCCGGTCGGGTCGCCGTCTGTGCAGTCAGACCATGGTCATGTCGCAATACGAGCACAACAACACGGCTCCATCCACCCCGCCTACACCACTGGGCATGCCTTCATGGACTGTCACCGCGCCTCAAAAAGATCCCCCGAGGTTTGCCGGCCATCGCGGTGAAGACGTTTAAAACTGGTTGGATGAGTACGACCATGTGAGTGCGCTTAACTATTGGCATGGTTCTGTGAAGCTCTCCTGCGTACTGTTCTATCTGACGGGGGTCGCTAAGACACGGTCTCTCAACCATCAACTGGATTTCCCGGACGGGCCTACTTTTAAGCAGCAGCTCCGTCAGATATTTGCCCACCCCTCTGTCCGTGCAGACATAGCCAAACGGAAGCTTGCTGAACGCATTCAGCACTCCGGCGAGTCTTATACCTCGTACATTGAAGATGTCCTCGCCCTATGCCGTCGCGTCGACAGCTCGATGGCGGAATATGACCGCGTTCGCCACCTGCTCAAGGGTATAGGCGCTGTCGCATTTGACGCTTTAGCGGCAAAGAACACCACCACGGTCGCGGATATCACCAGTACGTGTGAGCGACTCAATGATTTTCAACTTATACGTTTACAACCTGACACAGGAGATCTCAGGCCAACGCATGACAATGAGGTCCGTGCGTTGATACGGTCCATGATCCACGAGGAGCTGCAGCTCCAGGCCACCTCGTCGTCTTATGAGCTCCGCATAACGCCTTCTGCAGGCAGCCTCCGCAACATCGTCAGGGAGGGACTGCCATCCATTACGTGTGAGCAAGCCCCGAGCTCGCATACCACTCCGAAGCCGACATACGCTCAGGTGGTTGCAGCGTCACCTTCTCAGCAATCACCGCAGTATGTGTCAACTACGCAGCCTTTATTGAATGTCCTCGGCTCAAGGACAGCGCCTCCTTCTTTCCATGCCTGGCGTCCATCTCGACCGATTTGCTATTATTGTGGAACACGTGGTCACATCTCACGGTTCTGTCGTCGACCGCAACAAGACGAAAGGCGGGGCTATGGTGACTTCGAGAGGGATGAGTTTGTCGCTGCTCCACAACATCGCCACCCATGCTAACTGTACCAACGCCGCTCACCATCTTCACAGCACTTCGACACAGCCAGTACCTTCCGCTCCTCGCGCCGTCGTTCCCCGTCGCCTATGCGCCGTTCCTCGTCACCACTTCGTCCGGCTACCACGGCGTCTGGTCATCGCCCGGAAAACTAAACGGTGCAGCTTCAGGAGGGAAAGCTGCATTTGGCGGACTGCATCGAACGCCTCCGGAACAGCCTTCAAATGTTCTTTCAGTGTGTGTTGAGGGTATATGGACAGAAGGCTTGGTAGACACAGGTGCATTGCTGTCACTTATTAGTGTGGACTTGTGTTCCCATTTGCGCAAAGTGAAGACACCGTATGATGGTCCTCCCCTTCGCTGTGCTAATGCGGTTTTTGTTCAGCCTTGTGGTGTTTGCACAGCGCGAGTTTTTATTGAGGGCATTCTTCACCATATGCAGTTCCTCGTTCTGTCAACGTGTACTAATTCGCCCATTTTAGGGTGGGACTTTCTCTCCTCAAGTTCAGCTGTGATATCTTGCCATCAGAGGGTCATTCGCATGTCGGATACTGCGCTTTCGTCCTATAAAGACGCTCATAGCCAGTGCTTCGTCACCGCTAATGACTGTTTTATTCCTCCTGGTAATGAGCATATTCTTACCCAGACATCAGATAAGATCAGTACTGGTGATGTGTTCCTAGCACCGTGTGGACGCTACATCTTTGGTGGGCTTACCATCACTCCTAGCCTGGTGTGCTTTCATGATGGCAGAGCATTGGTTACGGCAGTTGACCCCACTTCCTTGCCTGTTGCACTGCCCCAGATCACCAGTGTGGTTTGCTTCACACATACCAAATCACTTTCTCTGGTGCCCCTTCACGCAGACGCGCCATTTTTCTCTACGAGTACTGATGACGATGCTACAACAGCTGCTTTAACAGCCACAAAAGATCCCGAACTCACGTCAGTGCCAAAGCAAGAACTTTTGGGTATCCTTCAAAAACGCAGCGCTTCATTTGATGTCAATTCCAAGCTTATGGGTCGCACATCCGTCGCCGTACATTGATTTGAAACGGTAGGCAATACAATTGTACGCCGCCGCCCATATCGAGTGTCATCCGCAGAGCGGAAAATCATCAAGGACAACGTTGCTGGTATGCTCAAACGAGATTTTATCCGGCCTTCGTCCAGCTCGTGGTCATCGTAGTGCTAGTCTGAAAGAAGGATGGTTCGGTGCGATTCTGCGCTGATTATCGAGCACTTAATAAGATCACGCGCAAAGACGTGTACCCAATCCCACGAGTTGACGACGAACTTTACTGTCTGCAAGGCGCTGGATTTTTCTCCAGCCTCTAGTTATGGTCTGGTTATTGGCAAATACCTATGCACAAAGTGAACAGAGAAAAAAACTGCCTTTGCAAGACCAGACGGGCTGTATGAATTGAATGTCATGCCATTCGGTTTATGTAATGCTCCTGCCACGTTTGAACGCATGACTGACACAGTTCTACGCGGCCTAAAATGGAAAACATGTCTGTGTTATCTAGATGACATCGTCCTTTTCTCCTCTTCTTTTCGTCAGCATGTTGATTGTTTGGACGAAGTTTTGACGTGTATTTCTAATGACGGACTTCAACTAAACACAAAGAAATGTCATTTCGCCAACAAGAACATCAAGGTGTTGCGCCACCTTGTCAGCAAAGATGGCTTTCGCCCGGATCCTGATAAACTTGCTGCCGTAATACGCTTCCCTCGGCCAGAAAATTAGAAACACCTACGAAGTTTCGTGGGCCTGGCGTCCTACTTCCGCCACTTCATCAGCCAGTTTGCTGCCATCGGGTCGCCAATGCATAAGCTGCTGACATCCGGATCAACTTTCGCTTGGAACGACGACTGCGAGCGTGCCTTTCAAGCCCTCAAGCATGCTTTAACGTCCAAACCTGTTCTGTGCCATTTCGACGAGAACACACCTACATGTCTCCACACCGACGCGAGTGGCCGTGGCATTGTTGCAGTTCGTCTACAGTGAGATGCCACTTCACGGGAAACAGTTATTGCGTATGCTTGTCTTGCTCTTACGGCTGCTGAACAGAACCACTCCATAACTGAGCAGGAGTGCCTTGCTGTCATTTGGGCCGTATAAAAATTTTGACTGTATTTTTACGGACGCCCCTTCACAGTTAATAAAAACAATGACACCTTGTTCCGGCTATCGCCAATTAAAAACTTGTCTGGTCGCCTCGGTCTTTGGGTGCTCCGCCGACAAGAGCACGATTTTTACGTCATCTATAAGTCTGGCAAAAGACACCAAGATGCAGATGCTCTCTCTCGCTGCCCCCTTCCACTGTCATCATCGAGTACGTCAGGTGATTGCTCGTCTGGTGGGCAAAACACTGCGTCACCCCTCACAATTTCATAACTTGTAGTTATCAACACGCCGGCTTCAAATCGCTACATCTAATTCGCCGCCCGCCAGCGTGATGATTCATATTGCAATAGCATTATTCAACGCCTAAATAGTATATCACCTACTCCTAATGCTAGATTGCGCCGACAACTACGACAATTTAAGCTCGATAACAATGCGCTCTATCATTACGTTTACACTACTGATGGACACCGCTGGGTTCCAGTACTTCCACGTTCTCTACGTCACCAAGTCCCCGAAGCCTTTCACAACGACCCATGTGCAGGCCACTTGGGATTACACAAAACACAAAGCCGCATCAGGAAACGTTTCTTCTGGCCTGGCATCTCTACCTTTGTGGCCAAGTACGTTGCATCTTGCCATCTGTGTCAACGGCGGAAGTGACCAACTTCGTCTCCTGATGGCCTTCTGCAACTCATCCCTTGTCCCGAGACTCCTTTCGCCATCGTTGGCATAGACCTACTAGAACCTCTCCCCATCACGCCAGCAGGTAATCGTTGGATTGTGACTGCTGTCGATCACCTGACACGGTACGCAGAGACTGCTGCACTACGCACAAGTTCTGCTTCAGACGTCACAGACTTCTTCTTTCTTAACGCCATTGTATTGCATCACGGTGCACCTCGCGTGCTCCTGAGTGATCGCCACAAGACGTTCCTGTCCACAATAATCGAAACAGTACATAAAACGACGTCATGTACAGTACATAAAACGACGTCCGCCTACCACCCCCAAACTAATGGGCTTACAGAGAGACTTCATCGGACACTAACAGACATGCTATCGATGCACATCGCACCAAACTACGACAACTGGGATATGATTTTGCCTTTTGTGACGTTTGCTCCTAACACCGCTGTTCAAAGAACTACTGGCTACTCGCCTTTCTACCTCGTGTACGGCCGTTCACGGACATTCACCATCGACGTCTCTTTCGTAAATGTTCCAACTGACGCCTTGGCAACCGTATCAGAGCAGTTCATCACAAGGCTTGAGGAATGTCGGCAATGGGCTCGCCTTAATACAAAAGCCAACCAGCAAGATCGCAAGCAACGCTACAACAGCTCTAATGGTGACGTCTCCTTCAGTCCGGGGGATGAAGAGTTGCTTTGGATGCCCAATCGTACTCCAGGATTGCGCGATAAATTTCAGTCACGCTTCATTGAACCCTATACAATCAATGAACAGACGTCACCACTAAACTACCGTGTCACTCCCAGCAATCTTTCTTCGGATCGTCGCTGTCGTAGTTCGGAGATTGTCCGCGTATCGCGTCTCAAGCCAATCGTTCGACGTTCCGTTTCCGTCTAAGACACGTCCGGGCTGGCCGCTCACGTGTGGGGGGGGGGGATAAGTCTGAGCATTATTCAAGCGCGTCATCTTATCATATGTAGATACTCATCATCATAAGTCTGACCTGTGCTGTGGGGCAGAGTCTCGGCAAGTAAAAGAAGTGTCTTGCAGCCAAAACCGTTGCCTTACAATATATATATATATATATATATATATATATATATATATATATATATATATATATATATATATATATATATATATATATATATACGTAGATTATGAAAAGTCTGGCTTCGATGCCGTAGAATTAAGGAAAACTAAGTATACGCCTCTAAAGAACTGTTTATTGGTGACGTTTCGATCGGAGACAGATCTTCATCAGACGAAATTTAGTAGGCTTCGACGCGTTTTTATGCCATCTTCCAGCCGCGAGAGAGCGAGAGAAAAAGAAAACGAAAAAAAGAAAGCGAGAGAAAATGAAAAACCTACATATACCAGTGGCCCAACTACCCATCATGCACTGATAAGCAGCCAAACAGCCACGTGTGCGTACTACGCAAAGCACGTGCAATAAAAAAAGAAAAAGAAAAAGAGAAAAACAACGCACCTGGGCCAGTGGCAATACCACCCATTATACACTGATAAGTAGTCTAACGACCACGTTTCAGTACTAATAATGGCAGGTGCATTTTGTAAAAAAAAACCAGTGGTAAACAACATACAGTCATGGCAAGCTTTTTGGCCCAGGGGGCTAAATTAGGCGAATTCCAGTGATGAAAAGTTTGACTCCTCACGTTCACCTCTCATCAGCTTTCCCGGTAGCTTGTAAAGAATACCACAGTACATTCCTCGCAATCATTGTCGCTGTCACATTTCACCTGTTCTCCCCCTCCGTAGTTGCTCTTGAAGCCTGCTGAGGAGGGCTACGTCAGAACGACGTGATAAATCCAAAAAAAGAAAAAAGGAAAAAAAGAGAAGTAAGGAAAAAGGAGAGAAGAACAGCAAGCAAGGGCTACGCGTGTCAAAGCTCTGCACGTGCAGGATAGGCACATGCCAGGTAGCTACGATCTCCGGTCTGTGGCTCAAGAATATTTAAACATATACTGGAGGTTGTTTTTCAAGTTTTTACTCAGGGCTTGGATGTGTCATTTTACTTCGTATAGTGGTCCACTTTTCTCGGAATGCGCGTGCCCATGCCGCACGCTAAACACGTGCTCCAGGCGAAATCAGAAGAGAAGAAAAATGATAATTAAGGAAACCAAAAAAGAGAGGAGAAAAAGAAAGAAAGAAAAAAGAGAAAACTAAAACGTTTGGTTGGGATAATTATTATCCTGAATCTTCTATAGAGCGAATTGAAGAAAGTATGCCTGGAGTGTTATTTAGACCAGCTTTAAATGTATTAAATTTATAAATCATGTGAGATTCGCGATGTTCACGTTTCCTTGTGCTAGAGAAATCGCTTTGTAAGAGTGTGAGCTTTATGGAATCAAATGGGTGGTTTCCGCAGTTAATATGCTGAGACAGAGGCCGATCCGGAAGTGAATGAACATGTGAACGGTGGTTAATGAAGCGGATGCGAAAGGCTGTGTCAGTCTGTTCTATGTATTGAATACCGCATCTTCCGCGCTCGAGAAGGTATATTAGATTGGAGCTGTCACAGTTAAGGTTTGAATTAATGAAGTACTTGAAATCAGATTGTGTGCTTTCAGCAACGTTGGTCAAATGTATGTGTTGGCACACCTTGCAGCGGTCTTTTCCACATGGTTGACATCCAGTTGTAGACGTTTTATCGGTGTTAACCGCACAAGATAATCTTGAATGTTTCTGAGGCGTGGAGGGAAGGAAAAACCACTCGTGGAGGGAAGGGAAAACTTTTCATAGCAGTTCACTCTGTTGTAAAATGTTAAAGCGTTTCTTTAGAATTTTGTTTACGTTAGGGGGGTTGCTGCAAAATGTTCAAAGTCCTTTCGTCGCTCTTGTTTCAATTCTTTCTGCTGGTCAAGTAGCTGCTGGCGATCTAGGTTTGCCGCTTTGTGTAAGGCGTCGTTGGCTATGAAAGGAGGATAATGTTGCTTTGAACGTACCTGCGCAAGTTCTCTGTGTTGGCCTCAAAGTCTTCGGAACGGCAGCAAATTCTTTTGAAACGGTGAGCCTTGGAGTACGGGATGGATGTCTTGCAGTGACAAGGGTGACAGCTATCGAAATGAAGGTATTACTGCCTGTCTGTAGGCTTTTTGTAAAGGTTAGTAGCTAATGACCCGTCTTTTACTGTTACGTGGACGTCTAGAAAATTTATTTCAGTTGTTGAGTACGAATAAGTGAACGTTATGTCTGGCTGAATTTTTTAAACGATTCTATAAAATTAATTAAGCTGTCCTGTGTGTCAGTCCAAATGATAAAAGTATCATCGAGAAAGCGTCGGTAGAGAAGTGGCTGAATTTTCTGGGCTGATAGAAACTTAGTTTCAAGGTCATTCATAAAGATGTTTGCGTAGTTAGGTGTCATGCGAGTCCCCATAGCCGTGCCATTTATTTGTAAATAGTATCGGTAAGAAAACTCGAAGCTGTTGAGCTGGAGAATCAACTTAGCCAGGGTTTCAATGACTATTGGGTTTGGTGAGTCGTCAGATTTATGTGAATTATAGGCTTGTACTAGTGCTTTGACGGCGTCACTGTGTGGAATATTGGTGTAAAGGGAAGTAACATCAAGAGTTACAAGAAAGGCATCCTCAGGGATTATGAGATCTTTGATCGTCCTAATGAAATGGTTATTCCTCCTACCTACGTGATACCAAACATTTCATTAGGACGATCAAAGATCTCGTAATCCCCGAGGACGCCTTTCTTGTAACTCTTGATGTTGCTTTCTTTTACACCAATATTCTACACAGTCACGGCGTCAAAGCAATAGTACAAGCCTATAATTCACATAAATCTGACGACTCACCAAACCCAATAGTCATTGAAACCCTGGCTAAGTTGGTTCTCCAGCTCAACAGCTTCGAGTTTTCTAACCGATACTACTTACGAATAAATGGCACGGCTATGGGGACTCGCATGGCACCTAACTACGCAAACTTCTTTATGAATGACCTTGAAACTAAGTTTCTATCAACCCAGAAAATTCAGCCAATTCTCTATCGACGCTTTCTCGATGATACTTTTATCATTTTGACAGACACACAGGACAGGTTATTCAATTTTATAGAATCGTTCAAAAAATTCATCCAGACATAACGTTCACTTATTCCTACTCAACAACTGAAATAAATTTTCTAGACGTCCCCGTAACAGTAAAAGACGGGTCATTAGCTACTAACGTTTACAAAAAGCCTATGGACAGGCAGAAATACCTTCATTTCGATAGCTGTTACCCTCGTCACTGCAAGACATCCATCCCGTACTCCAAGGCTCACCGATTCAAAAGAATTCGCTGCCGTTTCGAAGACTTTGAGGCCAACACAGAGAACTTGCGCAAGGTACTTTCAAAACAACATTATTCTCCTTCCATAGTCAACGACGCCATACACAAAGCGGCAAACCTAGATCGCCAGCAGCTACTTGACCAGCAGAAAAAATTGAAACAAGAGCGACGAAAGAATTTTGAACATTTTGCAGCAACCCCCCTAACGTAAACAAAATTCTAAAGAAACACTTTAACATACTACAACACAGTGAACGGCTATGAAAAGTTTTCCCTTCCCTCCACAAGTGGTATATAGACGCCCCAGAAACATTAAAGATTATCTTGTGTAGTCAAAAACCGATAAAACGTCTGTAACTGGATGTCAGCCATGTGGCAAAGCCCACTGCAAGGTGTGCCAACACATACAGGTGACCAACGTTGCTGAAAGCACACAATGTGATTTCAAGTAGTTCATTAATTCAAACCTTAACTGTGACAGCTCCAATCTAATATACCTTCTCGAGTGCGGAAGATGCGGTACTCAATACATAAGACAGACTGACACAGCCTTTCGCATCCGCTTCAAGAACCACGTTTTCATGTTCATTCGCTTCCGGATCTGCCCCTGTCTCAGCGTATTAACTGCGGAAACCACCCATTTGATTCCATAAAGCTCACACTCTTACAAAGCGATTTCTCTAGCACAAGGGAACGTGAACAGCGCGAATCTCACATGATTGATAAATTTAATACATTTAAAGATGGTCTAAATAACACTCCAGGCATACTTTCTTCAATTCGCGCTCTGGAAGATTCAGGATAATAATTATCCCAACGAAACGTTTTAGTTTTCTCTTTTTTCTTTCTTTCTTTTAGATGCGGAAGCATCTTATACTCGCGCCTTGTAGTGCGCCGTCCGCACCGCTTCTCGAACATTCGACAGCTGACGCGCGCGCATGCGCCGTCGCGCCGTCGCCCACCATCTGTGCCGCGCGCGCTTCTCCTTCGAGAACATTCGACAGCTGACAGCGCATGCGCCGTCGCGCCGTCGCCATCTGTGCCGCGCGCGCGCTTCTCCTTCGAGAACATTCGACAGCTGACAGCGCATGCGCCATCGCGCTGTATATATACTCAAGGTCGGCGCTCGCTCGCTCAGTTGCCGCTCGTCGGTTGGTTTGTACGGCGCGTCGACGTCCAAGGTCGCGGTGAAATGAATTCCAACGAATCCACAAACACAATGATCGACGTCCCTTCGACCAGCGCCGCCCTTTCGCATACGTGTGTACGTGTTCACTCATTTAACACCCCCTCCTACAACCACGTTAACCAATTTAGCCATCGACCCAAGTAAGTCGCAATTTAACACCCCATTTCACAACCACGTTAACCAATTTAGCCATCGACCCAAGTAAGTCGCACTTTAGCACCCCGTTAACCAATTATATGCTCCGCATCCTCCTCAGTGTTCCCCCGAGGGAAGCTGCGGGCAATTTTTTCTCCTCTCTTTTTTGGTTTCCTTAATTATCATTTTTCTTCTCTTCTGATTTCGCCTGGAGCACGTGTTTAGCGTGCGGCATGGGCACGCGCATTCCGAGAAAGGTGGACCACTATACGAAGTAAAATGACACATCCAAGCCCTGAGTAAAAACTTGAAATGTTTAAATATTCTTGAGCCACAGACCGGAGATCGTAGCTACCTGGCATGTGCCTATCCTGCACGTGCGGAGCTTTGACACGCGTAGCCCTTGCTTGCTGTTCTTCTCTCCTTTTTTCTTTTTTTAAAATTTATCACATCGTTCTGACGTAGCCCTCCTCAGCAGGCTTCAAGAGCAACTACGGAGGGGGAGAACAGGTGAAATGTGACAGCGACAATGATTGCGAGGAATGTACTGTGGTATTCTTTACAAGCTACCGGGAAAGCTGATGAGAGGTGAACCTGAGGAGTCAAACTTTTCATCACTGGAATTTGCTTAATTTAGCACCCTGGACCAAAAAGCTTGCCATGATTGTATGTTGTTTACCATTCGTTTTTTTTTTTACAAAATGCACCTGCCATTAATAGTACGGAAACGTGGTCGTTTGACTACTTATCAGTGTATAATGGGTGGTATTGCCACTGGCCCAGGTGTGTGTTTTTTCTCTTTTTCTTTTTTTCTTTTTTTAATGCACGTGCTATGCGTATACGCACACGTGGCCGTTCGGCTGCTTATCAGTGCATGATGGGTAGTTGGGCCACTGGTATATGTAGGTTTTTCATTTTCTCTCGCTTTCTTTTTTTCGTTTTCTTTTTCTCTCGCTCTCTCGCGGCTGGAAGATGGCATAAAAACGCGTCGAAGCCTACTAAATTTCGTCTGATGAAGATCGGTCTCCGATCGAAACGTCACCACGTATACTTATTTTTCCTATATATATATATATACATATCAAACATCTGCAGTGCGAGTGCGAGGCATTGACCCCTGAGCCACCGATAAGCACGTTCTGCGACGTGCAAACGGAAAGCAGATATTTATCTACCACTTACTGGGGTTGATGAGCAACTCTGGCGGTGGGGCAGGAACCATCGTGCTTTCAGCATTACCAGGTAAATGACACAATGAACGCGCAGCGGTGCGCGCTCTCTCTCACGCGTACTTAGCCAATCACTGAGCTAGCACTGAGAGAAATAGTACAGGTATTGAGACTTTCGCTTCAGAACAGATACTGGGCTTTAACCAGAAAATTTGCTTCTGCGTTGACGCATTGAATGATAATCTGACGAGTGTCATTGCGGAGTCTGTAGTGAAGTTGGAGATACGGCAGTTAGACAGGACGCTAGGTCTCAGGAGAAGAAGAATCTCCTTAAGAAACGTCGAAGCATAAAGTTTGGGTATATACATAATGACAAATAATTAAAGTAGAGACACGTATAATTTAGTTAGTTACATAAGCTACGATTGAAGGGTAGAATAACACTCTTTCGTTCTGGAGAACGCAATCAGACAGTGGTACAAAGCTCGGTTTATCAAGCATGACTCGCTCAGGTGATGTGCGCCTTTGCAATCTCCCGTTTCCTGTGTGTTGGATGGTTTTATGGCGCGTACTCGAGTGTTGTCTGGACGGTTGTCTTCCGTTAGTATTTCTGCAGATAAGGATAGGTGCGTTGCCACTTTCTCAGGCTACAACTAAAGGTAAAAGCGAGGCCTCCGAGATAGTGCTCGAAATGATGGAGGCCGCAGAGTTCAAAATACCGCATTGTGGTCACGACAAACATTTTACAACTCGGTTATAGGAAGTGCGAGTCAAAATTCGCTAGTTAAAGCTGACACTTCGAGCCTTCAAAATATACGTTTGTGACGCAGCGTGGCGGCGACCAGTTGACATTACCGGTGATTACGGTGTGCGAGATGTTCAACACACGCGACTTCAGTCTGCATTTAACTGTCACACGGCGAGCACAGCTTATGGCGGTCCTGTTGAGCTATATATTGTATAGGTTACCCAGGTTTTAAAAGGGTACTAAAACAAATTAAGTTGGGTGTCCGTAGCAGCCCTATCGACGCAGCCTGCCAGCCATATCTAATGACAGGCTACGCACGGAAAGCTGTCACGGACGCTAAATAAATCTGTCTGAAAAGAGCAGAGCCCCCATATAAAACATTATCATGCGACGGGTAGTGAAAAACGCTTATAATTTGCGTACCCTACACGTTCGCAACGACCTTTATCCAGCAATCTCGCCGTTCGCCTTCGTACGACGACTACAAAAACTTGAACATTTCTACTCAGTCCTTCACGTCCGTGCCAATTCATTTCAAAACAGTAGCGCCTCTTGCGGCATTTCTTCGTAGCGCGTGCAGCTATGTGCGTGCTCTTGTTTTTGCCGTCTTTCTGACGGGCAATTCAGCATTCGATTCATAGTGGTTTGATGAGTTGTCCGACAAGCAGAGAGAAATTCGTAGTTTTTTTGTGAATGTTACATGGACAAGGACGCGCAATAATTATCTCAATTGTTGCTCAGCGCTCACCAGTTGCACTTGGTTGCACGGCAAACTATGCAAGGAAGTTAGACTTTGTACTAAACAATGCTGCTCCGTCAGGTGATGCTACGTGGCTGCGAAACTCCAGTTAAGTCCATAGCATGGAGTTATTCGAGCAACCAGGAAGACATTGAGAGCTTGGCTATGAAGAACTTCAGCAAGAGTGTAGTAGAGGCACTGATTTGCGAGATTCGTTCAGTATGATAGAGCACGTCCGCCCAAAATAATTGCAAGAAGGCGTCGCACTCCTATGAACAGTGACACACACACAACAAAGTTAACTAGTCCAGCAGTGTAAATATGTGCATTCACAGACTTCTAACCTGTCAGTGCCGTACATGATTATTTCAATACAGACACGAATGTGAGCGACGCTGTTCTCAACGGCCCTTTAGGTAACATTTGGACTTTTTTTTTCTTTTTCGGCATAGTGAGTCCCAGAAGTTGCATGTCTATGTGAGATTGCAGAGGCACTTTTTTTGTATCGTGTTCTTTGATCTGCATTGTATGTATGCAATTCTGCCCACATAGCCCTTCCGCTGGATGGCTAAATAAATACATAAATACGTTTGTAGTTGTAGGGCTAACTAAAAAAACAATGAATTCAATATAAAGTGCCATATAAATTGCACGACAAGCCTTGGTGTTTGTCTCCTGTGATGAAGTGCTTAGTTTCGTGTGCAAGTCCGTGAGCAGCCATTCAAAATCAAGGAAACGCTGCGTGGCATTTAGAAAACGGTTAATTAACGTCATTGCAAATTGTAGGCTTCTGAGTACACTGTAAAGCCAAAGAGATGCTCAGATGCACTAACGCTGACTTCGGTGGTGCGCATGTCTTACGACAGTCCACAGCCGTCTCCTCCTCGAGCAGTTCGGTCTTTCGCTCTCACCTTGAACTGGTGCGCTTTCTTCGCGTACGCGTCTGTGGGAATAAATACAACCCAGGTACAGTCGTGGCCACTGTAAGAGGGAACACGGAATGGGTGACCGCGCTCCGCGGAGCGCCACGACGGGCGCCGTGCGAACTATTGCGGCGCAAGCGCAATAAGCGCCACAGGCGGAGTTAGCTGCGCGTCGTCTGCTACGGTGCCTCCCACTTCGCCTCGAAACCTAGATTGCGCGTGCGCTTTGGAATACACAAACCTTGTAGCAAAGGCGCGTCAATAGATACTATTATAGAGGAGCTATGAAAGCGTGCAGGCATGCTGTACGCCTGATTATTAACTGCGCCTTTTACCCCTAAAAGTTCCGTTTGATCACAGAGGGTGGGTTTCATATTTGGCATGCTAAGGAAGTAAAAAATCACACGACAAACAAGAGATACTGATAAATCTGTGCTTCAGATTTATTATATATACGATGAAGCCAAGACCACGGCTGCAAATGAGGCTTAGATGATGGTCTCCTTCCTTTCGGAGACAATCGAGGCAGCAGGGTGCAATGTCCGAACTAATGACGAAGGCGAATTTCAATACCTGGTTGCATCTCCCCCGGAGGCAACCGCGGCTGTCATCCTACGTGGCAGGGAACTGTATAACGAACCCACAAGGGTGGCATCCAGCTTAAGGCGTTCCCATTCAGCGTGGACTGCTCCCCAAAGGCTGTCCCTTGACATTCCATGGAGGGGCTTGGATGCGAGTGCCGCTTTCATTTGGCCCCAAATACTTTCAATAATATTGAAGCCTGGTGACTGGGGCGGCCACTCTAAAACGGCGATGTTGAGTTGGCGTAGTAGGGCTTCAACTTTCTTCAAAGTATGCACAGGCGAACGGTCGTGTTGAAATACAGGACCAGCCCCGGAGAAGTGCACCTTTGCAAGTTCGTAATGGGCCACTGTGGTCAAAATTTCGCAGTACTTGTTCGCTGTGAACTTACCGTCGATTCTCACAAGAGGTCCGAGAACGTCTTTTGTGATCATGCCCCGAACACCTACAGTTGACCTTCCGCTTTTCGAGACTCTTTGTAAGAACTTTGGCTGGTACCTCCACCAAGGAAAAACAGAAAAGAACATTTGGGTATTTAGACTACCGATTGTGAACGCATAAAATAAGGAAACGTAGTACAGATAGCTGAATCCGTTACGAACTTGTTCATGCTATGTTTAGACGTGCAGTGTTTGAAATGCCTTTACGATTACCCGCAGTCTCATAAGTCGTCACTGCGTTCTTCCAAATGATTTGGGTGCACGTTAATGATTCCTAGGTGGTCAAAATTATTCCTGAGCGCCTCCCCCCCCCTCGACGCGTCGCATCGCCTGTGTAGCGTGGCCGTTAAACCTCATAATTAATAATCTTCATGAAAACGAAAGCATCCGGGAGTCTCGAGATGTGTGCATGCAAAGGGAATAACACACCCATTTAAACGTATTCACAGTACAAAATTGGAAGCCCATGCTGGAAGGACATTTCTTTCTTACGAAAAGCACGTTTCCAAAACACATTCTCCTGTAGCTTACCGGGTGTTGTCAGGGCGCCAAATACGGGCTTACTGATCGCACGATGTAGTGAACGTGCACTCGTCTGTGAACACGACTTGCTTTCACTCCTCAGTTGAACGTTGCGCATGCTGTCGAGAAAACTGCAGCCGTTCTTTTTTTTCTTGTTGTTCTGAGTGCGAAGAAGAGGTTTTTGGGCTGCATTCTTTCTCTTCAGACCAGCTTCCCGGAGGCGTCGCTTGACCATTGTCACAGATGCTCTCAAGTCGAGGGTATTTTTGATTTGCTTATCAGAAAGACCTGGCTTCACGGCTGCCGCCGCAACGATCCAAGCATCCTCTTGTTCAGTCGTAACTCGAGACCTCGGCTTCCGCGGAGCATCCTTGATCCGGCGGCAAGATTTAAATGCTCTTTAAAACCCTGTTGACTGTCTTGAGCTTTCTTCCCGTTGCTTCGGCGATTTTTCGCTGCGACCTACCCTTGAAATAGAGCTGAACGATTTCCCAGCGCTCACTCTGAGGAACTCTGGCCATGCCGGAAGGTATTGCTTTGACGAAATGCCATACCGAGAACACATGCAGCCCCTTTTAAACTCATAACGAGCAGAGTTTTATCAAAAGTGGGCGTAACTTTCGTTGCCTAAATGCGCTGTTTGACATGCGAAGCATACAAGGCACACTCTGTTAATCTTATGCCACGTCCTCTATTTCCTTTTGTAACCAAGTGAAATTTCAGCGACCAACTTCATTTTGCGACAAAAACGAACGTCTGAAATTCGAAGCCGAATACCGGGTGTAGCATGAACGGCGCGCCGAGATAACCCAGTTCAAATATTTTCTATCCAGCTCCATAGCTACAGTATTTTGGACCAGAGCGCGTGCGGCGAAGTGGGAGGCACCGTAGCAGACGACGCGCAGCCAACTCCGCCTCTGGTGCTGATTGCGCTTGCGCCGCAATACTTCGCGCGGCGCCCGCTTGGTGGCCCGAAGAGAGCGGCCACGCGTGCCGCTTTCCCTCTAACAGTGGCCGCGACTGTACATGCTAGGTGCAGTATCATCCTGCGCTGGTTTTTTGAGGGTTTCTTCCGAATGTTGATTTGATGCTGGTGCTTCCCGCAACAGTTAGACAGTAACACATGTGTCTTATTACTGGGTCAAGTAAATAATGAATATGTCAATAGCTTGGCCGAGCAGGCACTTATGCACTCGGTGCATTTCTAGCGTACTCCAATAGCTCAGCTGTGGTGGCTGTTGTGTGAGAAATTTACTTGTTCGGCGAGGAAATAGTATACGCTAAAAGAGTTTTATATAGTTTTCGATGTAGAAATGCGAAGTCCCACAGAAAGCCGAAAACCAAGGCCAGTTGACAGAAAATCACTAAAAAAAGCCAGCGGTTTCCCAGTGGCGGAAATTGTCGCGCACATTATTTATTCACCGCATATGGACTGAATTTTTTATAAACCCTGTTTGCATTGTACTATGAAGCATACTCTACGTCTCGCCGTCTTCTAGTGACTGTTCTTTTTGTCTTGCTCAGCGGAGTGTTCCAGAGTACGAGCTGTCCAACGTTAAGACTGACCTTGGAATCTTCTGGAGCGCCGGTGACGAGTTCGTGCCCCCTGAAGATGTTCGTGAGCTTCTCAAGTCGCTGCAAGGAAACGTGAAGATCAACCACTACATCGACGACCCCTTCTACACGCACATTCACTTCCTCGTGTCGACGACGAACGGAGTATACCTTCACAAGGAACTGCTAGCTTTTCTGAGACGCTACGATGACAAGGGAGAACTTTGTCCTGCTGCTTAGGGAATGCCCTCACGAGAGCTGCAGCAGCCCGCATTGGATGTCCAACACTTTCTGCACAATAATGCAGTGGACCATC
This sequence comes from Rhipicephalus annulatus, assembly GCA_013436015.1. Classification (NCBI taxonomy): domain Eukaryota; kingdom Metazoa; phylum Arthropoda; class Arachnida; order Ixodida; family Ixodidae; genus Rhipicephalus; species Rhipicephalus annulatus. Next base: position 402,120 of record WOVY01012388.1, read on the forward strand.
GCCGAGAGGGAATTCAGGGAATAATGCATCTCGTAGACGTGAACGGTTATCAACAAACATTCATGGCTAAATAAATGCTTTCAGAGTAGTGTTAATGACATCACAGCCTAGTGTCTTGGACATCACGCTTGTGAGTTGACGGTGCATGATGATTACGCACTCGACGGCAGCGGCAGCAATCCCCACTGCCAGTTGGCCAATTGGCATAGAGATTGGAAACAGGCCCGTAACTTGCGCGGAATGTGGTACCATTCACCCTTACGCTGTGCCACGCATCTTTTAGTCTTCCTCTTCGTTGCGCTACTAATTATTCCCTATTATGCTCGGTACTAAACGGCCGCATGCTCAACTCGTAATTTGGGCGGAAATCACTCGTATTTGCCTCTTTTGACTAACCATACCTTCTTTTTTTATTGCGATAGCAATTATATGAACACCCCCGGGAGATTTTGCTGCAGACGTGAGCGCCGCTACTATTTCATGTATATATAACTGCGAATAAATTATTTTACTTCAAAAAAAGAAAGACATTGTAAAGATATACAAAAGGAAGTCCCGTAGTCGCAGAATGAAATGGCACCTCTTGTGCATGATAATATAGTGTATACTTTATTCAAAAGGTCAGTATGCAGACCTAACAATCATAAAAGCTTATATAATACAAGCGAAAACAACTATACGAAAAGCAATAAAAAGAAGCATTGAAGAAGTAAGCGAATGTGGCTAAGACAATAGCAGTAAGAAGAGTAGTGTGTGGGACCAGTGCCTTCTTCAATTTCAGTGCCCGGTAAAAGCGCGAGAGCAATAGAATCCTCCGTAGGCACAAGTGCAGCGCCCTGTCACAAGGTGCCGCCACTCAAACAGGGTGGCTCGGCGGAAACTTATTGCGGCTCGGCGGACGCGCCGAGCCGCAATAAGTTTCGCGCCGCGCTCAAAACAAAACAGATTTATCCTCAATTTTTTGAGCTCAAACCTAAAACTGAGGGCGCGTGTTAAAACCACTGTGCCCACACAAAGTTTTTAGCGTGGGTACAATCGCTGAATGAGGTTGCCTAGTCTTTCAATACGCAAGCTTTCGCACAACACCCGCAAGTGAAAAACATGACACTTAGTGAGTACTCTTTAAAAACATGGTGCTCGATTACCAACTTTCACTAGCAGACAAACCGATAGGTTCATTTGACCGCGCCCCTCAATGCATGAAAATCACTTATTCATCACAGTTAAACAGATGTTGAGTCAGCTTCAGTGGGTGCCAAATGAAGAAAGATGCTTTACTTTAATCATAATACCTTATAGCTAGCTGCAGAAGGAATCATTGACGTCAAGCCCTTTAGGTGCTGCGTATTGCAAGGCTCCTACGCGTGGATATGTGGTTCATACATTTTCAACATAGACTCCTCACAAATTTGGTGCAATACGAATACACATGTTTAATGGAAACAGAACAAACAATACAATAAAAAACACTTACAGGTATACTATATATATATATATATATATATATATATATATATATATATATATATATATATATATATATATATATACCAGCACATTCAGATACTAAGCCCTTAACCTTAAAGGTTCACATACTTTCTGGACAGGGGCTTCTTCGCAAAGCATTTGGATGCATCATTCTTGTCACTGACGTTTGTATCGTTTAGCTCAGAGACAAGACGACGATGAACACGTGGCTGGGCCTCGCCATCATGAAAGACCGCTGGCCGTTTATTTGCTGGGCTTAAGTAGCCGCGCTCACAGCGGGGAAGGGGGAAAGAAAGAAAAGGAAGGAACGTAAAGCGCACGAAATGGTGGAGAGGAGGAGAAGACGATATCGCCTAGGGCGAATGCTGATAGCAGATAGTCCGGTCTGTTACAACGTTGAAGGCATCATTCACCAGCAGTGGCCGCGTAAACCGAACAAATATAGGCTCCATAAGCCCAACTCTGTGACTGTCATTACTCTCTTTCACTTGAGCAGGTTTGCAGCACACAGGGCTGGTACAGCATGCTTCACTAGGGTTGACAGTGGCTGAGCGAGTGGGTGCAGAGTGGGTTTGTCCTTCAGGGCGCGATTACCAAATGACCTGAGTACGTCAAGGGCGAACAGCAAGTGGTCTGACGGGTAAAGCAGCCCACCTCGATCCCCCGCAGAGGCGCCTGCGCAAGTAGGCGTTTGGTGTGTAGCGACACCATGGACCCGAGCTAACGGGGGAGTTTCTACTCCCTCCTACGCCTAGCCGTGCGTGGCTTTGCCGTGTCCGGGGAAAAGGGGATCCTGGGGGTTGAGCCGACGCTGGGCGATTGGACCGTTAAGGCCCCCCGACAGAGGCAACACACGCCTTTGGCCCTGGCTTCACGTAGACGGCACCCCTGGGCTGACCCACCCAGGGGAAATCGGCAGTCGCCTTTTCCTGTCTCCCCCTCACATCTTCGTCTTTTCTCTTACTTTAAATCTTTCCTGTGCTCTACTCTCTTCCGTTGACTTCCGTGTTTCCTGGCGGCAAGGGTTAACCCTGTGTGGCTATCCTACCTTGGATACACCATATTCGGTTATAGTGGTGGTGTACAGTTCGTGTCTGCAGGGCCTGTGCTTCCAGACTCTGCAGCGTCCCCTTGTAGGACTCCATGGTGGCTGGCTAGCACCGCTGCCGAAAAGAAACCTTTTCTTATGGCTAGTTCCTTTCCCCCACTCCCTGATCGCCCTCAGAAAAGAGGGTGCACCGATGAAGTCTTCCAGTTTTATGGTCACCAGAGAGTATCCTTTCCTCGAATTTATGTTGTCCACGCTGACACACCCGGCAAACCAGTGAGAACAATTTCACCTTTTCTTGTTTCGAAGTCTTTGACAGAAATCTTTGGCCCAGGTTATAAAGCATCGAGAATGGCAAGTGGTGACCTCCTGTTGGAGCTCCGCGACCAGAAAAAACATGAAAAATTGTCTAATGTAGTGAAATTTGGAGATACCAAAATAATAGTAACCCCACACCGAACCATGAACACCACCCGTGGCATTGTCTCAGATGATGACCTGTTAGGGCTGACGGAGGCTGAACTCCTGGAGGGTTTTAGCGAACAGAATGTCATCAACGTGAAACGAATTAGGATGAGGCGTGATGGCAAAGAAATCCAGACTAAGCACCTGATACTTACTTTTAATTCAAGTGTACTGCCCGACTCCGTTGAGGCTGGGTACATCAAGCTCCGAGTAAGGCCATATATACCGAACCTTCTCCGATGTTTCAAATGCCAGCGATTTGGCCACAGTTCTCAGAACTGCCGAGGCCGCCTAACTTGTGCGAAATGCAGTGCTGACGAACACACATCTGATGCCTGTGAAAACTCTCCTCGCTGTGCGAATTGTAACGGGGAACATGCCGCATACTCACGGTCATGCCCAAGCTGGAAGAAAAAAAAGGAAATCGTCACGATTAAAGTAAAACATAACATTTCAATTAGGGTGGCACGAAGGCAGGTGTCCTACCTGCCAGAAACCAGCTTTGCCGAAGTGGCGCGTCAGGGGGCAGTGCCAGGACGGCCCCCGGCGCCTGTCTGGCACATGCGTAGTGAGCCAGCGGTGACGCCATCCGCCCCCTCGGCGGTTGCAGCCAGTGCTGCTCCGCCATCCAAGAAAGACTCACCAACCTGCGGGCTGGGGGCGGCGAAGGTCTCGTCCTTTGAGGCGAGGCCCTCAAAACAAATGCAGCGCTCGCAAGAGCGGGTGTCCAGCGCCTCGCAAGAGGCAATGGACACAACACCGAGCGTGAGGGCGCAGCAAGCGCCTAAGGATCGGCACGACTCTGTCGACCGATCTCAAAAAGAAAAATCTCGTGTCACGACCCCTGGAAAGGGTCCGTGAGCTTACTTTCCATCCTTAAGCACAGAACACAAAACACACCTAAAACGGACACACAAATACTACAGTGGAATGTGAGAGGCCTATTTAATAACCTAGATGATATCAAAGACTTGCTTAATGACTATCAGCCAAAAGTGTTCTGTGTTCAAGAAACTCATTTAAAGTCGACTCAGTGTAATTTCTTGAATCAATATGTGGTTTTTCGTAAAGATCGAAATAGTGGCAATTTCTCTTCTGGAGGTGTGGCCATCATTGCACAAAGAAGCGTAGCATGCCAGCACAATGTGCTACAAAGCTCTCTTGAAGTTGTGGCTGTTCGCGCTATTCTATTAAACCGTCTTATATCTATCTGCTCGATCTACATAGCCCCTGACGAACCATTCAATAAAACAGAGTTCGAAAAGCTTATTGATCAGCTTCCAGAACCATATGTGTTAATTGGAAATTTTAATGCTCACAGTTTGCTATGGGGTGATATCAAATGTGATGCGAGAGGTCGTGCAACAGAAAACTTTCTTCTCGCATCCGGAGCCTGCCTGCTCAATAAGGCAGAGCCAACATACTTCAGTACCACACACAATACATATTCATGCATAGATTTAGCCATTGGGTCACCGTCGCTCCTACCTTAATTAGATTGGAAAGTTATTAATAATCCATATGGAAGGGACCATTTTCCAACTCTTTTAGCAACAAAACAACGGGATGACCGGCCGTCTTATCCCAAAAAGTGGAACTTTCATGTTGCAAACTGGGTGAAATTCAGAGAGCTATGTACACTACTTCTCGAAGAGGTAGACCATTTGGAAGTAGAAGAGATGGCCAACTATATTTCGGAATATGTTCTTACTTGTGCAAAAAAGTGCATACCGCAGTCCAGGAATGATAAGGTTAACGCAAAGCCATGGTGGAATCGGGAGTGTGAAATTGCTAAAAAACGGCAAAACAAAGCATGGAGGGTTTTTTCTCACTACCCAACAGCAGAAAATTTGATAACCTTTAAAAGTTGCAAAGCGAATGGCAGGCGTGTTCGCCGTATAGCCAAACGGGAAAGCTGGACACGCTATATATCCTCAATAAACTCCTACACAGACGTCAGCAAGGTTTATAGTAGGGTGCATAAACTTAAAGGACAAGGCCCAAATTCCTTCCCTTTGGTGAATGACTGTGGTGATACAATAGAAGAACAGGCAAACGCTCTTGGCGTACACTTCAAGAAAATTTCAAGCTCAGAAAACTATACCACTACGTTCTTACGCCAAAAGAGCATAGCTGAAAGTGTACCTCTGTGCCGGAACAAGCCTCGATCAGACGGATACAATAAACCACTAACAGTATATGAACTGAAGCTCGCCCTTGGTTCCTGTGGGAGTTCGGCTCCTGGTTCTGATACAATTACTTATGAAATGATCAGAAATCTCCCTGATGAAACCCTAAACTGCCTTTTAGCTCTTTACAACAAGATTTTCAGTACCGGCAAAATACCCTCTGCTTGGAAAGAGGCAATAGTACTACCAATCCTTAAACAGGGCAAAGATCCCTCTTCGGTAAATAGTTACAGGCCTATCGCCCTCACAAGCTGCCTACTCAAAGTGTTTCAAAAAATTATTAACCGCCGCTTGGTCTATTACTTGGAGTACAATGGCATATTGGACCCGTGCCAGTCTTGTTTCCGTACAGCTAGATCCACAACCGACAATATTGTCCTCCTCGAGTCGTATATACGTGACCCGTTTGTACACAATCATTACTGTCTGTCTGTTTTCTTCGATCTTGAGAAGGCATATGATACTGCCTGGCGATATGGAATCTTGCAAGATCTACTGTCTTTCGGAATATGTGGCAGGTTGTTTACCATCTTAAAAGATTACCTGTCTGAAAGGAAGTTCCGTGTAAGAATAGGTACTGTGTTATCGCGCACATTTCTTCAAGGAAATGGAGTGCCACAGGGAGGAGTATTAAGCTGCACACTATTTATAGTTAAAATGAACTCTCTTCGCTCTGTTATTCCACCTGCGTATCGTACTCTCTATACGTGGACGACATTCAAATTAGTTTCAAATCGTGTAACTTGACTGTATGCGAACGCCAGATACAGTTAGGTGTTAACCGACTTGCAAAATGGGCCGACGAGAATGGTTTTAAGTTTAACACTGACAAGACTACTATTGTGCTGTTCTCGAGACGACGAGGTGTGCATCCTGACCCCTGCATACTAATGAATGGACAAAACATAGTCATCACGAAAGAACAAAAATTCCTCGGTGTAATTTTTGATTCCAAACTCACCTTCATCCAGCACATAAAACAGCTGAAGTTAAAATGACTCAAGACCATGAACCTTTTAAAGATTTTATCGCATCAGTCGTGGGGGACAGACAAGCACTGTCTCATATCTCTGTTTCGAAGCCTGGTTCTGTCACGCATAGACTATGGATGCATAGTATATCAGTCAGCTTCAAGGACAGCACTGAAAATGTTGGACCCTGTATACCACCTAGGTATCCGTCTGGCACTTGGTGCCTTCCGTACCAGCCCTATTCAAAGCCTTTATGCAGAGTCAGATCAGTGGCCACTAGACTATCAGCGCACGTATCTAGGAGTCAACTATGCAGTTAAGATCATGTCTCTGAAGCAGCACCCATGTAAAACACTTATGAACGATGTGTCTACTACCCAGTTATACCTAAACCGTCCTTCTATCGCCCCACCGTTTCCATTGGCAATAAGACCTGCAGTAGAAAAACTTGCAATTTTCTTCAATGACTTGGCGGAAAGTGACCATGTCGAACACATCCCTCCCTGGCAGCAATGTCCAGTCACTTGTGACTGGTCTTTCAAAGACATCATAAAGGAAAATTCTCCAAGTGCGCTTATTGAGCAACATTTCTTGGCCCTTGAACACAAGTATCGTTCAACCGCGTTCTTCTCTGATGGCTCAAAATCTCAAATATCTGTATCTTGTGCAGCCTATGGACAAAAGTTCTCGGACACCAGAACCATGCATACACATACCAGCATTTTCACAGCGGAAGCCTATGGTATCCTGCTTATTATACAACACATTAAACAACACAAGATACAAAATTCTATAGTGTACACAGATTATTTAAGTGTTGTCAGGGCCCTGTCTTGTGGCAAGTACAGCAAGAACCCTACTTTCAACAAGCTCCTTAACGAAATCTATGCAGCCTACAACTTAAAACTTTCTATTGTTATTTGCTGGGTTCCAGGTCATTCTGGAATTGCGGGCAATAAAAAAGTGGACAAGAATGCACGAGAAACCGCTGGTCGGCAAACCATAGATATAACCTCTGTTCCGGGTGTAGATCTAAAACCTGTTGTACGTAGAGGTCTACGCAACCACTGGCAAGCTGAATGGGACAGAGAAGTCGACAACAAACTCCACCTTGTAAAACCCCAGCTGAAAAAAGTTATCCCCCAAAAACTCAACAGGTTCGCTGAAGTCACTCTAACACGGCTCAGAATAGGCCACACATATGCCACACATAAACACCTTTTGACAAGCACTGATCCACCTACCTACATGTATACACTGTGGAGAAAGTCTAACCGTTGTGCATGTTCTCATACAATGTCCTGTGCTTCACCAAGCATGACTGACCCATTTCAGGGAGCTCTATCGACATAATATCCCACTTTATCCAGCGCTGTTTTTATCACTTGATGCAGTGGTTGACCTTAAGAGACTTCTTCATTATATTGCGAAAGTGAAATTTTTAACAATGATATCATTCCATCCTAGGCACCAGCTGCGCCTCAAGTGTGAGGTACTGCCTGGTGCATAAAAAGTATGTCTTAGCCTTCGCAGTTCTTGCTCAGGCAAGGACTTCAGCTGCGAGGGTCTTGGGCCTTGCAGACTAATTTATCAGCACAGATTTCAGCCAACAAAATGAAGGTTTTAGCAAAGTGACATTTCTTTTTAAACAAAGTGACATTCTTTTAAATATACTGCGTTTTAAATGGTTTGTAGAAATTTGTTTTAATATTTAATCATGTTTTAATCATTTGTTTTAATTTTCAAACTAATAACCGAATTGAAAAAACACTTGTACTGGCGCTCTTTGGCGTTAGATGCCCTTGTGCCAATAAAACTTAACGTAATAAATAATAGCCCACCTCGATCCTGGATTTGAGTTGACTGAAAGATCGGTTGGCAACTTGCAGGTGCCGAGAAGATTGCAGTGTAACTTCCGCATGACGTGTGCTCGTTTATTACGCAGACAATGTAGCCTCCAACATATGCAGTTGCCGAGATTTCAAGGGAAGGCAGCTGCCGTGGCAAAAGTGTAGTGGCGAGTCATCGGAAAACACATGCAGCTCTTTGTAGCTGAGGAAGCTGCTGTGTTGGCGAAGGGAAGCTGTATAGTGCAAAGTACCTGTGTACATTTGTGCCAGTTCACTGTGAGCTACATTTGATACCACGCTTGATGCTGAAATTCCCGTTTTTAGAACTTTTTACAGGCCGTAAATAGCAGAAAGAACATTTAGCATGTCATTACAACCGGTGAACATTCGTGACGTGCCAAATAGTGACTCTATTGGTTCACTGTTAAACTTGCAAGTGAGATCAAACAAGAACTTATCGTCTGTGAGCAGGTGTCTGATGCAGGCAACTGTGAAATACGTGGTCAGAAGCAATGCTTTGTACATTTCGTTCGTTAAAAATTTCTTTCTTTTTACGCAGCTCTTTTTCAGCACGTCCAAGTACGCAGGCAGTGTTACCTCAAGCCACTTCGGTCTGGTCTCTTCGGTATTGTCGAAGTGTCGAGTGTCAGGCCATTGATTGTAGATGCGCTGGGTCGTGTTACTCATGACATGCAGCTCAAACAATAAAGGTTCTGCACGAAAATTATGATCTGGCCTGCAGCTGCGAATGAGGCACTTGAAGTGTGCCCAGGTTCGTCTCTGATACCCCTGTCACACGGCCACCACTAAACTCCGTTGAGCACCGTCAACGTAATTCTCGCCTAGGTGGTTCGACGGAGAAGGAGTTGTGGCAGTGACATATGGGTGACACGGCAATGAAAAGGTTGTAACAGTTGGCGCGAGGGGGCTCAGCTAGCGCTGTTTGATTTTCAGAAAAGTATGCTAATTTCATCTCTATTGATTTTTTTGTGAATCCTCGTTCTGGGGTTTTTACAAAAACACTATTAAGGAGGTAAGAGGCTAAGAAAACATAAAAATATTTTCAAATAAAAACGAATTCGCTAAATGTAGCGATGCTGCTAGTGACGCTGGCCACATTGTGCTTTTAGTTGTTTTGTTGCCTGTGTTCATGTTTGCGTACGAAAGTTCTTGTGCTTCCTTGCCTCGTGAGCGCACATTTTGTGTTCTTCAGCCATGAGTGACACAGCGATGACCACAGCAACACGCATGCACGAAATATTTTTCAATGACACCGGCCGGCCCGACTCGCGAGGCACCACGTGCGAGGCGCGGAGTGTAGAGCATCGGTGTTGAGAGTAAGTGAACTCTGGTGGGCGTAAATATATGTAAACAAACACGCGTTGTGAATGAGTACTACAACGAAAGAACGTTTAAGATTGCCAAAATGTATTATTTTTTCACTGCGGCCACTTAGTGCTCGAAATTTTTCTCTGACCTCTAGACTGTTGGGGACGAGAGTACCTCGTTTCGCTGCGAAAGGAGATCGTTGAACGTCCTTTGCGAAACGCTCCGTTTACCTTCGTTTGGGTAAGGGTGGCCGTGTGACACGGACCGCATCTTCGTTGTCGTAAGGACGAGGGAGTTAAACGGTCTTCGCGGGTGCCCGTGTAACAGGGGTATCAGTTGCTCCAAGGTCGCAGTAAAATCAACGGAGATGACCTGAATTGCCCTTGCAACATAATTTTTTTTCTACTATGTTGGGGTATACATGCTTTCGGCTAAAGTAGCAGACAGGCTTCGCAACCAGGTTCTTATGCAGTTAGTAGAGCTCTTTATGTAGCAGGGAGACTTCTCCTTTTGGGCCAAAGTCATGAGCCAGAAACTGAGCGCTCACACTTTTTAAAACGTGGAATGAATCGAAACCTAAAAGCAGGAGCCTGTCACAGTCACAGGAATTTTCTACCCTGTACGTAAAAAGACCATCTCCCAGCAGTTTCATAACATTGGCATTCACTTTGTGGTTGTCACTAACTAAACAAATTACCCTGAGACCACGGGCCTCTTCTTTCTCAAGCACAAAAATTTATAATTTGTGAAGCTGTGGACCTGGTAAACCCTTGGAAAAATAGCAGGCTACTGGTATGCGATATGTAATCGAGAGCCCAGTAATTACGAAGCACAGAAGAGAGTTCGCTAAGGTAAAGTCACCACCCTGTTGTTTCAAGGAGACATCTGCATGCCCCACAAAGCAGTCTTGCGGTTTGTTTTACTCCAGCTATTACTTTATCTTCATTTCATTGACGAGGAGTGAACAAACTCTTGGCGGCGGTACAGTCAAGCTCTCGGCTTCCACTTTAAGACGAGCTTCGGCGAGCTTGCTGAAGCCCGTTTCGGCACTTGCACATCTTACGCGGTTACCTAACGTCTTCCTGTAAGGAAGTTTCGATAGCAATTCCCCCCGAATGTGTTCATATGCTCTGGCCGACAAATGCCTCAAAACTACACAACGTCGGGTTGTGTCCTCAGACCAGCTTGGTCTCTTCTTCTTGAATTTCTGGATTTAATCAATCAGTAATAGAGCTGCAGGATCCTTTTCTTCCACCCCTTGCATGATGTAAGCAATATTCGCCCCCAGGGAATCCGCATGTGGCCTTTTCAATTACGTTTTATACTTGTCTATGGTGTTGAGAAAAGGACGAGCCGCCATGCCCATGGCGAAGCCCACCCGTCGACCTCTTCTTTATTCCAAACCCTGCTGGTAAATCCCCTAACGCTGATTGTGACTATCTTCGTCGTTCACACAATATTTAACATCCTCCGCACCCCCATAATGACGCATGACGACAAATAACACTAAACACACATTCAGGTTCTTAGTACACGATACTAGTCAGTAGTTAATCGAGTTCCAAGTCAGCCCATATGGAACAATCCAAGTTTTCTCCTGTGCTGGCTCTTCCAGCAGTGTTTCCGATACTTGTTCCGAATACGTGCTATTGAACGTGTTCTCCATAGTGGACTTTGGATGAACACTTCAAGTCCACATGAACAACGATGATGCAGTCTCTTCCACGATGTTTTACTGTAGCTCGCTTTGGACAGTTTTCTTGATTTTCCCGTCTTGCCCTTGTTTACCTCAGAAGCACCAGCAGTCTTTTTCTGTTTTCTCTGTTCTGTCTTATACGTGGCAGTGACGCTATTTTGGCATTCTTTGCGGAAATAAGATGAGTGCTTAGTATTGCCCCCAACCTTGACGTTTGTAGCTTCCTAAAAAAGGAGAACCTAAATGCAGTACAATGGACTTGCATCTGTCTCCTCGCGGTATTCTTTCTGTTTCCACTCGCTTTAGGAAGTGGTCTTTTCTTGCTTCCGCCAGGCGCTTCTAAGAACATTGGTGGTGACATTGTTTGGTCTGGAGTTTTCGTCTTCGGCGTGCATCCGCCTTTAATACCTGGTGGTTTACCTTTCTGATCTTCAAAGGCTTCCCAGTTTCCTATCAAAAAATATGTTCCATCATGATCAGCTGAGTTGTAGATATTCGGCCATTATCTTCGTGGGTCCAGTCCGTTGGCGTGAATTCTAAAGTCGTTGAAGGTGTATTCAGACTTGGAGGTTGTTTTTCAGTGTTGGGTTCTTGGTTTGCCTTTTCTGTCGTGGGAACCCTGGTTTGTATGCTGCTGTTATATTCCCCCTTTTGTCCTAGGGCCGATTCATCTAGATTCTGTGCGACAAGATTGCTATTCGGCACGTAATGACTAGATGGTGGTGACAGAGACGAAGAGAGTGTTTTCCTTTCTGCTTCTGCTCTCATCCGTTGTGTTATCGTTTCCACGGGACTTTGCCGAGCTTTTTGTACATCTTCAATTTTATACTACGCTTTCACCCTCGCTATAATAATCTGGCGTTCATAAACTTCGGCTTCTTTCATTTCCGCTTCCAAATGATCGATGTCAACTGTGTTTGCAATCTTCTCATTGATTCCTCTGAGAAGCTCGTACTGTTCAGTCGAAATTCGGTGAAACTTCTTCAACTGACATATTGATGGGTGGTTCATATGCCAAAGATGTCCGATATCTGCGATCGCCTGCGTGATGGCCTTGCGAGTTTGACTCCGCCTTTCGTAGAGGGCCTCAATGATCCAGTGCAGTGTGGAAAACAGGAGAGATCACTGGCCGGCCGTGTCACGAAGCGAAGTCGGAGTCAACACGGCATCTATCGCAGAAGGTTCGCACAACGAATATCCCTAAGTTGTCGGGCTGTCGTTCTTCATAACCTTGCAAATATTGAGCCGTTATCGTGAAAGGCGAGTTAGGACGGAGCCGAAGTAGACGTGAGGGCTCCCGTCTCGCGAGCCTCTAGACGATGCCTGCACTCACGTTGATGCACCTTCAGCATGTACGTAGTCGACCTCCATGGACTGTCTTGGCTTGCGATTGTCAGGCCGTCGTTGGGTAGGGCGAGTCGAGTCAGGGCGGAGCCGAAGTAGACGTGAGGGCTCCCGTCACGCGATTCTCCAGACGATGCCTGTGCTCACGTCAGTCCATTGATGCTTCTAGTGGCCTTAGTTGAAACCGGAGTCCCGCTCCCTGGTTATCGGCGGTGGTTAGGCCTCGCACATCAGCTTTACCCACAGCGGCTTCACAAAAGTCCTCGCGGCTACAATGGTGGTCGAAATTCGTGAAGTCCACTCCGTCTCACCTCCGAAGGTCCTTCACCCCGGGTTTCATGGCTCCAAAATGTTGAGAAAAGGACAAGCCGCCATGCCCATGGCGACCTTTTCTTTATTTCGAACCCTGCTGGTAAATCCCCTAATGATGATAGTGACTATCTTAGTCGTTCACGCAATATTTAACAGATGGTCTGCTGCAGTCCAAGCAACTGGCTCGATCCGCAAACATTTTTCTTTTCTTCCGACTTCGCTCTCTCTCTAACAAGCAGACGTGAGGTGGAATTGTTGTTAACTTGACGCCTTTATCGCACGAGGTGGCTGCCGTTGATGTGTGCATAGAGCAGCAATCGCACATATCCTTGACCGATGAAGTAGGCACTACTGCTGGCAGCAATTGTTACATCACTGTGCCATTCACGGAGCCATTTCGCGCCATTGTAGTGCTCACCCTTTTGTCGATGGTTGTTGTATCCCGCACCGGCGTTTACGTCGGCTAAAGATACGGCGGATACTCCTCAAAAACGGGCGGCACAGCACTTTTCTTCAGGTGTCGACGCTTGCCTTCTACGAAGTCATCTTCTTTGATAGACCACTGATACAAACACGATAATCATCACATGCGTGTCATGTAAAAACATGACTTCATGTCACATGCTGATGATGCGCTCGCGGCCGGTTCGATCGCTTTACGTATATAAAATTCGTACAACGGGACGGGAATGTATAACGAAGGTATGTGACTGGCGCAGACATAATAATCATGAGATGCGTGTCATGTAACAGCATGACTGCATGCCACGCTCATAATGCGCTCGTGGCCGTTTCGCTAGCTTCACTTGTACCCAATTTGGTATTGATTCATATGTGGTGTTTAATGTCCCAAAACCACCACATAATTATGAGAGACGCCGTGGAGGGCTCCGAAATTTCGACCATCTGGGGTTCTTTAACGTGCACCTAAATCTGAACTTGTGGGCCGACAACATTGCTGCCTCAATCGAAAATGCCACTGCCGCAGCCAGGATTTGATCCCGTGACCAGCGTGTGAGCAGCCGAGTACTTTAGCCACTAGACCACTGCGGTGGGGCCCAAGTTTTGCATTACGGAACGTGAATGAATGATTTATTGATATGTGGGGTGTAATGTCTCAAAACCACCATATGAATATGAGAGACGCCGTAGTGTAGAGCTCCGGAAATTTTGACCACCTGGGGTTCTTAAACGTACACCCAAGTGTGAGTATACACGGGCCTACATTGCCGCCCCCATCAGAAATGCAGCCACCGCAGCCCGCATTCAACTCCACGACCTGCGGGTCAGCATCCGAGTACCATAGCCACTATACCACTGTGGCGGGGCCGTGAATTGATGACAAAGGTATGCGATGGGTGTAAACATAATAATCATCAGGTGCGTGTCATGTAAAAACATGACTACTTGCCACGCTTATGATCCACTCGTGGCTGTTTTGTTAGCCACACACATACCAAATTTCGTATTACGTGACGTGAATGAACGACGATTGCAAATGACCCGTCCAAACATAAGATTCATGACATGCGTGTCATGTGAAACATTACTACATGCTACGCTCATAGCGCGCTCGCGGCCGTTTTGCTAGCTCCACATATACTGAATTGGTATCAGGTGGCGTGAATAGATGACGAAGGTAAATTACACTTCCAAACATAGTAATATTGATATAAATGTCATGTGCGGTGTAATTTACCTCCGTCTCATGACGTTGTGCTGATTTTAAAGTGATATATACACCTCACTCTTTCGTGCTTCGCATATCATCGATTGCCACTGTACGTTGGATTTGCATATTTTTAGGCACTAAGATTCGTTATTTACTACCAGGTTCACGGCTTCATTCTGCACCGCAAGCACTGAACATGTCTGCATTTTACTCCACGGCAGTGGAATTTTATCGCCACGTACAGCAGGTTTGTCTAAATTTCGACATTCTAGAAAGTGGTATTGGAGTTACCACGGGGGCTTTTCTGCTTTCTCTGGGTCCTCTCGCCCGTCTAGACGATTGAGAGATGTCTCGTGGAGCACGATAGCGGCATCGTTTTTGTCTAGTCATCTCCGCGGCTTCATGTGGCGTCTCAAATCGGGAGTACTTCCTACGCAGGACAGACTAGGAAAATAGGGCATGCATTGAAAGTAGCCGAAGACAAGGAGAAGAAAAAGAAGACAAAGAGCATAGAAGAGGGCGCGCGTGAATAAGCAAAATAAAAAAGAAGATTCTTGCTATTCGTTCGCATCGAACGCAGTACACACTTGTTTCGTCTCGTTTCTGCGACATGGTGCTGTGACCAGGATACCGGCTTCTTCTCTTCCAACTGGCCACAGAATACCAGAACGAAGGAAGGGCCACAGAGGACGGATGAAGAGGAGGCCCTGTGTGAACCTACAGCAGCGAGACGGCACATCACCACCTGAGAGAGGGGCACAGACACGTAAGACGACACAGCCATGAATGAAGATTCGCCGTTGAAATCTGTAAGCGACCAGCCGTTTCCTGAATGATTCAAAATGAACAGAGAAGTAATTTCGAAGAAAAAAAGCTGAGGACGCAAATAACCCACCTAGTGAGCGAATCAGAAAACGAGTTTCACGGAAATATCACTGATAGCCAGCCAGATTAGAGGCATCACCGACATGTTAAAGAAAGTTGATGAACAGATATGGAACAGTTCATAATGCCGGAAACAGCCGAAACCGAGTTTGCGAGGACAATGGAGTAAGAGCTAAAGATGATTCGCATTATTCATAACATCAACGCGTTCGTGTGCCGACAAGAACGCCGTGAGCCAGTGAGGGAACAGTTCAGTTCAAATGACAATGCCAGGCAAGCGCCACAAGCAAATTCAGTAAAGCTACCAGAGATACAAATAATAAAGTTTGATGGCGAAAGAAAGAAGTGGCAGAGATTCTGGTATTAGTTTGAATCGGCTGCTCACGTGAGAAAAAATTTAAACGAGAAGCAAAAGTTCACGTACCTTTTGCGATCATTAACCGGGAGAGCGACGGCTGCCGTGGATGGACTTCAATATTCAGACAAGAGTTATGTGAAGGCTATCGACACGCTCAAGCACTGATACGGGAAAGACAAAGCTCCTATAGAAATGCACATGAAATAGCTAACTAACTTGAGTACAATAGCAAGCTGAAGTGAGTATGAAGGATTGAGAAGACTGTCAGACAAGGTACAAGTGCATACACGTGGGCTGGAATTCTTAGGCGTAAAAATATAGTCCTATGAATTGATGCTACTACCAGTATTGAAAAGATATTTACCTGCGGAGATGCACATTGGGTTCCAACTGAAACAAAGTGAATCGGCTGGTAGGTTTTCAGATCAAGATCAGAATATAACTGAACATCATGAGCAAACTCTGAAGCGCTTGATGAGGTACAATGCCATAAGAGAGTACTTGACTAGTGCAGTGGTAGAACTGGCGGAGGAACAAAGGGCATCAATGACACACTGCTACTACATGCCGCATCAAGCCGTCGTCAAGAAAGATTGCAAACAAGAAAATTAAGAAAAGTATTTGATTTGTTGTCATCGTCCACAAAACAGTCATCTCTAAATGACTACCTCGAAACTGGACCAAATATGAATTGTAATCTCGTTAACATGCTGAAGAACTTCCAATCCCATCGCATTGCAGTGACAGCTGATATTGAGAAGGCATTCTTATATATTTCAATACATGAGGAAGACAGAGATGCGCTGACTTTGCTTTGATGGGATGGAATTCTGAGTGGCAGCGATGCGAAGATCGTAATATGGAGAATGTCAAGAGTAACGTTTGGCACTGCCTCCAGTACTTTCTTGCTCGCAGCAACAGCACAGCATTACCTCAGCGAGTTGGAGGGGAAATTTCCGGAGACGACTAAGCAGCTGAGGAGAAACATCTACGTGGACTACATAATAATGGGAGCCGAATCACCCAAGGAAGCCAAAAGTTTTGCTGGGAACCAAAGGTGATTTTTCAAGAGGCTTCAATGACTCTCATAGAGTTGATTACAAATGAGCCTAGATTACAACAAAATATAAAGAAAGAGGAAAACGCAAGCTTCGGAGCTTCCACCGCAATAAAGGTCCTTGGCATCAGATGGAACTTCAAGGAAGATAGGCTGTACCTATCGTCGTTTGACATAAAAGACATCGACACTAGTGGTGCACAAACGAAGCGCTAAATGTTACAGCTCACTGCAAGAGTATACAATCCTCCGGGACTCTTTACTCCGTTCACGGTAACAGCCAAGCGAGAAATACAAAACATGTGGAGGAAAGGGACGTCTTGGGACGACTCACTGCCAGATGATGAAACGGAGACTTAGAAGAGATGGAATAAAGAGCTGGAATCGATTCAAGAGTTCAGTATTTTATGGTGGTTTGATGTAAGACAAAAAAGAAAACCTTCTTACACGGAACTTCACTTGTTTTCAAATGCAAGTCCATATGCATGCGGAACAGTGGCATATTTGATAAATCACTACGAGAACGAAAAGGAGGCTGAAATAATAATTGCAAAAAGAAGAATAGCGCCTATGAAGCAAATATCGTTACCATGACTTGAGTTGATGGTTGCGTTGCTGTCTGCACGCATTTCTGAATACATCAGAAGCGGATTTGTAAGGAATTGGAATGCTGCAAGATACTGGATGGATTCGACCATTGTTCTTGGCTGCACGGAAAGAAAAAAACCAGACATCTGTGTAGAGAATAGGGTGAAGGATATGAAAAAGAAAACAAAGTTATCAGAGTGAAAATCCATTGCAAGTGAAGAGAACCCATCTGATCTCATGTCCAGAGGTGTAACCAGAGTGGAAATACATTGCAAGTGAAGAAAACCCAGCTGATCTTATGACCAAAGGTGTAAGCGCAAACGCTTTCATACAGTCGGACCTATGGCGGCATGGTCCAAAGTGGCTTCTCACGGAAAACAAGACAACAGAGCAGACGTAAACGGAAGAAGACATTGAAAGTAGTGAATGTTATGCCTTTAACACGTACACGTCAATTCCAATCGTTATCGACGCAGACAAGTTAGGAACCTACATAAAATTGCTTTGGTTCTACATAACAGCTTGGGTTCTGAGATACAAATTATTAAAAAGAAGCGGATAATTGGGGATCTGAGTTTTGAGGAACAGAAGAATGCAGAAACGGTGATAATAAATTTGGGCAACGAAATATACGGGGAACTTATACTCAACCAGAGCGATTCGACTAAGACAGCAAGGATGTTTCTTTGTGGTAGGGTAGTTTTTTGAAGATCAACAAAGACTAATAAGGCACAATGGTCGTCTGTCTCAAAGTGGACTGCCATACAACAAAAAACATGCAATTGTGCTACCAAAGTGTACGGCTGCTACAGAGGTGCTAGTATGACATGTGCATCAACTAGCGTTACATGAAACATTCAGTGACTACTGTCGTAGCTTAAAACAAAATATTTAAAAATCCAAGGAAGGCAGCTGGTGAAGAAGGTAATTAATGGATGTTTAAAGTCAATTAAGCAAGATACAGCACCCCTGCCTGCTGACACAGTAAACCACCAACAACCATTTGAAGTGATTTGTGTAGATTTTACAGGCCTGGTGCCCATGAAAGATGCCATGAAAGGCGTAAAAAAACTCTACATCGCAGTATTTGTGTGTGCAACAACAAGAGCTGTACATATCTAAGTTGTCGACAACTGTAAAACATAAGTATTCTTAAATGCATTCAGAAGATTTACAGCGAGAAGAGGCTTATGTCGCACAGTATATAGTTACATCACAAGGGCATTCAATAAAGCCAACGGCGAAATAAATCATATGCTGAAGGAATTACAAGATGAAGTCTCTAAAAGAGGTAACCAGGGAGTTGAAGGAGTTACTCGAAGAAGTCTCTAAAAGAGCTAACCAAGGAAATAAAATAAAGTGGAAGTTTATCGCCGAACAAACGCCTTGGTGGGGATGCTTCTACGAAAGGATAATACGAAGCACAAACTCATCAATGTGGGAAGTCGTCGGAAAGAGACTTCTAACCAGGGAAAACATCGAGACAATAACCACTGAAGTTGAGGCAGTGCGTAACTACAGGCCGTGAACTCATGTGCGCAGCGAAGTGGATGAGCCGCTACCTATTGTGCCGGCTGACATAATAGGTGGAAAACAGACTTCCAGGCAATGACGAAGATCAACATGAGGTTAACATTGAAGAAATCTGGAGTAAGCGGCAAAACGTCATGAAAGTCTGATGAAAAAGCTTGATCGAGTAATATCTGAAGGAATCGAGCAAGCAAGCTTACGCAAGTAAACAAGAAATGGGAGTGAACCTAAAAGTCATCATATTGCTTAGTTTACGCACTCCTAGATCACTTTCAAACTTCGCCAAAGTCATGGAAGTTTATTCTGAAGTCGACTAGAAGATACGCTCATGCCTTTTGAAAACCCATGAAAAACTTATTCGGAGACCAGTACAACATGTCTACCAAATTGAAGGTTGTTTACGATGAGGACAACAAAAGGTCATGCCGGCCAGAAGCTATGAAAACTCGCCAAAAACAAGGTGAAGAGGAAGAAGACAAGGGGCACGGAAAAGCGCGCGCGTGCATAAGCGAAATAAAAAAGAAGATTCTTGCTGTTTGTTCGCGTCGAACGCTGTCCATGCATGTCTCGTCTCGTTTCTGTGACGGCATGGTCCCATCTTCCATTTGTTCTAACTGTCCATTACAGGAGTCTAACTGGCAAGTGCTGCTGCAATTTGTCATTGCAAATGTATTTTGAAACGTTGTTCTCACTGCTTTCTAAGCCTAGATGTTAAATGCTTTGTCACATTTGGTCACTGCTCACGTTGTTCCTTCGCACGCCTTCTTGTAACTGTGGGAGCTGTAACGAGCGTGTGGCGCCCTGCCTAGCCTAGTTTCATTAGCTCGCCAAGTTCAGCAGGTAACCTAGGTCGTGCTTGAATAATAAACACTGACGAGTGCTCCTTGGCAGTCAGTAGCTGTTACTTCGCCGTGCGTGTGGTGTCGCCCTTGTTATATAGAGAGTGGCGCCTCGGCCCTTCCTCTCGTCCATGGTCTTAAGGGCAGATCGTGACACTGGTGACGAGTTCAGTTAACGAGTTGACCCACGCCATCGAGAGCGGCAAAACAACACCCCCTGCATGTGACGCCATGCCACTGTACGAAAGGCTTAAGCCGTTCGAGGGAGACCTGCCCACCTAGCTCATCTATGAGGAGCAAGTTCATACGTTTTTTCGCGCTAACGACTCGCCCGAGGAGAAACAACAATTTCCTGGCAAGTTCTGGAATCCAAGTCTTCAGTCTGTAGCGAGAAAGGAATACGGGACGACGGCCAACGTGATCGTGTCGTTCTCTCGCCACTTTATCATCCAAGACGATTTGCCGAAGCGGAGCGGCGGCGGCTGCAGCGTCCAAACCGCCAGGTGCGTTAGCTCGTTCTACCACAGCTCGCACTTCGAGCTGTGGCAAGAGTTGCACGAGAGGCGCAGTGCGGGGGCTAGGAAAATGACCATGATGATGAATAGCGACGATGATAACGCTACAAGTCTCCTGCTAGACCTCCTGAAATCGGCTACACCGCATACCAAGACGCTCAGCGAGTTGCTCACTACACTGCGGCCGCACTTCAAGCCGGCGTCGTAAGCACTAATGGGGCGTTTCCGCTTCAGCAACCAGAGCCAGCGGGAAAGGGAGAGCCTCGGGCGGTTCGTCGTTGAGGTTTACCAAGTACCTGCGCTTTTGGAGGCCAGCTGGACTCGCTTCTATGGGACCGTTTTGTCTGCGGCATAAACAACCCCGCCATGCAGACAAGTTTCCTGGGGCTTCCCGACCTCTCGTTGGACGACGTGGTGAAAAAAGCGCTGGCGATGTACGCGGCGACAGAAGATGCCGGCGAAATTGCGGGTGCGGTGTGAACGGAAGCAGCAGTCAAGTTTGCACATGAGGCTTCATCGGAAGCAGCGGTCTACAAGATGGTGGCAAGGGGGTGGTGGATGCAGTTGCTGTGGTGACGCCCATTCCCCCTCACAGTGCCCGTTTGTACAATCGCCGAACGGGGAAGCAGAACAGCGGACCACAGCAGCAGCCTGGATCAAGCCCAGGTTCGACTACAGCCCGCGGTCAGGGTAAGCATTGCAAGTGGTGGCGGGGAAGTGCGGCAGCAGGCTCGAGTTCCTTCGTGGCCAGGCTCAACATAGTGACTGAAGACCTGCCCATTTTCGGCAGGTGGCACACAGGCCTTGTCCCGTCGTCTGTGCTGCCTTACGTACTAACCGTCGAGGTTTGCGGCTGCGACATTTCTATGGATCTGTACACGGGGGCAAATGTGTCGGTCATGGCTGGCAAACTTTTCAAAGGGGCATTCCCCGGAGTGGCCGTTGAGGCTTCAAGCGTCATGCTGTGGAGTTAATTGAGAGATCTTTCCCAGGTCCAAGGTCATGCCAAGGGAAGCAACCCTTCTCTGTATTTGACCACGTGGTCGTGACCGACGCTGCTCGGCAGGAATTGGATTTGCGCAAAGGGTGTCTGGCTGCCAGAAGGCCATGTCCAGGAAGCAGCCCTACATGGTGTGCAAGACATTTCGAGCCTCCTAACAGAATTCCCGACTTCAGAATGAAGGCCTCAAGCTCAAGCGGGAAAAGTGCATCTTCATGGTTCCTAATGTAGAATACATGGAACGCGTCATCTCTCAGGCCGGCGTGACTCCGGCCCCCCGCAAGGTTGAGGCTGTTCTGAAGGCGCCGAAGTCCCAAAATAAGAAAGACCTGTAAATATATTTTGGCCTAATTCATTTTTACAGGAGGTTTCTGCCCAACCTGTCTTCGCATCTGCAGCCACTGCACATTCTGCTTCATGATGGTCCGCAGTGGGCGTGAAAGGAGGAGCAGGGCATGGCCTTTGAGCACAGTAAACAGCTAATCACCAAGGCACCGGTACATGTGCTCTTCGATCCAGCCAAGCTTGTGGTCTTTACTGTAGAGGCATCACAATACGGTGTAGAAGCCGTACTAGCGCGCATGCCGAGAACGCCCGGTGTCATTTGCTTCTCGTCGTCTTCAAACAGCGGAGCGGCGTTACAGCCAGCTCGACAAGGAAGGCCTCCCCTCATGTTTGGCGTCGAGCGTTTTCACCAATACCTGAGGGGCTGAAAGTTTTTTTATTTAATTATTGGTACTGCGATCTTTTACAAGATCATAGCAGGGGTGGTATAAAACATAAACATAAACATCAGTGGAAACAAGCAAACAAAGAATCAAAAAACAAATGTAATACAAACTTATGTAACTGATAGCTACAGTGATTTTTCGAGACAAGAGAATCAACAAAAAGCAAGGTACAAACATAGATAACAATCATTTCTGCAGTGACTCTTCAAATGCAGACAATGTATTTAGGGTAACAACATCATTATGTAGGTTGTTCCAATCCACGATAGTCCTCGAAAAAAAAGAATATTTGAAACAATTTGTTCGTTGCATCAATGGAGAGATAGTAAGATTGTGTCTCTGTCTTGTTCCGTAACCCAATGAAAAGTGAACGATATGTGATGTGTCAACTGCATAGTGACCTTTTAATAACTGGAAAAGAAATTTTAAGCGCAATATGCGATTTTGGTCCGGAATGTTTGGAAATTTGCTTTTCAAGAGAAGTTTTGTAATCGAAGTAGGACCGTATGAGTTATAAATGAACATGACAACCTTTTTTGCACCCTTTCAAGTTTTTGGATATCAGTCTGAGTGAACGGGTCCCATATAACCACAGCATACTCCAGTATAGGACGGATAATGGCATTGTAAGCGAGGAGACGAATACTTGGTGTGGTTGATCTTAAAGAACGCCTTAGGAAAAAAAGTTTACGGAGAGATTTAGCTACTACAAAATTTATGTGCTTTGACCAGGATAGATTTTTTGTAATCTAGAGACCAAGGTACTTGTATTGAGTTACTTCTCACAGAATTGTATTGTTGGTGGAGTACTGGAACAAAAGACGGTCATTTTTAAGGGGAATTCTCATAAAAACTGTTTTAGCAAAATTAACAGGCATCTGCCATTTGTCACACCACGAAATTACTTTTAGAAAGTTCCGATTTAGTTTAATTTGATCGTCAACTGAGGTGATCTTTTCATATAAGACACAGTCGTCAGCGTACAACCTAATGTGAACAGAAAGGTCAGTGACAATATCATTTATATATAACAGAAAAAAAGAGGCCCAAGGACGGATCCTTGAGGAACGCCTGAGTTTACAGGAGCTTGTTTAGAGGATGTATTTTTCACCGTAACAAATTGACGCCTGTTTGTTAGGTATGCTGTTATCCAGTCAAGGATCTTTTTGTTTCGTAGAGTACAAGTTAATTTGTGAAGTAATTTAGTATGCGAAACTTTATTGAAGGCTTTTTGAAAGTCCATAAATATGGCATCTGTCTGCTTCCCTTCGTTATTGCTTGAGCAAAGTCATGCGTAATTTCCACTAATTGAGTATTCGTTGAAAAGCCCCGCCTGAACCCATGTTGAACATTTGTTAATACTTTATGAGAATTAAGGAAGGTAATTATATGTTTATGAATAATGTGTTCTAGAATTTTACATGATGTTGATATAAGGAAAATCGGTCGGTAATTCGAAATAGATGACTTGTCTCCCGCTTTGTGTAAAGTCTTAATTTTGGCGATCTTCCAGTCATCTGGCAGTTGGCCCTCATTCAACGAATGGGTATACAAAATAAACAAATAGCGAGAACACCATTCTGCGTAGCGCTTCAAGAAGGCATTTGGAATGCCATCTGGCCCGGTTGATTTTTTAACATCCAGATTCAGCAGTAAGTCTAGAATGCCATTCTCGGCAATGACTAAGTCTGGAATAGGTGGGAGCGATATTGAAAAATCAGGAAGGATGCCGTTATCACAAGTAAAAACAGACTTGAAGTGGTTGTTGAAGGCGAAACAAACTATTTCTTCATTGCATGTTCTTTGGCCGCTTATCGTGAATGAGTCAATCGAGCGAGATGTTGGCGTGATCAGCCTCCAAAATTTTTCGGGTGATGTTTTGATAAAAGTTGGAAGCGATGTTTCATGGTATCTTTTCTTGTCGCGCGCAATTTGCAGTTTTAGTTCGCCCGACAGGTTAGCTATCAGCGGTGTATAAGCAGCTTTATCATGAGATTTCGCTCTTTTGCTTTTTATTCGTTGAAGTTTTCGCTGTAAATGTAGCGTTTCTCTTGTAATCCAGGGGTTCCGGCATTCAGTTTTTTTAACGATTTTTGGTATGAAACGCTCCACGAATTCAAAGACAATATCTTTAAAAGTAAGCCCCGATCATTCACACTGCTAACCGCGTGTTTAAAATCATCGTAATGAAAATCAAGGATATCCAGAATGGATTCATCGTCAGCTCGAGAAAAATTCGGAAAGGCAATTTTTGTACAGCAGCGATCAACACACATATCTAAAAAAGTTAGCAAAACAGCCCTGTGATCCGAAATACCGCTGATGACTTCACATATTGACTTTGCAAAATATGCCCTCAACTTCTAATATATCAGGCAATTGTTGCGGATGTAATGAGTTCTTGAAAAGTATCGCAACTCCTCCTCCTCTTCGGTCGTGGTTCTTGCGGAACACGTTATAGCCTTTTGGGACAAATTCGCTATCAAAAATTTTACTGCTTAACCACGTTTCAGTAAGTACGGCTACATCGGCATCGTGCGACAGTATGAGACCCTCAAGCTGGACTGATTTGTTGACAATGCTGCGGCAATTTACGTTTAAGATAATGAAAGGCGATTTCGTTTTGTTGTGAAGTCATTCGGAATTTCCGGCAACCTTGTAACGCTTGCCTTTTTTTTCGTCCCATCTGTATATTTTCTTGTCAATGCTTAGCTTATCAAAAATCATCTTAACCTTACTACCAGCTTCTCTTTCTTCTGCAGAACTCTGCCAGAGCTTTTTCCGAATTTCCCGCACTTTCTTAGAAAAATCTTCCGAGACCGAAAACGGTGTTCCTTTTAATTTTGCACACGACTTCAAAATCTCTACCTTGTCACGATAATCTAGGAGCTTAATTAAAACCGGGCGAGCTTTCTCGTTCTCTTTGCCAAGTCTGTGGCACCTTTCGATACCGCTCACCGAGAACTTAAGCTTCTCTTCGAAAACATTTGTTTTTATCTTCTCGACAAGTTTTTCGGGTGTTTCAGACGGGTCTTCATCGATACCGTACAGAATCAATTTATTTTTTTCTACTCCTATTTTCTAAATCGTCAACCTTTCCCAAAAGATACGACACGTTTTTTTCTAGTCTCCCTACAGTATCCTTTAGTGCACACATATCTGTTTTCAAAGCATTTATTGCAGACAGCTGAACTTCAAGACCATTTAAACGCTCTGTAACTGACGTGATATCTGCCTCAAGTTTCGTTTGCTTACTCAGAATTTCATTGATAGATGCTGTCACAGCGGTTTGACCAGAAAGAAGTTTAGCCAACATTTCCTTCTCGCCGGGGCCAGGGTTTGATTCAACGTCTCCGCAAATCAACAAGTTCTTAGCAAAAGTGCACACATCGAAATGTAAATTGAGAACACACAGTGGGCACGGCAGCAGAAACAAAAAGCGGTCATCGCTACGGTATTATTTGCCATAAGAATAGGGACTAACCTGCAGCGTACAAAGAAATGGATTGTTGAGCATCTTGCCCGTCGTGCTGCTGCCGAGCCCACTGGAGGGGATGGCTGACGTGAGGCAATTTATACGGGCTGGTAGGACCACGTGGTATTCCGTTCCTGAGGCAGGCGCCAGCGCAAAAGATACCGCAACCGGCACGATGAATTCCTCCGCTTCACACCGGTCGCAGGCCACTTGATACGCCTCCGTTGATGCTCTGCAGTCGACAACGCTGGACGAAGGAAACGGTAAAGGATCCAAAGCACAGCCATGGTCCGAAGATTGCGACACAAAAAGTGAAGCAAGAACCTGCAGCGTACAAAGAAATGGATTGTTGAGCATCTTGCCCGTCGTGCTGCTGCCGAGCCCACTGGAGGGGATGGATGACGTGAGGTAATTTATACGGGCTGGTAGGACCACGTGGTAGTCCGTTCCTGAGGCAGGCGCCAGCGCAAAATTCGAGGCAGTCACGAACCAAATACCAATGCTGCGGCTACTGGGATTAGACAAGGTGGCTCCCGTGCAGGCATCACCTCGTGTGGTACCATGGGCCTTGAAGCTGGCGGCCTACAGCTACCAGTTTGTCTGCCATCTGGGAAAAGACCTGGGGCCTGCTGATGTCAAGAGCCGGTTACCGCTGCCACAGCTGCCTGCTGTTGTTCCTGAGTCAGATGAAGTGCTCGTGCTGGAGCATGCATACCTAGAGGTATGCATACCAGCGCCGAGTATCTGGCCGGGCTGAGATAGAACGGAATCCACCGAATGATGGTTCTTCCATACCACACTGCTGCAAACAGTGCAGCTGAGCGGGTGGTGCAGATTATTAAGGACAATCTTAACAAGAGCCAGATTGGGAATTTCTGTACGCAGGGCGCCCGCATACTCTTCCAGTATCGGACTACACCTCATGATGTCACCAGCCGTGCCCCCTGTGCGCATTTGCTGGGACGGATGGGGAAGACACCGTTGGACATTCTTCACCGAGATGTCCAGTCCCCGGTGCTCCTCAAACAGCAAAAGCGCGAGCTGGCTTCTGATAAAGGGTGTCGTCCTGGGCCACTGCTCATGCCTGGAATGCCAGTACTCGCCGAAAATTTTCGTTCTGGCTCACCTTGGTCTGCAGGACACGTGGTCTCACCTGCAAGCTCCTCCTCTCTGCTTGTACAAATGCAGGCTGGAACCACATGGCACTGACATGCTGACCATGTGAGGGCTAACCGCGGGACCTGGCTTGTATCCACGGCAGCACCAGTTGCGGCAAGTGAGACAACCATATCGCAACGAACAGGCACCTCCAGTTTTGCGTGACAAGTTGCGCCACCAGCAAGTTCAGTGCCATCTCCCCCAACCACGGCAGAGTCTCCGGAGGAATCAAGAGCGGCTTAGGCCGCACCTGGTGCTATCGCACCTAGTGCCTCAACACCTGTACCCAGGCAGACGAAGGGTACCAGACGGACTTTCGCCTACCTAAACCAACGTAGAATTGGCTGAGGCCTTTATTTTTATTTTGTATTCAATAAATGGGAGTGAGGCGTGTAACGAGCGTGTAGTGATCTGCCTAACGTAGTTTAATTACCTCGCTGAAGTCGGCAGGCAACCTTGGTCGTGGTTGGATTATAAACACTGAGGAGCGCTGCTCGGCAATCAATATCTGTTACTCCGCTGTGCGTGTGGTATCCTCCTCGTTAGAGAGCGGCACCTCGGCCCTCCCTCTCGTCCATATTCTTCGGGGCAGATCGTGACAGGAGCTTTTTATTTGTTGTGTAATAAGTGCAAAGGTGTTGCAGTAGTTCATCGCCGTCGTGCTCTCTTTCCAAATCTAGAGTTATTATACTTTGAACTTGTATTGTTTCTGTCGAAGGAATTCTTTTCCTTGGGAAGGAAGAATTTCTGCGACAATGTTTGTGTCACTTCCTGTCGGTAGTTGATGGACGTGTTCGGTTAGTTTTTCATCTGGCCTGGTTCGTATAGCATGGTAACTTGTCAACGCCTGATCAGTGTAATAAATCTCTGTGTGTTTATTATTTCTATGTGTTTGTTTATGCCCTGTATGCGTGTCGGTGCTTGTACATGTGCACTCTAATGTAGCGCTAACAGGTACAACCAAAAACAGCAGATGCTTTAACGAGCATGGAAAAACATTTCGTACTTTTCAGATGGAGACCTTAGAGCAACTGCTGCAGCTTCTAGGAGGGCAGGCAGATGCGAAGAAAGACATTTGGCGCTACTCTATACTTGTCTCTTAAGTAGTTACGAAAACTGGTAAATTGAAAAAAATGAAACTTCCATACTGTATTGTCAGAAATTATTCAACTGTGCAGAGATGAGACACCTCGTCTCTTCCCCAATTCGAAATTTCCTTCCCCAGACCAGCCAGGCGACTTAGCCTCTGGGCCTGCCTTTTGTAACTCTTGTCACTCAGGCAGTGATTTAATTTCAACAGTTAGGAATGATGCGAGCATTTCGTTAACAAACAAATATTTAATAAATTCTGGCACAACCGTCTAAGTTTTATGATGAATTCGCTGATCTTAGGCGTGACTGCCGCCAGTGGGCTTGCGGTGCTTTGGCCACGCGTATAGGTGGCTGCCAACCCGAGGCTTGCAATAATTTAAACACTGCCAGATGCCCCAGAGGCACTCTGATGAAGGGGCGCAGTGGTACAGACAACGAGAGGGGAAGTAATTATAAATGAAAATAAGAGAAATGTGAGCCCCGTAACTGCCTCTCAGGGGGAGGACACCTCAACAGTAGCTCACGAAGGATGGGGGTAGAGAATGGAATAAAATTATAGAATTAAAAGGTAGAGAGATAGAGAGAGAGAAAGGAGAAAGCGAGGCACAGGGACAGGGAGCGGAGGAGGTAAAGAGAAGACAGTAAAGATGGACACGATGGCAGGAGTCCGAGGACGTGGTACCACTAGCGAGAGCTCTTATCGGCGACAGGAGTTGTTTTAGGGCTAATCCAGTCGGCCAGAGCTACGCTGTCGTCGTCGCAGGGGACCAGCGTCAGGAGGTGGCGTAGGAGCAACCCAGTCGGCCAGAGCTGCACTGTCGTCGGAGATGGCGAGGGCACAACAGGTCGGCACGGAATCCAGAAAGCGAGTCCAAAAGCGGCACTCCTCATCTTCACAGGTATGCACTAAACGTGTTACGCAGAGCAGCATCACCGTGGCACTCAACGTTGCCACGCCGACTGAGAACACCTTGCGAACCATTCTTGGGACCAAGAAGAAGCCTGTAGGTAAACATAAGTGAATAAATTACTAACCATAATTCGTTAACGCCAATACTTGCCGTAACCAAATCTCACACTAATAGTTTTTATTCGGCACTCCAAAACAGAATAGAACTCTGTACCTGTTCACGTTATACAATTGAAGAACTGTACAAAAAAATTAAAAAACCATTTCTTTTATAATTGAGTGTAAATATTGCCACGGGGTCGTGACGTGGCCGAAGACAGGAGACTTTGCGTTGGAATTTAACTCTTTGTTTGGGCGAACCTGTGACCGGTAAACGGAAAGTCCGATTACATTAGCAGTCTTGAACTGATGACGGCGAACGGAGCATCGGCCGTAGATGAACTACTGACAAGCGGCGAAGTGCGTCGACATTTATACTCTTGCCATGAAATGTTCCAACGTTATCGCTGGCGGTGGCGTAGGTTCCAGAATAATCTGTGCAGTTCGCGGAGTGGGCGTGATCTTATCGAAATGATCTACTACAGTCCGGAAGCTTCTCGAAAACTGCAGGCGTGGTTTGCACTTAGAATTGTGTAGTGTTTTGGAACGATAACAAAACTTGGGAAATTGAAGTTGGCATTGCCCCTCTCTGAAAAAGGCATCGTCCCGATGCTTTAACTAAAGATTAAGGTACAACAATAATGCAAGAAAATACAATGAATAAATGACGATACAATAATAATACAAAAAACACTGTTTCAGTTTGTTAACGCGCATGAAACGGCTTGAGGCGCGCGACATGGACAACTTCAAGTCGCGATCGGCGTCGTTGAGAGTTCGTTATGCCGTCGGGAACAACCTCGTAATCAAGTGGGTCGAGACGTCAAAACACCCTGTACGGTCCGAAGTACCGTCGCAGAAGCTTTTCACTTAGTCCACGTCAGCGTATCGGTGTCCATACCCAAACACGTTCACCGGGCTTGTAAATTCACGAAGCGTCGTCGAAGATTGTAACGGCAGCTGTCGGTGGTCTGTTGATTCTTGATACGGAGACGCTCGAAGTTGTTGGGCTTCTTCGGCGTGTTGAAGGTACTCACTCACATTGAGGTTTTCTTCGTCGGTGACGTTGGGTAACATGGCATCGAGCGTCATTGCCGGGATCCTTCCGTAGACCAATTTCTAGGGATTATCTGCGTCATCTCCTGCACCGCCGTGTTGTATGCGAAGGTCACGTACGGAAGAATGGCGTCCCACGTCTTGTATTCTACATCGACGTACATTGCCAGCATGTCGGCGATCGTCTTGTTAAGCCGCTCGGTGAGGCCGTAGGTCTGTGGGTGGTACGCAGTCGTCCGGCGGTGGTTTGTCTGGCTGTATGCCAAGATCGCTTGAGTTAAGTCGGCAGTAAATGCCGTTCCTCTCTCGGTGATAAGTACCTCCGGGGCGCCGTGACGTAGGACAATATTTTCGGCGAAGAACTTAACCACCTCGGATGCACTGCCTTTGGGAAGGACTTTTGTCTCGGCGTAGCGGGTGAGGTAGTCGGTAGCTACCAAGATTCACTTGTTTCCGAAAGCCGACGTGGGGAACGGCCCCAGTAGGTCCATGTCAATCTGCTGGAAAGGTCGGCGAGGTGGTTGAATTGGCTGGAGAAGTCCCGCGGGCCTTGTCGGCGGTGTCTTGCATCGCTGACAGACCCGGAATGTCCTCACATAACGAGTGACGTCGGTGGTAAGACGTGGTCAGTAGTACCTTTCTTGTGTCCTCGCGAGCGTACGAGAAACACCGAGGTGCCCTGCCGTCGGATCGTCATGCAGAGCCTGCAGGAGTTCTGGTTGCAGAGCAGAAGGCACCACAAGGAGGTACTTGGCTCGAAGCGGTGAGAAGTTTTTCTTTTGGAGAAGGCCGTTTCGCAGGGAGAACGACGCAAGTGCGCGCTTGAATACCTTTAAGACTTCGGTGGTCCTGCCTTCGAGGTGTTCTATTAGGGCCTCAAGTTCCGGGTCAGCCCGCTGTCGTTCAGCGAAGTCATCGGTAGTTATCGTTCCCAAGAAGTAGTCGTCATCCGCGTCGTCTGGTGGTGGTTGGTCGACAGGCACACGAGAGAGATAGTCGGCGTCGGTGTGTTTCTTGCCGGACTTGTAACTGACAGTAATGTCATATTCTTGAAGTCTCAGGCTCCATCGCGCGAGGCGACCTGAAGGGTCCTTCAAGGTGGCTAGCCAACACAAAGCATGATGGTCGATCACAACTTTTAAGGGCCTGCCGTAGAAGTAGCGACGAAATTTCGACGTAGCCCAGATGATGGCAAGGCACTCCTTTTCTGTTGTGAAATAATTGGCATCTGCTTTGGTTAGCGATTGGCTGGCGTAACTAATAACCCTTTCAAGTCCGTCAGCACTCTGCACAAGAACGGCGCCAAGACCTATGCAGCTTGCGTCAGTGAGTATTTCTGTCTCAGCGAATTCCTCGAAACGGGCAAGTAAAAAAGGCTTCTAGAGGCAATGTTTAAGCTCCTGGAAAGCGTGTTCCTGCGGCGTTTCTCACTTGAACTCCGCATCGGCCTTGGTAAAGTTACTGAGAGGATTGGCGATGCGGGAGAAGTGTTTCACGAACCGCCTATAATAGGCGCACAGGCCCAGAAATCGGCGCACCGCCTTCTTGTGAGTGGGCGGCGGGAAGTTGGCGAAGGCGGCTGTTTTCCGTGGATCGGGACGAACTCTAGAATTGCTAATAACGTGCCCCAGATACAAGAGCTTCTCGTACGCAAATATGCACTTTTCTGGCTTCAGTGTGAGTCCGGACGTCTTGATGGCTTGATGTACAACTTCAAGGCACCGAAGATGCTCGTCGAAACTCGAGGAAAACACAACGACGTTGTCGAAGTACACAAGGCAAGTCTGCCACTTCAATTCTGCCAGTACTTTATCCATAACGTGTTGAAAAGTTGCACGCGCTGAGCAAAAACCGAAGGGCATCACCTTGAACTCGAAGAGGCCGTCCGGTGTTATAAACGCCGTCTTCTCTCGGTCTCTTTCATCGACTTCGATTTACCAATAGCCAGTCTTGAGGTTCATTGACGAAAAGTACTTGGCGTTATGGAGCCGATCAAATGCATCGTCTATTCGTGGGAGAGGATACAAGTCCTTTCTTGTGATTTTGTTCAGGTGGTGATAATCGACGCAGAAACGTAGGGTCCCATCCTTTCTCTTCACTAACACCACGGGGGACTCCCATGGACTCTTGAACGGCTGGATAATGTCATCCCGCAGCATTTCATCAACTTGTCTCTTCATGGCCTCACGTTCTCTCTTCGAAACTCTGTACGGACTCTGGCGCAGGGGTCTGGCATTTTCTCCGGTTATGATGCCATGTTTCGCGATTGCGGTCTGTCGAATCTTCGATGACGACGAAAATCAATCTTCATGTTGCAGGAGCAGGGACTTGAGCTGTTCTTGCTTATGGTTCGGAAGTCTGGGATTGACATCGAAACCTATGGGAGGGGCTTGGTTCCTCTGAGCAGGTTCCGCAGAATCGGCGAGGGCGAAAGCACTGGTGGCTTCGACAGCTTCTTTGATGTATGCGACCATTGTTCCTTTGTTCACATGTTTGTACACAATGCTGAAATTCGTGAGCATAACCGTTGCTTTTACTCCCTGCAGCTCTGCTATTCCTCTTGCGACGCAAGTATTTCGGGTGACCAACAGATGCTGACTGCCTTCAACGACGCCTTCCAGGTCAGGTGATTTAGGAGCGCCGACTGAAATAATGACGCTTGAGCGAGGCGGAATGGTGACTTGTTCTTCCAGCACATTCAAGGCATGGTTTCCTGATGTCGTGCGCGGCGGTAGTGCTTCTTCTGTGGATAACGTTATCCACTCTGTTTTTAGGTTGATGACAGCACCATGGAGCATAATAAGTCCATGCCAAGGATGACATGTCTCGAGCAACGCTCTAGGACTACGACGTCTCTAGGATAAATACGGCCGTTAATGGTGATTCTCGCTGTGCAGATTCCTGCAGGCGTTACGAGATGACCTCCGGTTGTGCGGATTTCAGGACCTTCCCAAGCTGTCCTAATTTTCTTTAACTTCGTGGCGAACGACCCACTGATGACGGAGTAGTCGGCTCCAGTATCGACGAGAGCGGTCACACTGTGGCCGTCGATATGAACGTCGAGGTCGCTAGTTCGCCGTCTCGCATTACAGTTAGGGCATGGTGTCGGGTCACGGCTGCGTCGGCTTGTTTCGCTGCTTCAATGTTGCGTCGTCAGGTCATCTCTGGGAAGTGAGGTTTCGCCGTCAGGGCTTTGCCTGGTTGGCGTTGTGTTCAGAAAGCTCCGTCGCGTTGTCGTCGTTGTCGGAGTATCTTCGGTATTTCGTCGCACAGCAACCGCACCTCCATCGGTTGCTGCCCTTAGTTTCCCGGATACGGGCTAGGAGACCGGCCCCGTGTTGGGCCAGAGTACTGCTAGGGGTGGGGTGACATGCGGCGGCTGGGTGAAGGCGAACAGAAAGGACTTCGTGGTGTCCATTGAGTTCCTGTCAGGTAGTCGGCGATGTCACGTGGCCGTTCTCCTGGATGCGGACACGGTGCATTGACGGCGAAGCCACGCAGTCCCATCTGTCGGTACTGGCAACGGCGGCATGTGTGTCTGGCCTCGCAGCATGGGTAGCAGAGTGGGTGGTGGTCAAGGGTGCGCCAGAGGTCAGTCTTCCTCGGCGCACTGCACTGGGCCGGTGGCGAACGGTAGGAAGTCGGTGGGGGTGGTGGCGGCGGTGGCGTCTGGCGACGGAAGTGCGATGGGGCAGTGCTTTGGCGTGCTCGTGGAGGAGGGGTGTGGCGGCGGGCTGCAGCAGCATAGTTCATGGCTTGCAGCTGAGGCTCTTGAGGCTGAGAGACGCCCAGCGATTGCTGGATCTCCTGGCGTAAGACGTCCGCGACGAATTCCCCGTGAGGGTGCGCTGAAGGAAGTAAATTTCGCAGCTCTTCTTGCACGATCGCTTGGATCGTCACCCGCAAGTCAGTGGTTCCAAGGGCTTAAAGCCGGCGTAGCCTGTAGAAGAGAAGCTACGGTTATATTGCCGCGTGCGCATCTCGAGCGTCTTCTCTATCGTAGATGCTTCTGAAATGAATCTGGTGAGCGTCTTTGGCGGGTTTCTGATCAGCCCGGCGAAGAGTTCCTGCTTTACTCCTCGCATGAGCAGACGGACCTTCTTCGCCTCGGATATGTCGGAGTCAGCGTGGCGGAAATGTTTAATCATATCTTCCGTGAATAGCGCCACGTTTTCGTTTGGCATCTGCATGCGGGTTTCGAGAAGAGCTGCGGCCTTCTCCTTGCGCACCACACTTGCGAAAGTAGTGAGGAACCTGGTGCGAAAAACGTCCCACGTTGTAAGGCTTCACTCTTGATTCTCGAACCAGGTCCGAGCAGAATCTTCTGAAGCGAAATACACATGCTGGAGCTTGTCATCGTCTGTACAGTCATTGAAGGCGGCGACGCGGTGGAACCTTTCAATCCAGCTTTCCGGGTCTTCCAGTGGCGAACTGCGGAATGTTGGCGGCTCTTTGGGTTGCCGGAGGAGGAGTGGTAGAAAATGTGGCGTTTAACGTCCCAAAACTACCATATGATTATGAGAGACGCCGTTGTGGAGGTCTCCGGAAATTTTGACCACCTGGGGTTCTTGAACGTGCACCCAAATCTTAGCCAACGGGCCTACAACTTTTCCGCCTCCATCTGAAATGCAGCCGCCGCAGCCGGGATTCCATCCCGCGACCTGGGGGTTAGCAGCCGAGTACCTTAGCCACTAGACCACCGCGGCGGGGCGGAGCAGGAGTGGTGCAGGCTCCACAGGGGCGCTCATGGCTGCAGTAGTTGATGTCGGGATCCGGGTCTGCCTGGCTGCTACAGGAAGGGGCCCGCACTCTGGTTGTAGTCCCCTCTGCCTGCGGCTTGTTCGCTGTTCAGGGTTAGCGTCCGTGTCTTCTTTGCCGCTTGGGCTGGGGTCACGACTTGAAGGGGGCGTCTGGAACATCAAAGAAGCAGCACCTCCACCAGATATCATCGGGCCGTGACGTGGCCGAAGACAGGAGACTTTGAGTTGGAATTTAAATGTTTATTTGGGCGAACCTGTACCCGGTAAACGGTAAGTCCGATTACAGTGCCCCGCCGCGGTGGTCTAGTGGCTAAGGTACTCGGCTGCTGACCCGCAGGTCGCGGGTTCGATACCTGGCTGCGGCGGCTGCATTTCCGATGGAGGCGGAAATGTTGTAGGCCCGTGTACTCAGATTTGGGTGCACGTTAAAGAACCCCAGGTGGTCAAAATTTCCGGAGCCCTCCACTACGGCGTCTCTCATAATCAAATGGTGGTTTTGGGACGTTAAACTCCACAAATCAATCAAGTCCGATTACAGTAGCAGTCTTGAACTGATACAAAGAAAAAGCTTATTAACTTCAAACTCAAAAAAACTCTTTACATCATTTTATACATACAGCGCTCGTTTAGACACCCCTCTTGTGCACTATGGGGCATACAAACTCCATTATCCATAAAGAAAACTAGCGGCACATACCCAGATCTATATATATATATATATATATATATATATATATATATATATATATATATATATATATATATATATATATATATATATTTTATATATATATATATATACAAGTTTGTGCTAAACTACGCACACATTCGTAAAAAAACCACAAATATATATTTACAATCACATATACATATATTTGCAACAGATCGTGAACATGGGTAGGCATATTTACAATACTTCGACTGGCGCTATACATACACTTGTAACACAATGTTTTGGGGAGAAGGGGTTAGTAGGGGATTATGGGGGTACGGAGTTTCACACCTCTGACGAAAAAAAACTTTGTGTGCCAGCGGCGAAGGAACTGGTCCTCCCCGCCAGCTTCCAGTTGCTTGGCCAAGTACTGCACTATTTTCTGCCTGATCAT
Organism: Rhipicephalus annulatus; assembly: GCA_013436015.1. Classification (NCBI taxonomy): domain Eukaryota; kingdom Metazoa; phylum Arthropoda; class Arachnida; order Ixodida; family Ixodidae; genus Rhipicephalus; species Rhipicephalus annulatus. Next base: position 437,643 of record WOVY01012388.1, read on the forward strand.
GGCTAGTGCTGGGTAGGCCGCTCTCACTGGGGTGTTCTTTACCTAAGCAAGGCACCGGCGTTTCCAAATCACAAAGATTGTGATGGAAATCACCAGCCTTGCGAAGCAGCCCCTATTCCTTTCGAGGGCCGGGAGAGGGCGGATGCTGAAGCACCTCGCAACCAGGCGCCATACCGACTTGGCCGCCCCGCATTCTAACAACGCGTGGGAGATCGTTTCCTCAGCGCGGAAGTTAGGACACTGGCTTTTCGGCGTGATGCCGAAACGGTGCAGGCGATGTCTCGTGGGCAAAACTTGCCACTTGCGCTTCCACTCGAAGTCATGTACTTCGCGCGGTCGGTACTTATTGCTCTTTTGTTTGCACAGTCCTAGGCTTTTGATCTGCTCCTTTTCTTCTTCGGACAACTGGTTTTCTGTTATCGCTTCGACAATTCGGGCGGGTGGGTCCTTGTCAATGTCGCAGTTCGGGGCTTCTTTTTCTATGATCTTTGTCGTAGTTGCCGCCATCCTGTAAAAGTGTGAGGGCGCTTCCGCGCGCAGGCCAGTGTGTTTGTGGTTTTCCAGATAGTGCGTGATGGTGCTTGTCCAGTAGTTGATTAGATTCTTCCCTACGTAACTCGCTGCGTAATAAAGCATGCGGGTAATCTTGAGGGCCAGTATCTGGCTGGTCATTTGTACGTGTGGGAGGCCAAGGCCACCTTTGTCCTCGGGTAGTTGAAGGAGGTGTCGCTTGACTGGTGCCGGTTTCCCTTCCCATAGCAAATCGGTGATCACGGCGTTCAGTTGGCTCGCGGTTTTCCTAGGGATCACCGCTACCTTACTGGCGTAGAACGCAAACGCGCAAACCGTGGTCCTTGCTGCCAGCGCTTTTTCACGTAACGTAAGGTTTAGGAGGCGAATGCGGTCAGCTGCCTGCATTACCCTCTCGAGGGCTCTCTGCCACGTGGCTGGTGCCACCCCTTCACTGGAGAAGTAGATTCCCAGTACTTTAACGATGGACACCACTTCGATGTTTCCTAGGGCTTCTCTGGGGAAAGTTCCAAATAGCATCGCCTTGCTCTTGTCCGCATTTATCGCCGCTCCGGATGCCTGCGCGTATCTTGTGAACATCGCACTGAAAGCTTGGAGGCTGCTTTCATCCCGAACAAACAGGGAAATGTCGTCCGCGTATGCCAGCACTTTCACCTGCTCCTGGCCCGTCAGTGGGAAGCCCCGAATGCCTTCATGCGCAATAACACCTGTAATCAGCGGCTCGCACGACATGACAAAAAAGGTCGGGCCCAATGGGCATCCTTGCCTTATGCCTCTGCTATACTTGAATGCCGGTGTTGCGACTCCGTTTATCACAACGGTGCAGGTTAGGTCCTCGTACAAAGTTTTTGCCAGTTTTATAAAACTTGCCGGTAAGCCAAACTTCTGCATCACGTCGAAGAGGTAATGGTGTCGTACCCTGTCAAAAGCTTTAGCTTGGTCTAGGGAAATGAAAACACCATTGAAACCTCTTGTCGTCGCGTATTTGAAAGAGTCACGGATCACTGTGAGGTTCGCAAAAAGCGACCTTCCTGGAATCGCGCACGTTTGGTACGGGCTAATGATGTCCGGTATCAGGAGCTTGAGCCTGTTGTTCAGTATAGTGGCTACCAGCTTGTAATCGGTGTTCAAAAGCGTGATTGGACGCCACGCCGTGGGCTCGTTTGGTTGTGCACCCTCTTTGTGTAGTAGGACAATTTTACCCACTCCGAAGGAGTCGGGTTTCTTAAAGGACCTGAAGAGCGCATTCACCATCGCGAGCAAGGGTTCTTCGAGAACTTCGAGAAAAGTCACATAGAAGGCTGCAGTCAGGCCATCAGCGCCTGGGGCAGAATTGAGGGTCATGCTTCTTATGGCTTCGCGAAGCTCTGCAGGGGAAACTTCAGCGCTAAGGGTTGCTGGCTCCTCCTCCTCCTTAATTCGCTGCAGATGTTTGCAAAGTTCTTTGACATGGTCGGGTGCCCGATTGGTGTCTATTGGTTCGGTGTCTTGGAATTGTATGTTGAAGCACTCTCTGAAGATGTTCTCAATTTCTGCTGGGTCGGCGGTTACAGAACTGTCTAAGCGCTTTGCCTCTGTAATTCGCAAACAGCCATTTCCACGTACTTCCCTCACATCAACTCAGGTCGCCGTGCCTAACAGTCCATGCTCACTTCTAGGTCGCCTCATGGTATCTCCGAGGAGTTGGTTGTATTGCTCCTCGAGCGAGGTCAGGTACTCTGTTGTACATGAGGTCAACGTGTCAGCTGCCTTGATTATCTGCAATCGGCGAAGAAGTTCTTTCATCTTTTGTGTATGGCGTCTTTTTCTGGCTTTGCCTTCATTTTGTAACAGGGCCTTCCATTTTTCCTTAAGTTTATTCCACAGAGGGGGGTAATATGTCCGGCATTTTCTACTGATGCGCTGATGGCAGCTTTCAAGTTTTCTACGCAAGTCTCATCTCTCAGCAGCTCAGCGTCTATTCTCCAGCTATTGTTATCAGAGTGCGGGCCGGGGGATCCCTTTACCATCGTGACAAGCGGTGCATGATCCGTCTTCTCTTTCAGGTTGGCCGGGAGCGCGAGTACTTCGCATCCTTCAACCAAAGGGAGGAAGAGGTCCGGAAAGTACATCCGGTCTCTTCTACTTCCTGCTGATCTAGAAGTACGGGTTGCTACGAAGCGGTCTTTATAGAGGTGTACCCATATGTCCGAGAGGTTTAGGTGCCGAAGCGTTTTCACCAACTCTTTTGCATTGTAGGTTGATCTTCCTTGGCTTGGCCCCCTCACGTCCCGGTTAGAATCTACCACGCAATTAAAATCGCCGACCAGTACGTGGGGAATGGGCTCTAGGAGGAGTTCGTGCATCTCTTGAAAGAACTTATTCGTATGTTTTCTTGTCACGGGGGCATAGACGTTCACAGTGCGAATCTTTTTGCCTTCGATGAAAATGTCAATCATTATGTACCGACCATTCGCCCCGAAAATACAATGGGATTTTGATCGAAATCTGCTTGATGCAAATATTACTCTGACCCCGCATGCTCTCGTGGTCGCCAGAGAGAAAAAGGCGTCGGTCTGATGATCTCGGTGGAAATTAACCACATCCAGCGGCGTTCGGAAATTCGCCTCTTGAATAAAGAGAAGGTCTATGTTCTGGTTCCTAGCGAAACCTAGGATGGCTGCTTGTTTCATCCTATCTCTAAACCCTCGGATATTCCACGTAGCCAATTTCAAAAAGGCCATCAAAAACCTTAAAAAGAAGAAAACAAAACGCGGGAAGTATCGAGGCTAGCAAGCAGCGTGGCCGTCATCCGCCGACTGGGCACGATACCAAGCGCTGGAGGGAAGCAGGAAAGAGGGGTGAGCGAATGCACCGAGCAAGATAAGCGACAGCCGCGTGCCGACAGAAAGGGGAGAGGAAAGTGCTGCACAAGAAGGAGAAGGGAAGGCAAGTGGGACATAGTGCGGCCAGAGCGAACGAGAGGAAGGGAAAAGGGCCGTGAAGCCGACAGGGCAGGCGCGCCGCTTCAGTGGCTTGCGTCTCGAAGCTTGGGGGGTAGTCCCCCTTTGCCTACACCATCTTTCTCGAGCTTCTGAGCCTTCGCGTGTGGTGGAGCGTCGCTACCACTGCTTTGACCTGCTGGCCCGAGTCTACACTGCCGGGCGTCCTTGCTGGCTGCCCTCTCACCAAGATACCGCTTATCGTCATCAGGGCGTATTCGTGAGCGCGAGCGAGCTCTCTGCTCTAGCCCAGTGGCCATCTGTCCAGCTTTCGCGTCCGATTTCCGGCTTGGGCGTGCCGAATGGGAGGCGGGGGAGGAAGTCGGTGCAGCATGGTCGCATTCGCTGTCGCCGGGTAGAAAGTAATACCCTTTACTTTTTATGGGGGCGTCGTCGCCGGCAGGGTCTTGGGTGCCGGCCTCCAAGGCAAGGCTGGTCACTGGGGCCCGGACGTTGACGGATGTGTGTGATAAAGCAAGGAGGGCCTCTCCCTGCTCGTTGGACTCGGGGGTTGCTTCAGCCGCGGTCAGCGAATTCCCGCAGTCATCCCGGCTCGCCGAGGGTGGAGGCGGCTTAGGGGGGGGGGGGGACGATTGCGCCGAACCCGTCTCGATATCGCTAGACACTGTTTCGGTCGACCTGGTGGTAGTCTCGTCAAAACTCCCGGGCCTCTCCCCCTCACTGGCGGACGGATCGCCCATGCCACTGCCTGAAGTCAGATCGGAGTCTAACTCGCGGTTCCCGTAAGGGGATCCCCTCTCGGTTGTGCGGGATGCGGATCTGGACGTAAGGACCTGCATACGCGGCGAGTTAGTTGCTCGGGCAGAGGCGGGGCCGCTTGACTGAGAGTGCGACGAAGCGGATTCAGATAGCGAGGGGAAGCCGCGGGCGGCCGAAGCTATGAGCGCTTACGAAAGCACCCGCGTGTTCCCTGGTGACCCCCGCAACGTTTACAGTCTGCCGAGCAGCCCTCAGTATCGTGACCAAAGGTGCCGCACCGCTTACAGTACGCCGTGGTGCACGCAATCGCCGTATGCCCGACTTCACCACAACGCGCGCACACCCGGCGCATGCCTCTGTACTCGCACATGACTTTGTGCCCCGCAATAGTGATGAAGTTGGGGACTGGGCGGCACATCTCAATTTTAACCACACGTACCCCGTTTCACTTGGCCTGGCGAGTGGCTAGGGTGGCGAACGAAATGCCCTTCACTTTACCAAACTGGGCTAAGGCGTTGCTAAATGCCTCGTCTGATAGAAAAGCGGGGTAACGGTAAACGTTCACATATGTAACCGGCGGCCCGACTGCCTCTACTGGCACCCTCGCCCCGTTCACTTCAAATCCTTCTGCCACCATTAGTTTCGTCGCCTGGCCAGCATTGCGGGTGCATACAAGAAATTTCGCGCTCCCATATGTTGCAGTACCAATACGTTGTCGTCACCAGCTGTCTCTTCAGTTGCGTCAATTAACTCATCGACGGAGATATCGCCCTCGGGCGCGGAAAACATGAAACCATTCTCCCTCACCGGGAGTTCAAATGGCGTGGCCATTCTGGTGGGTGGACCCCGCAAGCCGCCGGTTGGGCGTGGCTCGTGGGTGACTTGTAACGTGCAGTCGAGCTGCACTCTGGTAGGAAACGGCTCAGCCGAGGCGAGTGCCGCGCAGGTCTTGGTGGTACCAGGTGGACTACAGGGGGACTCCGGGACGGCGGGCGTGAACCGGGGACCTTGCACCTCCTCCTGGCACTGGGTAGGCGGGCTCCAGGCAGCAAGGCCCGAGACCCAAGGGCGGCGGTCGCGCGTACGAGACGCCGGTGCCGCGTAGACTTCTTTAGCCAACTTGAAACCCTGGGGTCGACTTCCGCGTGACGTGACCCCGGGTCTCGCTTGAGGACTCGAGAAAAGACAGCTAGACCGCCGAACGGAGCGTCGGCCTTCGATGAACTACTGACAAGCGGCGAAGGGCGTCGGCAATTATACTCTCGCCATCAAATGTTCCAGCGTTATCGCTGACGGTGGCGTAGGTTCCAGAATAATCTGTACAGTTCGCGGAGTGGGCGTGATCTTATCGAAATGATCTACTACAGTCCGGAAGCTTCTCGAAAACTTCAGGCGCGGTTTGCGCTTAGAATTGTGTAGTGTTTTGGAACGATAACAAAACTTGGGAAATGGAACGTGGCAATATGAGCAGTGTTTAACTCTTTCGTGAATTCCATGTGTCCTGTAGTGGCCTGATATTGTCTTAAGTTTTTTTCCTAGTTTATCACCAGTGTGAATTGTTCTGTGAAGCAAGCATCTCACAGTGATCGTTTTTCTTCTTGTCATGATAGTTTCTTGTGAATGCTTTGTAATTGTATTAGTGTATTTGCCCCTCCTGCATTGGGCGGCACATTGGCCTGCAGTATCAATAAACAACAATAATTTTTATTTGTAAAAAGGCCCACAGAAACTATTATTTTTATTAGGCTACCTTAAAATTTAAAATTACATTGTTGGACGTTTTGACGCAACCACAATATGTTTATGAGGAGCACTATAGTGGGGAACTTCTGATTACAATATATCACTTTAGGTTGTTTAGTAAGCATCTTTATCTAAACAAGTAGGTTTATTTTCACGTCTCCATTATCCCTCACAAGGGTCTGAAGGGATTCAAGTCGGTATGTGATGGCTAAAGAAAGGCTCACGGCGGTTTGGTGAAGGTCACCACAGACTTGAGTATCGAACACCGGACTAGGAGGTTCGCTTATTCGTGAATATTTGCACAGGCTGTTGACTGTTGCATCGAGGAATTCGCCTAAGATGGAATCGCCAAACGCAGATGCTGACGCAGATGGTGAATTCTAGTAATAATTTGTAACCGTTCCACAGAGCGATCATACAAAGTTCCAATGGATGGTGTCCTGTATTCTTCAAAAATGATGAATGCAGGAGTTTCACAAGTATCAATGCTTTCATAACTTTTATATGTGATATTCGTCGGTGATTTACCACAAATATTAAAACATGCGAACGGTCTTCTTTAAGCTGACCCTACCACAATTTTCACCTCCGAAAAAGTTCCGGTGCACCACAGAAAAAAATCTAAAGCAGATATTCAACTTTTCATAAACGCCTCCCTGGGCGCCGCCATAGCCCTCTTCGTGCTGTGAAAATTGGGCGTCCCCTCTAAAATGCACTGGCAACGCTGCGTCCTTAGCCTTTGTACTCTCGAGCACAGCCCATCATGGCGGTGTTTTTTTCCATCCTGTGAAAAGGTATAGCAAATGTTCATTCATGATGCCTGAAAGATTAGTGATCTGGGATTGCATTTATGATATTCCGCTTTTAAAAAAATTCACAAATTCGTTTATTGCGGTTTCCTTAAACGAGGATGCAATATCCAGTTTCCCATCTGCTGCATTTCTTAGTGTTGTTATAATGAAACGTAAAGTTTCAGTGCCATACTCGATCAACCATTTTAAAAATATTATTTTGTACTCACATAATTATAAAAACTCGCACTTACTTGATCGAAAACTTCTCTTGTCTTTATAATACGCGTGCATGCACAGTCACATCTCATAATGCTGTTTATCACGGCGTAACACATACAGCACACATCTTCATCATTAAGAAAGTTTCCAAAAGCAGGCATTAGGATTTCTTACATATACCACACATATATCTTCCTCTGCTTCTATTTGAAGTTTTCTAAATGTTTTATTATGTGTGGTGCAGCTCTTTGACTAGCCTGTGTAACGCTGTCCCTCGGTACATCTCCCCCCTCCGCACCTACTCGCGTCTCGGGACGCGCATGCTCGCGCATCGTGCCGGTCCAGGAAGACACAAGTAAAACTGTCGCTCTCCTCCCCCTCCCTCGCCTAGCAAGGCAGACGCAGGCAGTGCCTGCAAGTAGAAAACGATTGCTCGCGGTGCACGTTTACTGGCCACCCCGTATAGACTTTTTTGACAGAGATTAGGATGTTCTCCTTTCTGGGCTGTTGCACAAGAGTATGAAAGGTGACATCACAGCCTCAGCAGTGCATTTTTTCGGGGATTCAGGCGCACTGGATCACGCGTTCACAATTCTGTCTAGGGCGACTTTACGTGGCTTTCGCTTGACGAGCGCCAGCTGCGATGTCGCCGCTAGTGTAAGCGATGCGTTAGCGCCCGCTGCTTTGCATCTACGTTCTCTTTAGCAGGAGATGGCCAAGTTTCAGATGCGAAGCAGCGCTTCGGCTAGCCTGTGTAATGCTGGCCCGCACTTTCGCATAGAGACGCTGCAACGCGCTCCCCACCCTCCGGCTGCAGTTGTTGGACCTATGTCAAGGAGGTAAAGTCGCAACTGCGCGTAAACATCGCTCTCTTCCTCATCCGCCGCAGCTGCTGGCTCCTCCGCCTAAAGTCCCGACGTAAAACAAGTTCACAAGGTAGCGCCACCCTCCTCCTTTCTCTTCGCTTATGTTCCTGGAGCTAGAAGGTTCAAAACTTTCACATAAAGGAAAACGCTTTGTTTCTGTTGTTACGTGGTTAATAGACGTAAATGATACAAAATGGAAGGAAATGAGTAGTAGAACAAACAGTTACCCATTCGAATACAACCGCTCCAACAAAAGAGCAGGTGGCATTTGAGTTACTCAACCGACCACGTTGTGTAGTTCCACGGCCACTCGATGTGCAGCCGTGGCAGTTCTATGTTTCACACCACTAGCCATGGCGTCTCGCATCGTACATCGTAGTTCGTCCAGTTTTTCGAATGTCTGTTGCTACTGGTCATGCTGTGGCACAGTGAAAGCGCTTCTTGCTGAATCCGCCAGTGACCACAGGGCGTCAAGTTGTGACCAGTGATTACAGCCGGCTTGTGCACACTCAAGGGAAAAAACACGGCTAGACTGGTATGAACGATTGACTAGCAGGACTGCGATGACAGTGGTTTTTTCTTTTCTGAAAAAAAAAACACACCCAATCGTGATGCCAGGTATTTCTGATGTGGTGCATGTAATTTCACAAAAAGTGAGCTCAATCTGTGAGGTGCCCCGCAGCAGCACGTTTTGTCTCCTTTGTGCTATTTTCTATTGAAAGTGATGATGATTCTGGTGGTGATGATGATGATGATGATGATGATGATTAGTGGTTTTTAATGGTTCAAGAGTCAATTTATGGCCAAAGAGTGCCATTATAATAGACTCTGTTAAAGCCACTTTCTATTGAAAGGGGCTTGAACAGGTCAAGCGTGAAATGTTCCTGTAAGTGCGTTCATTAAACCTTCCAGCTGTAGTGTACGTGTATCCACACAAATATTTGTAACAACAGGTATGCACTAGACGCAAGTTAGACGAGCTCCTGGCGTTTCAACTGAACCCGACAAATAAACTAGTTTCGTAGAGCCACATCGACGTACGTCGATGGCGTAACACAAAAGCGTTCGCGTGAAATGTTTCATAGCTACATTTCATGGTGCGCACCATAGCTGATAAAGAAGAGAGCGAAACCGTTTTGTTATTTTACTGCAACCCAGCATTTTTAAAAACTCGGTCTGCTTTGAACATGCACCACGAAGCAATCTTGGCCGACTTGGCGCCAACTGGAACGCTCCTCGGGTGCTATTCTGAACTTCCGCCATTTTCTGTGATATTCCACGTAGGCCTAGTGTGTACGCAGTAGTGACACAAACACACGAACTGCTAGCTCAAAGTGAGGTGAAGAATAAATAAAAGTCAAAGAAAGGTAAAGGTAAGCAAGGATATTTTTTTTTCAAATTGCAAATGCAGCAACAAAAAATCGAAACTAAAGGAAAGCGTTCTGTTTCATTGTGGCAATGCTGACGGTATGCTGACGGTAAGTTTAGCCACATTTTTGAACAGCAGCAACGAAGCCACAGCAGCTGTTTAAAACAAATATTGTGCAATAAAGAAACCTGCATCATAGTTATGATTTATTTTTCAAACGTAAATGAAAGAGCATAAAAAATTAATATGCAATGACATGTTTCTCCATTCGTAAAGCAGACGATTTCGTCTGCAATGAGCACCATATCCGAAATGGTGAGTGAGCAGGCGAGTGCGTCAAGCGAATACCGAGAGCGTTAGGCTCTGCGGCAGAGCGCCCAACTGTTGGCCGCAATGTTATACTTTATCACGCAACATCCCCGCATGAAGAGGGCAGCGTCAGACATGTGGCCTGAGGTTCGGCGCTCACTTTGGGAGGCGCAGTCGGATACGCTGAATCGCATGGGCCCGAACTGTAGGTCTCCTCGAGAGTGGCGAGGGCTCTGGCAGTCAAAAATGGCGGCAGTGCTGGCCCAAGGCGCCGAGGTGGCAGCGCAACGCAGGTGAGCATGCGCTTAACATGATTGATGTTGAGGCTAGCTATGCAGATACTTATTTCAGGGGCACAGGTCAAGGGCTATATGACATCAGCGCCACCTGCCTGACGGCGACGCCCGCATCATCACAATTGTGAGCGCCGACTCAGTAGTGGGCTGCGGCAGCCCTTCCTTTCCATAACCCCCGGCGTCCCGGGGTGTAGCCGCTGAGGACCATTACGAAGAGGTAATCTTCCTTTTTTTGCGACAGTGGGATATGCCACTTTTACATCTACAGGCAAAGTTTTCTCCCAAACCACCCATTGCAATTAGCTCACGCATAAATCGGTCATGTCAAACCTGAGCCATCGTAATCTCAAATAAAACTATCTTAACATGATCTCGAAGGGCAGTTGTAATGTGGCAGTTCCGATAAATGTCGGTTAATTTTTTCTATGACAGCCTGCGAGTTTTTCACATTGTCAATTCGATAGAAGATACCAATGTGAAATTTCGGTCAATTTTCTCTTTTTTTAGTTTTTCAGAGAGGTATGTTTACCTCCCAGTCAGGAGTTATTTTTTGAAGTTTGTGCAATTATTTGACCAATTCATGCTCCAAAACAAACCATTGCTACATTGTAGGATTCATCTTTTTGTGTTCTTGTGGATATTTGAGCGTGTGTTTTTCTTGATGTCGAAAGCATCTTGCAAAGTAAGCACATATTCAAAAACAACAGCTGTACTCAACAGTTTAGACAGAAAAAACAAAGGCAGTCAAATGAACATAAAAAGAAAGAAGGAGTTGCATGCGGTTAAGGAAGCTCTACAGGAACAAACCACAGCACCATGAAGCCTCATCGTATGCGCAACTGCAGATGGTGTTCTGTTAAAAAAGGCGGACACAACTTTCCCCTTCACAACTTGAAAAGTGACACTCAGCAGTGTCACTAGCTTTGGCCGCTTCATTTCAAACAACTGTTGGTGCAATGCGAGGTGGTGACTTCTTGCGAATGTGGGATAGTGTTATCTCACTTTAAAAACAATATCTTTCACGAGCTTTCCAGTAAGCTGTTGACTTGGTTTTGATGAAATTTGTTTTACATCATTTGTTTGCACTTCATATTGTCGCGGGGTCATGACGCGGACGAAGAGAGTAGATTACAGATCAAAGATGAAACTGTTTATTCAGGCCGAACTTGAGGCCAAAAAGTGAAAAGTAAAATTGCAGCGATAAACACTGGTACTCATAGCGATGAACAAATCATCGGCCATCGATCAACTGGCAAGCGGCGAAGCGTGTTGGCCTTTACACACTTGCCATTCGAAATTCAAGTGTTATCGATAGCAGCGACGTAGGTTCCAGAATAATCTGAAAGGTTCAAGAAGTGGGCATAATTTTAACAAAACGATCTACTGCAGCCTCGAAGCTTCTCTAACACCGTAGGCGTGGTTTGCGCTGAACATAGTATAACGGGGCGATAACGAAACTTCAGGAAAGGAACGTGGCCTTGCCCCCCTCTGAAAAAGGCATCGCCTCGATGCTTTAACAGAAGATGAAAGTATAAAAAAGTAACGCAAGAAAGTACCAGAAATAAATTACAACACAGCAAGAAGTACATCAATAAAAATACGATGATTGATTTATATGCGGGTTTTAACGTCCCAAAACTACCATATGATTATTAGAGATGCCCTACTGGAGGACTCCGGAAATTTCGATCACTTGGGGTTCTTTAACGTGCATCCGAATGTGAGACTACAATAAAATACGCTATTGCAGTTCGTTAACGCGCATGAAATGGCTTGACGCGCACGACACGGATGACTGCGAGTCATGATTGGCGTCGTTCAGAGTTCGTGATGCCGTCGGGGACAACCTCGTAACCGAGTGGGCCGACACATCAAATTACCCTGTGTGGTTCAGTATACCGTCACACAAGTTTTTCACTGGGTCCACGTCGGCGTATCTGCGTCCATACCCAAACACGTTCATAGGGCTGGCATTCCACGACGCGTCGTCGAAAATTGCAACGGTGACAATCCATCGTCTGTTGGTTCTTGATGTAGGGGCGGCTGAGTTGTCTGGCCTCTTCGGCACGCTCAAGGTACTCGCTCACACCGAGGTTTTCTTCTGCGGTGACACTGGGTAACATGGCGTCTAGCATCGTTGCCGGGGTAGTTCCGTAGACCAACTTGTATGGAGTTATCTGCCTTATTTCTTGTACGGCGATGTTGTATGCGAAGGTCACGTACGGAAGGATGACATTCCACATTTTGTGTTGGACGTCGACGTACATGGGTAGCATGTCGGCGATGGTCTTGTATAGGCGCTCGGTGAGGCTATTGATATGTGGCTGGTACGCTGTCGTACGGTGGTGGCTTGTCTAGCTGTGCGACAAAATCGCTAGGGTTAGCTCAGCACTAAATACCGTACGTCTGTTGGTGATGAGGACCTCCGGAGCGCCGTGGCGCATGACGACATTTTCACTGAAGGATTCGGCTACCTAAGGTGCACTACCTTTAGGCAGGACTTTTGTCTCGGTGTAGCGGGTAAGGTAGTCGGTAGCTATGACCATCCATCTGTTTCCCACAGCCGACGTCGTTGATGGCGCTCTATACCACCTTGCTGGAAATATTGGCGAGGTGGTTTGGTGGGCTGCAGTATTGCATCGCTGGCAGTCCCGGCATGTCCTCACGTAATGAGCGACGTCGGCGGCAAGGTGGGCCCAGTAGTATTTGTCTTGCATTCTCGCGAGCCTGCGGGAAAACCAGGCTGGCTAGCCGTAGGGTCGTCGTGCAGGGTCTGCAAAATTACTCGTCGCATCACCAAAGATACAGCAAAAAGGTAGTTTCATAGGTCCGGGGAGAAGTTTTTCTTCACGGGAACTTTGTACTTCAAGAAAAATGGTGCCAGTCCTCACCTGAAGACTTGTGGGGCGACACTGGTCCATCCTTTTAGATATCCGTTAGCCCTCTCAGTTCCGGGTCAGGTCGCTGTCCCTCGGCTAAGTCGACGGCACTTATGGCTCCTAGTGAGTACTCATCCTCCTGATCATCATGTGGTGGTAGACTGATAGGGGAATTAGACAGGCAGTTGGTGTCAGAGTGTTTTCTTCCATACTTTTTTACAACGGTAATGTCCATTTCTTGTAATCTTAGGCTCCACCGTGCGAGGTGACCAGAAGGCTCATTCAAGTTAAATAGCCAACACAGGACGTGGTGGTCGTGTACAACTTTGAAAGCCCTGCCGTAGAGATAAGAACAGCATTTCGACATTGCCCAGATGATCTGGGCAATGTATCATTTGGGAAGAGGGGCTTCATGGTGGCTCAGCGGTTCACACCCCGCATGCACGACTCAGAGGTCCCACGTTCGATCCAGCGCACTGGAGTGTTTTTTTCTATTGTTTTTTTCTATCTTTTACATGTATATAGGCACGTTAATTATACGGTGAGTGACGACGACGCCGATGTCGACGACGATGCCGACGTTGACGCCGGCGCCAAAATCCAGCGGAGAGTGTCGATATAATTGCTAGCACAACAAAATAAAAGCCACAGTTTTCACTAAGTGTCGCGCGGCCCTCATGCTTGATGATGATTATTTCTGCGGCCCTTCCATTTGTAACCGGCGATCAACGATGTTTCCAGGTATTGATCAATAAACATTTATAATATAAAATAAGGAACATAAAAAACACGTAGTGATTTCTTTGAAGTGACTAAAATATCTGCCTCTACGGTGTTCGCTGCCGCTACACGATCAAAGCGCTTGCCTGCCCCGTCTAGATGCTTTCTATTAGCAGCAACAAAGAGGTTATAATGGAACTTCTGGAGTTGTGGTCCCGCATACCCGCCCATGTGTAAAAGTCAAGCCGCAGCGGCCATATTGCGTAGGGCAAAAGGAGGTGGCAATTGCCTTGTACCGCCGTATTGCTCTGTGCGCTTGCGGCCATGCGTTTTGTTATAGCTATTAAAACAACTGTTTAGTACTTTTAGGAGGCAAAGGAACGTGGGAGTGACTTTAGTGCACATCTGCGTTTGTTTTGTTTTTTGACACTTAGTGTTTTAAGCATGTTAAAAAAGGTGCTCAGTGATATCAGTTCGCAATATATGTACACAGTTGCCTAACAGCAGTAGTATTGTGTGAGGAGATGCAGCGAAAATAAAATTGTCGTTTGCCCACAGTCATAATTCCCTTGGGCAATAATAGTGCAGCAACTGTGCAATTTTTATTTAATTATTCTGGGAGGCATCAGCCTTTTCACGGAATTGTTTCAGAAGCCCAGGAACACTCGGACATCGCGATGCTTGCAACACTTCCAATCGTTCATTCGATAATATTGATACAAGCCATCATTACCATCAAGGAATGGACCATAAAGGCGACGAAGATGACGATTGAACAAAAGCTCGTGTTGTTGTCACCACTCCGCCATCTTGGTTCAAGGACACTGTTTACTGCGAGTGCAATCTGTAAATATTGTCACGTTAAAAAGACAGGAGACGTTTTTAAGGCGTCCTCACAAAAGTCCGAAGAGCGGTCGGCTCAGCGCAGCCAAAAACAGAACAATGGCACGAGAGGGAACTGCCACTTCGTCTGCCTCTTTTGCGCTGGCAGATCAAGCGCGCGGCACTGCCCCTCCTCCCTGAAGAGCATCGCCTCGATGCTAAACGAAGCGTGTATCGTAAAAAAAAAGACATTGTCACAGTGTGTGGTACGGTTTTAACCGCACCACGTGCACAATCTCGGGTCGTAGCTGTCGGCGTCGGGGTGGTTGGCTTCCGTCCGGAAGGACTTCGTAATTGACGTCGCTCACTTGTCGTAGCACTTTGTACGGGCCAAAATACCGACTGAGAAGCTTCTCAGAGAGACCTTTGCAGCGCACAGGGGTCCAAACTAACACCTGGTCACCTGGTTTATAATCGACTTGTCTGTGGCAGCGGTTGTAGCGCTGTGCATCGACGCCTTGTTGTTTCTTGATGTTTACGCGGGCTAGTTGACGTGCTTCCTCGGCTCGTTGCACGAAACACTCAGCATCTTCGTCGAGATCCTCGATGTTGTCAATGTCGCATGGGAGCATTGCGTCCAACATCGTCTGAACGTCCCGACCGTATAGAAGACGAAACGGAGTGAATCGTGTGGTCTCTTGCGTAGCGGTATTATACGCGAATGTTACGTAAGGCAGTATTTCATCCCACGTCTTGTGCTGTACGTCTATGTACATAGACAGCATATCAGTCATCGTTTTGTTAAGCCGCTCGGTCAGTCCATTTGTCTGAGGGTGATACGCTGTTGTCTTGCGATGCGTGGAGTAACTTAACTGAAAAACTTGTTCAAGGAGCCTTGCTGTAAACGCTGTTCCTCGGTCTGTGATGACACAGGATGGAGCACCGTGGCGTAATACAATTCTCTCGATGAAAAACTGAGCAACTTCACAAGCCGTGCTTTTAGGAAGCGCCTTAGTTTCAGCATAGCGGGTTAGATAATCTGTAGCGACGATTATCCACTTGTTGCCGGAAGATGACAAGGGAAACGGACCCAGGAGGTCCATGCCGACTTGATCGAAGGGTGTTCTGGGTGGCTCGATAGGGTGAAGTAATCCCGCAGGCTTAACAGATGGGGATTTTCGGCGCTGGCATTCGCGGCAGGCTTGAACGTACTGTTTAACGCAAGCGGCAAGTTTCGGCCAGTAGTAAGACTTTCGTACCCTAGCGATGGTTCGGGTGATGCCCAGATGGCCCGATGGAGGCTCGTTGTGGCAGGCAAATAGAATTTCCTCACGCAGCTCTGCGGGGACGACCAACAGGTAAGTTTTGTTGCTGGCGGCTGCGTTCTTCTTGTACAACACGCCCTGTCGTAAGCAGAAGGATGACAATCCGCGAGTTATATGCTGGGGCAGTGATACGTTGCGGCCCTCTAGATGTTCAATGATAGGTCGCAATTGAGCATCTGCTCGCTGCCGTAAAGCCAAGTCTGTTACGCTTACGGAGCCAAGGAAAGGGCAGTCCTCTTCGAAGCTCTGAGCGGCAGGCTCAACTGGCGCGCGTGACAACGTGTCTGCATCTTCGTGTGCACGACCGGACTTGTACACGATAGTGACGTCGTACTCCTGCAGACGTAGGCTCCACCTTGCCAGTCGTCCGGAGGGGTCTCTGAGGTTCGCAAGCCAGCACAGCGAGTGATGATCCGTCACTACTCTGAATGGACGGCCGTAAAGGTAAGGTCGAAACTTAGCAATTGCCCACACGACAGCAAGGCACTCCTTCTCCGTGGTACTGTAGTTTGACTCCGGGCGTGTTAGGGTTCGGCTTGCGTAGGCGATAACCTTTTCAATTCCCTCCTGCCGTTGGACGAGTACCGCGCCCAGACCGACGTTACTGGCGTCGGTATGAATTTCTGTTTCGGCTTCCTCGTCGAAATGTCCAAGAACAGGTGGTGATGCCAGGCGAAGCCGAAGCTCTGTGAATGCTGATTCTTGTTCAGCACTCCAAACGAACGGCGTATCGTCTCTAGTGAGTCTAGTTAATGGTTCGGCAATTTTCGAAAAATTGCCTATAAAGCGCCGGTAGTACGCGCATAGACCAAGAAACCGCCGCACACTTTTCTTATCGGCCGGAGTCGGGAAGGCTGCGACAGCGGCGGTTTTCTCAGGGTCAGGACGGACGCCTTCTGCGCTTACGACATGTCCAAGGAACTTTAGTTCTTCGTAACCGAAATGGCATTTTTGCGGCTTTAACGTAAGGTTAGCCGTCCGAATCGCCTCAAGTACCTGTCGTAGTCGCTTCAGATGTTCGGAGAAGCTGGTTGAAAACACGACCACATCATCCAAGTACACAAGGCAGCTTTGCCATTTTAAGTCAGTCAACACAGTGTCCATCATGCGTTGGAAGGTAGCTGGCGCAGAGCAGAGTCCGAACGGTAGCACCCGAAATTCGTAGAGGCCATCCGGCGTGACAAAGGCGGTTTTTTCACGGTCGCGCTCATCAACCTCAATTTGCCAGTAGCCACTCTTTAAATCCAGGGAAGAAAAATACTTCGCTCGTCGTAGTCGGTCAAGCGAGTCATCAATACGCGGCAGCGGATAAACATCTTTTTTTGTGACGTTGTTGAGCTTTCTGTAATCTACACAGAAGCGAAGCGTACCGTCCTTCTTCTTAACCAGAACGACCGGTGAGGACCAGGGACTGTTCGAAGGCTGGATAACGCCGTCGTCGATCATTTCTTTCACTTGCTGCTTGATAGCTGCGCGTTCTGTCGGCGAGACGCGGTATGGCTGTTGGTGAATAGGTCTTGCGTCGTCGTAAGTGATTATCCTGTGCTGTGTAATTGGCGTCTGACTCACTTTAGACGACTGAGCAAAGCACGCCCTGAATTCAAACAATAGCTCTCGCAAGGCCCTCTGGTTCTCTTCCGGCAGTGCACTGTTCATGTCAACATCTATTACGGTTTGTCCATCGCGGCTACTGTCTTCACAGGCAAAACACTCAATGACGTCCTCCAAGGCTTCAGCGTAGGCGACCGCAGTGCCCCGGAAAAGGTGACGATGCTCATTGGTGAAATTTGTAATCATGACCTCGGCTGTACCGTTCCGAATGTCAATGATGCCTCGTGCCACAGAAATTCCAAGCGCCAGCAGCAGGGAGACGTTGCACTCTGCCACTGTTTCACCGTCACTGGTTCCTTCGGAAGTCACCTGAATTAGGATACTTGCACGAGGTGGTATTGTGACACTGTCGTCGGAAACACGGAGGGCGGTTGTACGGCGGTTGGAGTCCCTTGACGTAGCGTTGACTGTCGAAAAGGAAATGCAGCGTCGCCGTAGGTCGATTACGGCGCCATATTCCCGAAGAAAATCGAGGCCGAGAATTAATTCGCGGGAGCAGTCACGTAGCACGATGGAGCTGACCAAAAACGTGCAGCCTCGTATTTGTAGCCTGGACGTGCACAAACCAACCGGCGTTACAACATGTCCGCCAGCTGTACGTACATGCGATCCTGTCCAAGGCATTATCACTTTCTTCAAGGTACGTGCCAATTGTCCGCTAATAATCGAGTAGTCAGCACCAGTGTCTATTAAGGCAGTTAAATTGCGACCGTCGAGCATCACAGGTATGTCCATTGAAAAGTCGCTCAGCTGGGATACAGGCGCCGGCGTAGTCGAATTTCCGTTGGTCCGATGTCGCGTCGATTGGAGGGCGAGGTCTTCATCACGTCGAGAATCAGCGGCCTCGCCTCGAAAGGTCGCTGGCGTTAGTTTTCCAGGCGGGGGCTCGGAGACCGTCCTTGCGGCCTTCGATTTCCGTTGCCTGAATAAGACGACGACCGCGGTGACGGTGAGCGCGACTGACGCCTGAGTGGGACGTTCTGCCGAGCGATAAAATCTTCAATTTCTGGTGGTCTCTGTCCAAACCGGGGGCGGGGTGAATTGGCAGGAAAACCCTGCAGCCCAAGTCGGCGGTACTGGCAGTCTCGGTAGAGGTGACCCGCTTCACCGCAGTGGTAGCAAAGCGGTCGTCGGTCGGGCATGCGCCATATGTCGGATTTACGCATGACGGGTCGAGTGTCTGCAAAATAAGGGACCACCTGTGCGGACTGCAGTGTGGCGTACGGGGTTGCGGCTGGTAGTGGGACTGGTGCAGGTGCGTTGTGTTCGAACGTGTCGGTATAAGTGGTGCGCTGGAAACCACTCACTGGGGATGGTGTCGTGGACGACGGAACGGTGCGTCTCAATACGTCTGCGTAGGTCACCCCTAGAGGTTCACTTGAAGTTGCGAACGCCTGAAGTGGTGCAGCAACCTGCGTTGGTGTCTCGCGACGAGGTGTGCCGAGCGCATGCTGAACTTCGTCACGTATGATGGTGGCGATGCAATTCGTGGAAGGCTGCTGCTGCGCCTGGTTCAGCTGTTGCAGCTGTTGCAGCTCGTCGCGAACAACCGAACGTATCAGCTCGCGAAGCGCTCCCACGTCGGTCGGGAACGAGCCTAGCCCGGTGGTATAGGTAGCATTCACTTGCCGATCGTACTGGTTCCGCTGCTGCAGCGCCTTTTCCATGGCGACGGCTTCAGTGAGGAACTCCGCAACCGTTCTAGGCGGACTACGAATGAGTCCAGCGAAGAGCTGCTCTTTCACACCTCGCATCAAGTGTCGCAGCTTCTTGTCTTCCGGCATGGTTGGATCGGCGCGAGTGAACAGATGAACCATATCCTCCACGTATGTAGCCACACCTTCATTAGGCATCTGCATGCGGGACTGGAGGGCCCTTTCAGCGCGCTCTCGACGATCGAGACTCGAGTACGTTTCGCGGAGCCTGTGACAGAACTCATGCCACGACGTTAGGAGGCCCTTGCGGTTCTGGAACCATGTGCGAGCACCATCCAGAAGACTAAAGTACACATTCTTGAGCTTCGCTACTTCGTCCCACCCGTTGAAATCCGCTACGTACTCGTACTCAGCCAGCCAATCTTCCACATCTTCATAGAGGCCACCACGGAAGGGACTCGGAACACGTGGTTTTTGCAGCGTGTAATGAGTGGGTGCAGCTGCGGGTGCAGCGGTTGGAGCAGCGGCGGCTCCAGCGGCAGGGGAAGCGGTGACAGCAACAGTATTCTCCATACCAGTCGACGTACTTGTACTGTGAGGCACAAACTCGGGGGACAGTCCTCGAATCCTCCGACTGAAACGGTGTACCGGCGTAAGCTCTGGGTTTTGGGTCACGTTCCGGCTGCTAGAAGGAGTCTGTTGCATAGGTGAGGTTACCCAGCATCTCCACCATTAAAATGTCACGTTAAAAAGACAGGAGACGTTTTTAAGGCGTCCTCACAAAAGTCCGAAGAGCGGTCGGCTCAGCGCAGCCAAAAACAGAACAATGGCACGAGAGGGAACTGCCACTTCGTCTGCCTCTTTTGCGCTGGCAGATCAAGCGCGCGGCAATATATTTCTACCCTCTGCCTACTCTCACCCCGTGACATTTTGGTAGAACTTTTTCTGTGCTTGGGATCTGCTCCTCACGTGTTAGTGCTGCTGACCGCTCCCCAACTGTGCTTTTTGCCGTGATCGAGAAGTGCTCTCATGAAATCATCCTGGGCATAGACTTTCTTGCTGCGCACTCTGCCTTCATTGACTGTAGAATAGGCTTACTTCAGCTTGATCTACCTTATTGCTATGACACTCCAACTACACCTCAACCACGTTTGTGTTCTGTCGAGTACGTTTGCCTAGCGCCCCAAGCCTTTACCTATGTAACCATGAGGTCTTTTATTCCGGTATCCGAGGGCAATTATGTGGTGGCACCGATTTTGGACGTGTTATTAGACAGAGATGATGCCCTTCCTCGTACTCTGTTGACGATTACGAATAATGAGGCGTCGCTACCGATATTGAACTTCAGCTGGTGCGCTCAAGTTGTTCCAGATGGCATGACTCTAGCCAACGTCTCTTCTACAAGTGAACATTCTGTTTCTGCATTCATTGCAGATGCTCCTTTGTCCGCTACTGCATCCTTTTTACACAGCTCCACTGATGTCGACTTTGACAAGATGATCGCGCCAGACCTTGTTCCAGCACAGGCAGCCGATCTCCAGCATATCTTGGCATCCTTCAGGGACATCTTTGACTTTGGCGACAGCCCTTTAGGTCAGACGTCATTTGTTACTCAAAGGAGACGCCAGCGCAATCCGACGACGTTCTTATCGCGTGTTATATGCAGAGCAACAAGTCATCGAGCGTGAAGTTGATAAAATGCTCACAAAAGACGTCATTGAACCATCTTGCAGTCCATGGGCCTCACCAGTCGTTCAAGTAAAAAATAAGGATGCTGGCGCTTCTGCGTCGACTACCGTCACTTGACCAAGGTCACGCGCAAGAGCGTCTACTCACTGCCACGGATTGATGATGCTCTTGACTGCCTGCACGGGTCTGCCTACTTCTCCTCTATGGACCTGCGTTCAGGATACTGGCAGATTTCCGTCGACGAGTTAGACCGTTGAAAGACTGCATTTGTTACACCGGATGGACTTTTCCAGTTTAAGGTAATGCACTTTGGCTTATGCAATGCTTCCGCTACATTTGCGAGATTGATGGACTCCCTGCTACGGGGTTACAAATGGTCAACGTGCCTCTGTTATCTCGATGACGTCATTGTATTCTCGCCGTCATTTGAAAGTCACCTTACCCGTCTGTCAGCTGTTCTGGAAGCTTTCAGAAGGGCGTGCCTACAGCTCAACTCCCCCAAATGCCATTTCGGCCGCCAAACAATCACTGTGCTAGGCCATCTTGTCAGTGCTAAAGGCGTGCAACCCGATCCCGACAAAGTTCGTGTCGTAAAAGATTTTGCCACACCACGTTTCACGAAAGATGTACGGTGCTTTCTCGGCCTCTGTTCCTATTTCCGGCGTTTCGTCCACAACTTCGCTGACATTACCCATCCCTTGACACAGCTACTGAAGAAGAACACGCCGTCTTCTTGGGGCCCCCGCAAGCCGATTCATTTCGTGGACTTACTGCGTTGCTCACTTCCCCGCCCATCTTAGGTCATTTCGATTCTTCAGCGCTCACTGAAGTGCGCACTGACGCCAGCGCACATGGTATAGGCGCTGTCCTCGCCAAGCGGCAACAGGTTCAAAATCGTGTAATCGTCTACGCAAGTCGCCTCCTCTCTCCATCCGAGTGCAAGTTTTCCATCACAGAGCGCGAGTGCTTTGCTCTTGTATGGCCAATTAGAAAATTCTGACCATACTTGTTCGGCCGCCACTTTTCGGTCATCACGGGTCACTACGCCCTGTGCGGGTTGTCCTCCCTCAAATATCCTTGATCCTTGTGAATGTCTGGGTTGTTGGGCTTTAAAGCTACAGAAATATAGCTTTGACGTGACCTACAGATCTGGCCGAATGCACCAGGATGCCGACTTCTATCTCGCCATCCCGTCGATCCCCCTCTGTTTAGGTACAGTTTAAATACCGATGTGTCACAGTTTATGTCATAGTAATATTTCCATGTAGTGGTACCACGGCCATATAACACAAGTTAGGCGTCTCGCTTGATCGGGAAACTACAGTGCCGTAGTTGTACACCTACCGACATCGTGCGAGTGCATGGCGTAGAGCCACTTGTTTTTACAACCGTGTCAGTATAAAACGCTGAATTCCCACATCACCTAATAGTCCGCATGTTTGGGAGGATGCTAAGAGCATTTCGCCATGTGCTTATGCATCGCGGTGATGTGACAGAAAAACAAAACGCCGGCTGAAGGCGGGCACCTTATATGGACAACATACAGTATATTTCGAAGTGCAGTTGGCCTAGAGGGAATATGGTGTCACCCGCGCTCTCTTCTTCTAATAGTGTGGCCTCTTGCTCCTTATGTGAACGAAATTCCTTCGCGTATTCATAGAGTGACACTACGAAGATATTCGTTTGCAAGTCTATCGAGGTGCTGCACAGATATTCGTGCTTCTCATTTCGCATCGCTATCATAATCAGTGGCGGTGGCATTCACTACGAGTAGCATAAGATAGGCCAGACAGAGTGGAAGCTGAGCCTATATTGTGTGGCCGGTCGAGTGACCTGCGCGACGTAGGCACTCTTGTACTCCGACACCGGCTCTTTGAGCTGCATCAGAGACTTGCTGAGTTACGATTATTGTTATATAGCCCACGCATAAGCTCTTCACACCATCACCTTTCATTTTTCACGGCATATCTGTGTCGACTTCGATGCTTTCGGCGTTTGTTGAAAACGGAGTGACGAGTTTTTCGGCAGCGTCGACACAGGCATGCGCACAGCGTTTCTGTAGCACCTTGATAGCGCCGTCTTCCCATTCATCCCAAGTGGTTTGCCAGTACATGTGTGAGTGTCAACTTTGTTCTCACGTTCACTGCGGCGTCTGCATCAGCTGTACCCATGCCTGACACACGAAACCTGCAGCATCGTCGTGAGTGCATCCATCTTTGCTGACGAAAGTGTGCACGAAGCAATGAGTGCGCAGCTTCCGAGAGGCTCGTGAGGCCACCTGGCGCAGTGCATTATGTGTGTGTGTGGGGGGGGGTCTATCCGCTGGCATTTGTAAACTCGCCGCCCGGCACCACTCCATCACGAATACAGGTAGACGCAGTGCTGCCTGTGTAACGTTATCGGCACGAAATGAAGGGTGTCACATTTTGCGCCGGTTGCCGCCGTGCCGCGCCGACGGATGCTTGACGACGCTGCACACAGCGTGCACGCGCTTCAACGTTACGTCAGAGTATTCACAATGACTATAGGTGGTGCGCCGTGCAACCCAAGACGGCTGCGGAAGGGTTATCAACCCGTGAACTCGTAAAGAAAAGAAAAAAAGAGGATGCTCGGATGTACTCAGCGTGCCGCTTTCACCGGATTAGCTCTTGATCGTCAAATGAATGTATTTCGAACCAAAGTACTCTCCCAACTAATAGGAACTGCTGAATGTTTGCTACCTCATTTCTCGCTGCAGTGCGAAGGGTAGTGGTGTAAGCTGATCAACGTTGTATCAACGATGCTTTGCGCAATCCAGTGCGTGCTACAGGAAACTGCGCGAATCAGAATTCACGTAGGAACTGAACGGCACTCCGAGATCATTTGTGCTGAGCTTGTCTGGCGGATTTGCCATAGCGGTAGGCCACTAGCGAATAGCGCGCCGTCGCGGCTGCGCAAGAACGAATGTTTAACGTAGCAATGGTTGGCGAACATATTACGTCGTCAGTACTTGTGCTGTAAGCTTCATGTAGCTGCTTCTTCAACAGAACAAAAACATTTAGCTTCCCATTAAGTGGCCCTTGTGTCGCAGCCATGATCAGACTCAAATAGTGCGTAATGCCCTGCACTTGGATGTTGCAGGTTTCATCAGTGTGATCGAAACAAGGATATCGAAACGAATACACGCGTACGCTTTTCGCGACGTCGAAATTGCGAAAATTTGTCGAGCAACAATGTCGTTCAGACAGCACCAGTGAAGTGCAGGAAAAGTTAGCGTGAACAGAAGTCGTACATGCATATTTCATTGCGCTAACCATTTCGCTTCGCTCGTCGAGCTTGGACGTGTTGTCTACATGCAGCGCTTTGTAATTATCCACTGTATTTGGGATACATTCTATGCCCAAGAAAAAGTATGCTTTTATTTTTAGCTCGCTGAAGAATAATATACAGTAATAACAATCATAGTGACTAACGAGCGCGAAGAAATCATTAACGCACGACGGAACGTGAAGTGCTACTCTCTGCTCGTGAGCTAGCAGCAGATCATTCATCGTCGCTTTCACTCTCAGCGCGTTGACAACCATCTACGTCCACTGAGAAATCCTCGACGTCAAGACGGTTTCTTTGAACATCACTGCTGAAAGTAATCTGAGGAATTCTCTCCGCCAAACGACTTCGATAGCACCAACAACGCGTCATTCACCACGCA
Organism: Rhipicephalus annulatus; assembly: GCA_013436015.1. Taxonomy (NCBI): domain Eukaryota; kingdom Metazoa; phylum Arthropoda; class Arachnida; order Ixodida; family Ixodidae; genus Rhipicephalus; species Rhipicephalus annulatus. The sequence goes on from WOVY01012388.1 coordinate 461,860, forward strand.
CAACACCCGCACGGCGTCACTCACCTCGTTTATTTTGGTATGCGGAGATCATTGCGCTCCGACACACGGTAAGCAAGGAATCGCTTGCAGTGTGTGCTGCCATTTATCAACTAACGTAAAAAAATAAGCAGCACCGCGTAGGCCAAGGTTTGGAAGCGGAAATTGCAAGCCTGTGTTACTTTCCACGTACAACGAATGTTATGCGATTCATGCACTACAATATCACTGACGAATGTTATACCCACGTAAAACAAGGCCAGTTTTAACCTAATCTGGAACGTTAGCATTCGACTATTCAAAGTGGCTGCACAAAATCTCGCAAAGCTGATGTGTGTACTTTGCCGGCAGTAATCGAAAGCACGAGTTGCCACGCATATCCACGAAAACGTCGCGTCTTAAAAGAACGAATCAGATTTATTGTATTACAGATCGTCCGGTATATTCACTGATGCACGAAACATACAAAGTGGTTTGTGTTCATTTGTCGCTAACGCATTAACACTGCGCCTAGCACCGCGGAACAAGGACATTAGGAGCGTATGCCTACTGATCATTTTGAGAGGACGCTCCTGAATTCCGCTAGGCGGCGCGAAAGCCTATCAACATTACGAATATGGCAGGCAGATCGGCGCCTGGCGTGGCATCTATGGCGTGACGCGACGAAACGAACGCCGGCGCGCATGAGCGCCGGATCACGTCGAAGTGTATTGGTGCTTTCAGTGTGGAGTGTAGTCATGTTTCTTACTTGACACGCATCTCATGATTATCATGTTTGCACCAGTCACATATTGTCGTCATTCATTTACGTGACGTAATACCAAATTTTGCACATCTGAGCCTAACGAAATGGTCGTGAGCGTAGCATGAGTGTGACATTTAGTCGTGTTGTTACATGGTGCACATGCCATGACTATCATGTTTGGACGCGTCCGTTACCTATGTCGTCCGTTCGTGTCACGTAGTACTAAATTTAGCATCTATGAAGCTAGCTAAATGGCCGCGACCGCATCATGAGCATAGCATGTAGTCATGTTGTTGCATGACACGCATGTCATGATTATCGTGTATATACTAGTACTAGCAGCATACCTTCGTCATCCATTCACTTTCCGCAATATCAAGTTTGGTGTATGCGAAGCAAGCGAAACGGCCACGAGCACATCATGATCATGGCATGTGGTCATGTTGTTACATGACACGCATGTCATGATATTTATGTTAGGATTTGTCACTTGTTTTCGCCATGCAGTCATGTCATACCGTACCAATTTTGAAACATGCCTAGTGAACAAAACCACCGCAAGAGCAGCAAGACCATGAAATTTGAAGCAAGACCATGAAATCATGACATTCATGACATACATATGTCGTGATTTTCATGGTATGAGAAGTCATTTACGTTTGTCCTATAGTCATATTGTGCCATACCAAATTGGTATGGATACCATTATCTAAACGGCCAGGAGAGCTAAAAGTCGTAGGTGGATATATGGCTAGATAGATGGATACGCTTGTCGGAGCTAACACGGGAAAGATCCAGCCCTCACAGCGTTCGGTTTTCGAACTGATTTTTTTTATTCTCGCGCTGCACCTGCCGCGCGGCCCAAATGCCAACTTCTTCCTCCTTGACGATCGGCGCATTGAGGCGCTACAGGGCTCCTCCCCGTAGAGCGAGAGCCGTAGGAATCACCAGAGGAGTAGCCCAGTGGACATGCTTGGATGTTGGCATCCAGATTTTAGATTGAAACCACGCGGCCGCGAGAGCGGCGATATACGTAGGTTTCAGTCGATCAGCAGCCACGATGTCTTCACGGCCATTGATTTCCAGCGTGAACGTCTTAGGTGTACGATGGAGTACGCGGAATGGGCCATCATAGGCTGGTGTTAGTGGTGGCCGTATTTCGTCACGCCGAACGACGACGTGACTGCAGTCATGCAGATCCTGACTGACGAAGACAGACTGGGGGTGTCGGTCGGCAGGAATCACAGGAGCAAGGTCCCGAATCGTGGTACGCAGCTCCCGAATGTACGTGGAGGCATCGTGAGTGGAAGGTGGCGATGATGGCTCGAATAATTCTCCTGGAAGACGCAGGGAAACGCAATAGACTAGTTCGGCTGATGAGCAGTCAAGATCCACTTTCAATGCTGATCGGATGCCCAGAAGTACGCAAGGGACGTGGTCGAGCCAACGTTCTCTTGGCTGGTGAGCAGTGAGGGCAGCTTTCATTTGTCGATGAAACCGTTCGACCATGCCATTGGCGGAAAGAAGGCAGGCAGTTGTGTGGATGTGTCGAATGCCCAGGATATTGGCAAGTGCGGTGAAAAGGGCCGATTGAAACTGACGACCGCGATCAGTGGTGACGACAGAAGGGCATCCAAAGCGCGACACCCAGCCGTTTGTGAAAGCCTTGGCAACTGTTGGTGCTGTTGTCGGAAATGGGAAACGCTTCCGGCCATCTGGTGAAGCGATGCACACATGTCAGCAGGTAACAGGCTCCTTGCGATGACGGAAGAGGACCGACGATGTCGAGATAGACGTGAGAAAACCTTGCGTCTGGAGGCCGAAACGGGGATGTTGCCGTGACAGTGTGACGGTGAACTTTAACGTGCTGGCACTCAAGGCAGGTTTGCGCCCAGCGTCGGACATCAGCATTGATGCTTGTCCAAAGGAAACGAGAAGGGACTAGCTTCTGGGTCGCACAATTACCAGGATGCTGTGCAATTGATCAAAAATTGCACGACAAAAAGCTGAAGGCACGAAGGGTCGAGGGACACCAGTAGACGTTTCGCACATTATTAATGAGGTGGAAAATGGAAGCGGGCATTCCGTGAACAACAGAGACGAGGATGAAGAGCGAAGACGATGCAGCTCAGGATAATTGCTTTGGGCAGCTGCTAGCTCTTCCATGTTTAGTGGTGGCTGTGTCGACAAGGCATCGATGCGGGATAGTGCATCAGCAGCATTTTCGGGCCCATGTACATGTCTGAGATCCACAGTGAACTCGGAAATAAAGTATAGTTGACGGATCTCCCGTGCAGTATAATTGCTTTGATTGCGATGGAAGGCAAACGTCGGGGGCTTGTCGTCTGTAACGACGTAAAAGTCCCGGCCCTCCAATAAATGACAAAAATGTTTGATGGCGAGGTATACCGCGAGGAGTTCTCGGGCCAATGTACTGTATTTTGCCTCTGGTGGCTTCAGTTTTTGCGAGAAAAAACCCAAGGGGCTGCCAACCGGATACGTGCTGCTCGAGAACGATGCCAACTGCCACGCTTGATGCATCGGTGATGAGACGAATTGGGGCATCAGGGACGAGATGTATGAGCATGGGAGCGTCTGCCAGAGCCTTCTTGACAGTGCCGAAGGCAGATGCAGCGCCCTTGGGCCACTCCAGTGGCGCAGCTGGGTCTTTCTTTTTAGCCAATAGGTCGGTCAAGGGCTTTAGGAATGTGGCACACTTTGGGAGAAAGCGGCGATGGAAGTTTAGGAGGCCCAGAAATTCTCGGAGTCTCTTCAGTGAAGTCGGGGGTGGAATGTCTTGAATAGCCTTCACTTTGCTGGCGAGTGGTTGGATACCCTTTGGAGTGACAAGGTAGCCTAGGAACTCTATTGTAGCGACGCCGAAGAGGCACTTATTGGGATTAATTACGAGGCCGTAATCATCCAGGCGGTGGAACAGGATGCGCAGGTGGGCTTCATGCTCAGGGCCCGATGAGCTTGCTACAAGGAGGTCATCAAGGTAGGCAAATACGAAATCGAGACCTCGCATGACCTCGTTGATAGTGCGCTAAAAGGTCTGTGCAGAGTTGCGCAATCCAAAAGGCATCCTCACATATTCAAACAGACCGAATGGGGCGGTAATGGCCGTCTTCGGAATGTCAGCGGGTTCTACAGGAATCTGATGGTAAGCCTTCACTAAGTCAATCTTAGAGAAGATTGTGCACCCAGCCAAATTTGATGTGAAATCCTGTATGTGAGGAAGTGGATAGCGGTATGGTAAGGTGTGGGCATTGAGAGCGCGGTAATCGCCACATGGTCTCCAGTCGCCAGGATCTTTCTTCGGCACCATGTGGAGCGGCGACGCCCAGTTGCTGAGGGAAGCCGCACAATGCCGAGTTCAAGCATGTGCTCAACTCACGGCTGGCGATGGCGAGGCGTTCTCGAGATAGTCGACGGAGTCGTGTAAAAACGGAAAGTCCAGTGGTCACAATGTGGTGAGTGATGGAATGCTTCACCGGTGACTCTCTGGTGTACGTCTTCGTGATGCTGGGAAAGTCGTCGAGTATTTTTGCATACGGCGAAGCAGGTGTGAGAGCTCGCAGTCCCGTTGGCGAGGAAGTACAGAGTACACCGTTGATGGAGAGGCGGGTGTTGAGATCAATGAGGCGATGAGCATGCATGTCTACAGCAAGGTTGAAAAAACTGAGGAAGTCAGCTCCAAGAACTGCTTGCAAGACGTCAGCCAGGATGAAAATCCAGCGGAACGTACGGCGTAGCTCAAGGTCAAGTGTAAGAGGGCGTTGGCCGTATGTGCGAATGGCGGAATTGTTGATCACTTGAAGTGGGCAGGTCTGTTCGTTGCGACGGCGATCTGCACACGAGGGCGGGATGACGCTAACCTGGGCTCCTGTGTCGACTAGGAAGCAAGCGCCAGTGATCTTATCAGAAACATAGAAAAGGCGGCATGACTTTCGACCACCGCCGTCAGTGGCCGGTCGTCGCATTTCCCGACCAGGAGCACGGGCGAGTGAATTTGCGAGCAGAGGCACCGAATCGGCGGTGGTACCAGCACACGGTTGAGGATGAAACGTCCCGCGGCGCATCGGGTGGCCGAAGTTCCGGAGAACGTGGGGGCGTCGAGGAGCGACATGGTATCTGGAACCTGGATGACGGTCGACGATGCGCAGGTACAAAGTCATCGAAGCGCCTGACAAGGGCGTCCAAACGGTTCTCGATGCTCGCGAGCACCGGGTCTGCAGCGGTGGCCGGTAGCGGTGTGGTAACGGCGCTGAGGCTATGTGCCCGCGAGTAGTCCGCCACTCGGTCAGCCATTTCAGCGAGTGTGTCTAGTGGGACATCTCCTGCGGCTACGAGGACCGGGACCATGCTCCGTGGTAAGCGCTGGAGGAACAACTCACGTAACAGCTTCTCCTTTTGAGGGGTGGAGGGGCCGCCAAGGAGCTGGCACATGCGTCGCGCCAGCTGTGATGGGCGACGGTCACCGAGCTCTGCAGCCGTGATGAGCTGTTGGAGTCTGCTGTGTTCGGACTCAGACTTGGGGGAAATGATAGCTGCCTTCAACGTGTCGTAGGGATGGCTCGGGTGCGGCGACGCTAAAATATCATCGAAGTCGTCAGCTACGTCCGGAGGTAAGCAGGATACCAGATGCCACTGCCTCGTCTGTTGGCTGGTGATTTGCCGCAGAAGGAAGTGCGCCTCGCCTTGCAGAAACCATGTGCTGGGGCTGTTGGGCCGAAATGGTGGCAGGTTGACATGTTGAATCGCAGCGACTGCAGCACCGCTAGGTCTGGCGTCTTCTTGGGCGTCAGGACTGGTAGGATTGGTGGCAGAGCCGACGGGATCACTGCGCGATGATCGGGGCTGTGTGTTCTTTATCAGGTCACCAATATTGTCGGAACTAACACGGGAAAGATCCAGCCCTGACAGCGTTCAGTTTTCGAATTGATTTTTTTTCTTCTCGCGCTGCACCTGCCACGCGGCCAAACTGCCAACTTCTTCTTCTTCTTTGACGAGCGGCGCGTTGAGGCGCTACACGCTCAAAGTCGCCGAAGATCGCTAAAAATGCTTCTAATTTGAAAACTTCAACCCTGGCCTGAATTTTGTGCGATTTTGTTTGAACAACTGTGGCATCGTGGCTGGTCATTGATGAGCGATTCTGCACATGGCATCGTTCCACCAGCATCTCGTGCCGCGAGGTCGCAGCAAGTACTGTGGTCCTTGACGGAGAGCGTTTTGCCAAATCCGTAGACAAGAACGAGCTATCAAGACCTTAGCTATCATGACCTTAGCTGCACAAATGTGTGCTGCCGGGTACAGAATCTAAAAATCTATAAACGCAGGTCTGCTCTGGAATCTGCGTCACTGCGAGCCTTCTGTTGTGAACTGAAAACAACAGATCATTTTTTTACCTGCAGGCGGTTTACTACAGTACGTAAAATCCTGTTACAAATACCTTTAAGGGTATTGGAATGAATTATCTGTGCCGGTTATTTCATCTTTTGGAGCCTCTATTTGCGTATTTTCGAGTGGGAAGGTGTGCTGGCTCTCATGAACTATTGTACATAAGAAAACTAATCAGTTCACATACTAATCAGTATTATTACGCTAATGAGTGTACAACAACATGAACGTATAAAAAATAAGGGTATTGCTTTATTTTTTGGCTCGATCTCACTAACACTTTTTGTTTTTTAATTGATATATACTTTAGTTCAAGCAGTCGAAATTCTTAGGTAGCCTGTGATCTTCTCATTATATGACCTAGATTCTTCTAAAACTTCATAATACTTCATAAACCACCCAATTCTAGGCCTATCTCCAACAGTGGGTATGCGCCAGAGTTAAGAGGTAAACAAGAATAAGAACGAGAACACTTCGGTCTTCTACTAACAAGTGCTGTTCCTTCAGTCCTTCTCTCGACCATCAGAGCGTGCTGACGTCTGTCAGAGGAGCACCCAGCTTTAGACGAAGCTTCTGACGTGTCCCACCACCAAGGGATTAGTTCGACATCGAAGGAGTGGCACCTGGCCACGACTGTCGTGGCGTCACCGAATCGCCGCTTGTTCACAGGGTTACCCCGACAGAAAGCAAGTTGCATCCACACTTTTCTTTATTGAGTGGGCGGCACAGCACGGGTATTTCTTAAATATATGCAACGCAGGCCACATTGGAACACGGTGGCATTATGTCAGCACCTAGCATTTTCTCCATATTGAACATCTCGAAATTTCTCTACAGACGTTGTAGAGATATAGAGATATACATAATGTGGAACGTTTCGAAGTCCCTCGTGCGCGTCACATGAGCATTTTTTGTAGCGTGGTTACAAGTAACTGCACAGTATTAGATACGAAACATTTATTAGCTAAATTTGGCGAATTTACAGGTATCTATCTATCTATCTATCTATCTATCTATCTATTTATCTATCTATCTATCTATCTATCTAGTCGCATATACTACATTTAGCTCTAGCTCTCCTGGCCGTTTCGATAATGGCAGCGATACCAAACTTAGTACGGCACAATAAGGCTGTTTGACGAGCATAAGTAACTAGTCATAATATAAAACTCATGACATGTGGCATGAATGCTATGACTTATATTTCATGGTCTCGCTGATGTCCCGGTGATTTCGTTCACATGAATTGTTGCAGAACTGGTACGCTATGACATGACTGCATGGCAAGCACAAGCATCATACCCTAGTATGAAAATAATGATATTCATGTCATGTAACAACATGAATACATGCCACACTCACGGTGCACTCGTGGCCGTTTCGCTAGCTCTGCGAATACCAAATTTGGTCTTAAAGGACGTGAATGGATGACGAAGTTGTGTGACTGGTGCAAACATGACAATAATGAGGTGCGTGTTATGTAACATGACTACATGCCACACTCAAGGCGCTAATGCTTTCGACGTGACCTGACGCGCGTGCGCACCGGCGTTCCTTTCGTCGCGTCACGCTGGCGATGCCACACCAGGCGCCGATCTACTTGCCATATACTCACAGGCACGCGCAGCGCTGCATTTCTTTGACTCATGCGTGTTTGAGTACGCCCAGCAGCGAGCTTAGAAAGGCGAGCGGATAGACCCCCCCCCCTCCCAATTCAATGCGTCAGGTGCCTTCACGAGTGTCTCGGAAGCTGTGCCCTCATTCTTTCGTTTGTGACGTCGTCAGCAAACATGGCTGCGCCCATCACTACGCTGCAGGCAGCTGCCAGGCAAGCGCTGTGTTCGCAGGCGATCTGGATTGTGAAAAACGCCTTTCGATCCTTGGGAGACACGCGTAGAAACTTCAAGCGTGCCGTAAAACGTTGTGAGCATTCCTCTATCAAAGCGGCACTTCACTACCGCCGGCAGTCTTGGTCCGTTTTCAACGACTGCAGAAGACACCAATTGTGGACAGTCGTATCCAGTTAAGATGAAGAAGACGTCGAGCTACTGGTCTCGGTAAGTTCTTTTTTTCAGTTCCAAACAGAGCTATGAATTCTTGCTTAGGAGACCATCGGTGCACTCATGTTCGCAAACGATGCTCATGCAGGCGCAGCTTCGATCACTACGCTACCCAGCGAGAGCACGACTATTGCTGCTGCTGCACAGGGCCTTTAATGCCCATAGACTTCAGTGGAATAAATTAAACAACAACGAAAACAACAACAACAACAACAGAAGTCACAACTTTGCCGCAAAGGCGAAGCAATGAACGCGATAGCAACAATTTGAAAGGTCACGCGCAGGATGGAAAGCAGATCGAAACGTGCCCTGCATTTCTCGCGTCCAAATTACGCACGAAACGTACTCACAAGTACGGATGCACGCGAATAAGCGCCTCATTTGTTATTTCGCTGAGCCTGAAAAGCGCACGCTTTTCGCGAACGGAGACTGCAATGATTGCAGTGACCTTTGTGCTCCCGGTAACTACAGCAGAATCGTTCCACGTAAAGCCCGAGGCCAGCCTAGGCATACGATTCTCCCCTCCTCACAACCGCGAGATAAGGGCGCGCGAGGAGCGTAGCTCCCCTTTTCTAAGCCGGGCTAACTACGCATCGGAGACCAGAGTGGGCGCCGCTGTGCGATGTCGCGGCGTGCGCGCATCGTGCTATCTTTCTGGTAATGCCGAAAACACAGCAGCGGTAAGTGGTAGATATAAATACCTTCCCGTTTGAACGGTGAAGAACGTTCTCTGGGGTAGCTCAGTGGTTAACACCACGCTTTCACAACGGAAGGTCTCACGTTCGATTCAGCACGCCGAGTATTTCTTTCTGAGTTTTCTTCTTGCGCTTTCTCATAAACAGATCCGTCTACATTTACGGTGCATGACATCGACGCCGGCGTTTACGCCGACGCTGGCAGCAAAATCCAGCCGAGAGTGTCCATGTGTCCTTATAATTGCAATAAAAGAAAAATTAAATTGAAACCATTGACTTCGAGCGTTTGTCGAAAGCTATAAAATATTAAAAAAGTACACACGCGTTAATTGAGGCTTTACCGCAGAATGGCTATGTATTTTGGTGAAGGAATGTGTGAATCTTTACGATCGATTCCCTAGAGTAAGCATCATGTTGCAAATCACTACAGTTAGTGTGAGAAAGACTGCAGTCTGTACATCAAAACTGCAATCCGGAATCCTTAGTGGCTTGCGCTTGCATTCTTTACGCGTCAATTAATTGACAAATGTCCTGTGAATGAAGAGAATAACCAGCTGCGGCTAAGTTGCGCTTGCTGTTAAAAAATGCACCCTCCTCGGTATTCTTTTTTACGGACCTTGCATGTTCGCATAAGACAAAGGAATAATGAAAGTGTGCCGAGTGCACGTGACAGGGAATGCTACACTAGCTGTAAGGTTCTGAAAGATCAATTTACGAACCGTTTATTACCTGTTTGGAGCACCTTGCTGAAAAACTACATGGCCCCTTTGCAACACTGCTAGCTCTGGCTACACGCAATTGATTGATTTGTGGTGTTTAACGTCCCAAAACCACCATATGATCATGAGAGACGCCGTAGTGGAGGGCTCCGGAAATTTTGACCACCTGGGGTTCTTTCACGTGCACCCAAATCTGAGCACACGGGCCTACAACATTTCCGCCTCCATCGGAAATGCAGCCGCCACAGTCGGGATTTGAACCCGCGACCTGCGGGTCAGAAGCCGAGTACCTTAGCCACTATACCACCACGGCGGGGCCTGGCTACACGCAAAATTATAAATCAAACATCATTACACCTCAGGTTGAGGGGTAATGTGTAATTTATGAGGATTATGCTGACAATACTACCATAACTATATTAAAAGATGTAACTAACAGAATGGTACAGTGCTACGCTATTGAGACATAACTGTTATGTATTGTTCAAAAACATATGGAAATTTAGTTGATCTTGCAAAAGATTGATTGATATGTGGGGTTTAACGTCCCAAAACCACTCTATGATTATGAGAGACGCCGTAGTGGAGGGCTCCGGAAATTTAGACCACCTGGGGTTCTTTAACGTGCACCCAAATCTGAGCACACGGGCCTACAACATTTCCGCCTCCATCGGAAATGCAGCCGCCGCAGCCGGGATTCGAACCCGTGCCCTGCGGGTCAGCAGCCGAGTGCCTTAGCCACTAGACCACCGCGGCGGGGCGTTGCAAAAGATCGTTCAGATTTTTTTTTTTGAATGCAGACAAGCCTTGGCCTATCGTACAAGTTGCTAACAGGTGGTATGTAAAGAGACTGCACATAATACAGAGACACATCACCCTTCTTGTCGTCATTTCTAACTTCTTTATTTCAATACCTCAGTCCTCCCAGTTCCCTATACAAGAAATGATTTGTTGTTCGAACTGCTTAGCTTGCTTCACTTCCGCAGTACTTGTTTTCAAACGTCTTTTGATGTTAAAGGGGTACTGAGAACAATATGTTCATTTTCTTGCATGAAAATCAAAGGTACAGCTTTCAATTATCTAGAAAATTTACAGCAAAGTGCGAGTACACTTTGCGAAAGTAATTGCAGTATCATTTTCAAAGCTAGTTTTCGTTTCTACTGTGCCATGACATCGTAACACATTATGAGCTTCTCACCGTGTGCTTGTGTGAGAAATCGTGAAACTCGATCGGCTGCTATGCACTGAGGCTCTATTGCCCACCCACAAGCAGTCATTTTTATAGTTTTCATGACGCTGAATAACCATTTTCGTACCTGATATCATCACAACCAGCCAGAATGCAGCATGAAGTCCCTAGAATTTCCTAATGTACCACAGGAAATCTGACTTTATTACAAGAAATCTATACCTTATCACGATTTTGTTTGCGTCTGACTTGCTCAGAGTCACCTATGCATCCATAAGATTCACATGGCTGAGTAAGCTCACCTTTAAAAAGTGATGCCGTACTCCTTTAGGATATTGGTTGTGGAGGCCAATTCGAAGGTGCCGTTGAGGCCAGTGTACCAGGCAGTCTTTAAATGCCCCTGCTGGCTTGCAATTTTGACAAACGAGAACGGCTTTCTGTGACTTGCTGCTGAGTTTCGCAATTCTTTCATCACTAGCACTAAGTCGGGAACCCCAATTGTTCGTACAGTTCTATTCTGCTTTTTGTCGAAGTTCCTTTTCACTCTCTGTACTTAGCTTCACCCTTTTAGATGCGGAAGCATCTTATACTCGCGCCTTGTAGTGCGCCGTCCGCGCCGTCCGCACCGCTTCTAGAACATTCGACAGCTGACGCGCGCGCATGCGCCGTCGCGCCGTCGCCCACCATCTGTGCCGCGCGCGCTTCTCCTTCGAGAACATTCGACAGCTGACAGCGCATGCGCCGTCGCCATCTGTGCCGCGCGCGCGCTTCTCCTTCGAGAACATTCGACAGCTGACAGCGCATGCGCCGTCGCGCTGTATATATACTCAAGGTCGGCGCTCGCTCGCTCAGTTGCCGCTCGTCCGTTGGTTTGTACGGCGCGTCGACGTCTGAAGTCGCCGTGAAATGAATGCCAACGAATCCACACTTCTACGTCGACGTCATCAAGGACGATTGGATAGTCGAATACATGGCGTCGCGACACTCGCTGAAACGCGCAACGCACGACGACTGCAAACACCACCAGCCGACCACCATTCGCGGAACCTGCATCGACCACGTCTTTGCAAATTTCGACCTACGACCGATGCAACCCGATCCACTCACTCTTTACTTTACCGACCACAAAGCCATCGTCCTCAAAGTTCGTCGCAATAAATAAAACACCGCCCTTTCGCATACGTGCCGTACGTGTTCACTCATTTAACACCCCATTTCACAACCACGTTAACCAATTTAGCCATCGACCCAAGTAAGTCGCAATTTAACACCCGTTAACCAATTACATGCTTCCGCATCCTCCTCAGTGTTCCCCCGAGGGAAGCTGCGGGCCATTTTTTTTTAGTTCTCTCCTCTGTCAGGCTGATCATCACTTCAACTCAGTCACGTTGGCTGATAAATATGTTGCTTTGCAGGAGCAGTCAAAAGTCTCTTCATGAATGTTGATTTCTCATTTTCTTCTTCACTCTTGAAATGGTCTTGTTCAGGCTGCAGTATGTAAAAATATATAAGAAGTGGTGTGCACCCCGGAAATGCTTTTTAGGGCTGTTGATATTGAGCTACATCAATTAAAGGGAACTCTTCCATCCTTCTAGGAAGTCTGGATATATGTTTTATTACTGTTTTTGCCTCAATTATCTTGCTTAACTAGCCCATTAACTGCTGAATGACATGGAGCAGTAAGCCTGAACACAATTCGCTGTTGGTTTGTCTATTTATAGGGTTGATGACTCTGTAAATCTTGTTCACTGTCTTTCGCTATTACTGACGGCATCTTTTAGTTTAGAAGGAGATGAGACTGTTGCTATTTCCTTTTCTGCTTTCGCTACTACGATCCTTTTACAGGCCATAACCTTTGGATTTTTTTTCAATATTCTTCGAAGTTCATGCGAATGACCTCCAACGGCGCAGAAAAGTGTTTTGATTGTACCATTTGTTGAGTAAGCTGCTTAAAGTTTATCCTATTAATCAGGCACTCACGATATGATTGGACTTATCTCATTGCGTCGTTTTTATGCCGGATCATGTGAACTGCTTGGTTAGTTTCATTACATTTACCGGATGCTGTCACGACCACTCAAACGACAGCGGTTATGATCAACGTTAATTATATAAATAAAAAACAGTTGTTTTGAGGAAGTAACCTACAAAGACGAGTATCGGTGACTTAATCTCCAATCAAGTCTGCCTTGAATTTGATGCTTACTAAAAAAACTAGTAACAGGAGGGTGCATTTTGAGCCCTATCTGACCAGAAAAGGTTTCCGCGAAAAACTCTCTGGGCGTAACCTCGTTGGCTTTTGCACGGTTTTGCGAGGGTTGGGCCACCATGCCAAGACCTAGCGGCGGTGAAAGGTGGAAACCAGACACGAAGCGCAGGCCGTAAGACAGTGCACGTGTGCAACTCCTTTAGTCCGGCCACGCCACCTCTCTTTTAGTCTTTGGAACATCGGCTAGATGGCGGTACTTATATATATCATGAATATATATTAAAACGATGTGAGATGGTGATACTTGGAGCGTTCACTAGATAGGCGGACGGATGGACAGACACGTGGACAGACGCATGGACGTACGGACAACCGCAGGAATGGATGGACGCATGGTCGGATGCATGGTCAGACAGACGGATGTACGAATGCAAGGACAGGCGCATAGACGGACGCGCGGGTGGATGAACGGGAGGACAACGTCGCCGCTCTAGTCCACACTAGAGCGGCGACAGGTTTCGCAACTGATTGAGGTGGAAACCCGCGCACGTTATTCATAACGTGCGCGGGTTTTCTCCTTAATTCAAAAGAGTACGCTCGTACTGCTCGTCTAGCCCGGCCGTGGAGGTGGCTGCCTACTACAACTACTACGACGACGACTACTACTACGACTACTACTACTATTACTACTACTACTACTACTACTACTACTACATTCATTGCAGTCGCATGACCCACGGCTTAAGGAGCTACGCCCCTAATAAGTGGTCATGACCGTCCCCCCGGAGTTGAGAAGAATGTAAATGTGGCTGACTTCCTCAAAAAAGCGGTAAAGAAGCACGCTGAAAAGTTTCGCCATCCACTGTTCACCCTCGGACGCTGCTCCGGCAGCCTTCTTCGAGCATGCCGCGTCCACCGCTTTCTCCACGACAGAGCCGAAGTCGGCTGCCAGGTGTATGTTTAACAGCTGCCTGCAAAGAGTCGCTTTGTGACCGAGACCGACCTCCGCGATGCTGCAGTCTAGCTCTTCGGATACACTTCTGACAGATACCCGAAAAAAATCAAAGCGTCGACGAGACCTGCAGTCACAAGGAGGCAGCAAGTGTCGGCCACCTGAATTATTGAGATTTACACAGGACACGTCGTGGCGGGTAAAAGAACGAAAACCCAGGCACAGCAAGTACTGCCTGCCAGGGGCATTCCAGCAGCTGGTCAGGCTAGGTGGCGTGAGCCACTACTCGATATAAAGGACAGAGCTAAATACATCCATCCATCCATCCATCCATCCATCCATCCATCCATCCATCCATCCATCCATCCAGCCATCCATCCATCCATCTGCCCGTCCGTGCGTCCGTCCGTGCGTGCGTCCGTCCGTCCGTCCATCAAGGCTACATCGCAGTCGTGGCCGAGTGTAATGATATATCACCGATAGGGCGTGGTCGCGCGCTAGGCTGAAATGCGAAGACCAGAACGACGAGGCTGAGAAAAAAAACAACCGGCCCAGCATATAGGTGCTGTCTTTTGTACCTTTGCGTTAGAATGGAAAGAAAGATGAAGAGAAAATTTTGAGTGAGGCAGGACACGAACTCACGTGCGCAGGATCCGAAAGCAGGCATCGTTACCGGTTGTCTATCTAGACAAGGTTGTAGTGCATTGTGTAACCTCGCATAATATATTATATGAAGGGGATGAGAAAAGGAAGTGAGCAGGACGGAAGAACGAGTACACAGAAAAGAGAAAAAAGATTTAGAAAAAAAGCAGGAAAAGGAAGAACATTGACAGCAAGAAAAAGAGAAGAAACAAGAAGAAAGGTCGAGAGACCAAAACACCTAGATGGATAAAGACGCATACTTAAAAAAACAGACTAAAATAAGAGCAAGCATATGGGGAGTGGGAGGGAGACAGGTTAAAGGTTCAAAGCCTGACCAAGACATGTGAGACTTTCCAGCTCTGCTGGACGCAACACTGCGCGACTTTGCGCAAACTGCGACATTTTTGTTCACCAATTTCAATAAAACCTATGAAGCTTCTGCACATCTCTGCATAGATTTCAAGCATAGAAGTATTCTTGCAATAAACTATTTAAGAATAAATAAAATGTAACACTCTGAATAATAGTATTTGCTGGTGTTTTTACGTCCCAAAACCACGATATGATGGCGAGAGGTGCCGTAGTGATCTGCCCCTAAAGAAATGGGTCACTTGGAGTTAAATAACGGGCACCTAATTTTGGCTACGCACCGAGTAAGCTGTGACGTGCCCCTCATTTCTGCAGATTGAAGCAGACTCTCTAGATGGCAGTGGATTCGAAAGTGTCCAGCGGCTTCTTCGGCTGGACGCATCCAGTGCCTCGCGAGCAATGGGACCCCCGGGACGCTTGTCTGCAGCAGGCTGCTCAGGCCTACCGCGAGGTTGAGGAGGCTATAAACTACACATTCCAAGACAAGGTAAGTCCCTGTCACTTGAACAATAACTACGAATTTTAAAGAAAGCTCGTCAATCTTGCTTGATGTTCTCCAGCGGACAGCTGCGCTACGCTTTCGCGTCCTGTAGCATCGCCGATTTGTGTATTTCCTCCAATTTCTTTTTCTCAACGGTGTGCACAAACTTTAATGTCGGAATGGGTAGTAGTCCTGAGGTCGAAGTGCTAAAACTGCCCGCCTAAATGCTTTACGTCCCGACTTGGGCAGCGTGCAGTGTTGCGGCATTGATAAGCGGACTGTGGCGTAGAGCAATCGTCATCGCAGTATGCTGTCACGAGGCTAGTCAACCCACAAGCTCTCGTGTAGGTTCTTGTGCATACAAACCGATGAGAAAACCCACATCGGTAAAGAGAACACGAGACCGTTTATGCACACAAGAAAAACAACTAAATATATTTTCAATAAACTAGATAAAGAGAAAGGGATAAGAGGAAAAACAAACAAAGCACACAAATTCGAGGAGAAGTTAACCTAATGACCGCGAAATGCTAAGGATACGTAAGTTCCGCAATAGCAAAAGCGACTGTCATTGTTCGGTCGCGGCACTCTTGTAGACGGCGAGGGTTGATGCGATGGGGTGCAGACAAGGTAGATCAGAGGTCTAAGCGTTGCTCGTGGTTGAAGGTAACTCCGGGCGCACCAAGGTCAATGACCTCTCAACGTTCGTCCTCCGACGCTGGAACGTAGCCCTGGAAACGGGACGAGCCTGGCCAAAGCCAGATGGTGAGAAGCCTGGCCAACGCCAGACGATAGATGATGCTCGGGTGCCCGACCAGGTGGGAGCCCGCAGCAGCCTTGTTTCAGGAACTCGGCCGCCGCCCCGGCGCCCTGGTAGCCTGCTTGCCTTCGTCGCGTCCCGGCCACGTCTGCCCCGTTCTTCCTTCAGTCTTCTTCCAAACCAGCGTGCGGGCCTCTCATTGGTCCCAACTTCACGCGCCTCGTCTGCCCATCGTCTTTCTCTCCGAATACATCGCGAAAGCTCGCGTCCACACCATCGGTCGTCGTCGTCTTCTTCCCTATGCCGGTGCACTCGCGCACATTTTAAACCGAACACTGGTTGCACTCGCGCACTTCACGAAACGCGCACTTCACTTATCACAACATGCCCCTTTTTCGAAAAGTTTTTTTCCCAACGGAAAAAACTGCCGGATGCGTGTTTCACCACACAGGATACGTTCTTGGAGTTCGCATGAAGACATGCACACTTGTATCACTGCAACAAGTCTTAAGAAGCACACTTACAGGAAAAAAATCCACATATGGTAAACAATGTTCCGATGGTTGGTTGAAATGCTTTGCCCCCAATCTTTAGCAACACCTGAATTCGTATCTATGGCCGTAACCTGCTCATGAAGTCGGCACCTGCGTTTTCAGAACCTTTGATATGTTGAATATGAAAAGTGTACTCTTGTAGTACTAGACTCCACCTTAGACACCTACTGTTCAGGTGTTTTGCCTTCGCTAAGTATTGTAGCGGTTGATGATCTGTCTGTACGATAAACTGTACTCCGTACAAAAAATATGAAATTTTTCTACCGTCCATACTAGCGCTAAGTATTCTCGTTCGATAGACGAGTAATTCTGCTCCCGAGGCAACAGCTGGCGGCTGGCATACGACACTGGGTGCAAAGTTCCCTCGTTTTCTTGCATGAGGACTGCGCCGATGCATGTGTCGGATGGGTCTGTACGGAGTATGAACACACGTTTCGAGTCTAGTGCCTTCACGATCGGCCCAGAAGCAAGGGCTTGCTTCAGCGTTTGAAATGCTCCATCTGTTTCAGGAGTCCAACAAACCTTGTTTTTCTCCATTTTTCTGGTTAGCTGAGTTAAAGGCTGTGCTTTCTCCGCATAGCGAGGTAATAAATCTCGGTAATACCCCGCTAGTCCCAGAAAAGATCGGAGTTGCTTCTTGGTGTCAGGTAGAGGTGCACTGGCTATCTTCAAAACCGTAGTTTCCACAGGTTGAATAGTCCCGCCTCCTAGACGATGTCGCAAGAAGACTATCGACTCCACAGCAATTTCGCACTTCTGAGGCTTGACGGTTAAGCCAGACTCCCGTACTTTCTGCAACAAGCGTTGCAAGGTGTCTATGTGCTCTTCCCAGGTGTCCGTAGCTATGAGAACGTCATCGATGTAGTGGACTACATTTTCAAGGCCCTGTAGGAGTGTTCTCATTAGACGCGTAAACACCGCAGAAGCTGTCTTTATGCCAAACGGCAGGTATATAAATTGGAAATGACCGGATTGCGTTGAGAATGCCGTTACTGGCCTCGATGTCCGGTCAAGTGGGACTTGCCAATACCCCTTTGTGAGATCAAACTTTGAGAAGTATCTCTTTGTGCCCACCTCTGTAAGCATTAGGTCGGTCCTAGGTGTGGGTTCAGCGTCGGAAACCAGTATCTCGTTGATGCTGACGGAAGTGGACGCATGTGCGATAAATGTTATCCGGCTTCTTAATAAGTACCAAGGGCGAATTGTAGAGCGAATGGGATCGCTCAATCACACCCAGTCTTAACATGTCCTGAACTTCTTGTTCTACCACTTCCTTCATGGCCAACGGCAAAGGATACTGTGGTGTGTTGATTGGTTCAGAGGTCGTCAATTGAAGTCGGCATTCCAACAGATTTGTCTTTCCCGGTATCTCAGAGAATACATCTTGGTAGGTGGTTAGAATCTTTCGAAGTTCTGTACGTTTGTCTTCTTCTAAGCTACTGCCGATCGGAATTGCTTCTACACCCACAGTTGGCTTATCTGTGCAAGGTGGTAGAGGGGTATCTGTCTCCTCCTCTTTCATAACCACAAAAGATGCTGTTTGTGGAATTGTGTCTGGTTGCCGGTCTTCATATCGTTTTAACATATTATTATGGAAACGTTTGGCGTCATGCCCCAAGTCCAGCCACTAGTCGTAGTCGCCCTTTTTCCCAATGACCGGAAACGGCCCTTTCCATTCCATCAAAAACTTATTCGCTGTTGTAGGAAGCAAAATAAGAGCTCGGTCTCCAACTTTCAGCTGACGGCTCTTGCTCTTCCGATCATAGTGATATTTTTGAGTCGTTTTCGCTCGTATCAGGTTCTTATGGGCTAATTTTAGCATTCTTTCTAGACAATCCCGGAGATTGAGGATATATCCATAGGTCGTTTTCACCTCCTCTTCGATCTTTTCTCCAGCCCACAGCTCCTTTAACAAGTTGAGTGGTCCTCGGACGTATCTCCCGTAAATGAGTTCAAAAGGAGAGAACCCCATGCTGGCCTGAGGAACTTCTCGATATGCAAATAGAAGTGGTGCAAGCAATCGATCCCATGAGTTTCGATCCTCTTGGCATAGCTTGCGCAGCATTTGTTTTAAAGTCTCATTAAATCGCTCTACCAAACCATTGCACATGGGATGATAGGGCGTCGAACTCAGATGTTTGATTGCCAACAGATCGTTTACTTCTCTCATCAGGTCCGACGTGAAGCACGAGGCCTGATCGCACAGGATTTGGCGGGGAAATCCAACGCGGGAAAACATTTCGACCAACCCGGCTGTCACAGTCGCGGAGTCAATCGCCCGCAAAGCAATGGCGTCAGGATAGCGCGTAGCGAAATCGACCATGGTCAGTATGTATCTGTTGCCCCTATTTGAGACCAGCTTTAAGGGTCCAATAATGTCCACGGCCACGCGCTCAAAAGGAGTGTCAATCAGGGGCATTTTCCCAAAAGGAGCCTTTTCTACATTGTGCTTTGGGTACATTCTTTGGCACGTGTCACAGGACCGCACGTATCTTTTAATCTGTTCCTGGACCCCTGGCCAATAGAATGAACCTAACACCCGATCAATCGTTCTTGTTACTCCTTGATGCCCGGACATCAAACTCTCATGGGCCATCTTCAACACTTGACTTCGCAGCTTGAGAGGAACTACGACCTGCTGTATCAATTTGCCAGAGGATAGTCGGTAATTTCGATACAACAATGACTTCTCAATGACAAAGGAATACTGGGTCGATCCTCTGCCATAAAAAAACCTGCCTACTTTGTCCCTGCAAGCTTCCAGGGTCTTGTCTTCTGCTTGGGCCCTCTCGAGCTCCCTCCTGTTCATCTTCAAACTTCTGGCGCTAACTGCAGCTGAATCCGGCCGGACGCTTGTGCTCTTCATACTACCAAGTGATGCCTTTAAACGATGGTCTTCTTTCTTCTTATACAAAGTCTCGGCTACGCCGTTCGGAGTGAAGTTCCCTTCAGCCAGTTTTTCTTTCCATTTCTTGTCAGGGTCATCAGCAGCACGAGATCCTGGCACATTGCCAACGATGATGTAATATAGCGGGGAGGACATGCATTTCACGATACACGTGCCTGAAAAATATGGCGAAAAAATCTCCACCTTCGCCTCTGGTACCGTGATCCGGCTCCCGTCTGCTAAGAACAAGGCCGTCGTGGTTCCTGTCAGTGCTTCATCTGGCACCAAAGAACGCCGAACCACCATTGTATTGCTTCCTGTATCCCGTAGAACGGAAGCCGCTTGGCCGAATACAATGCCCTGCAGCACTGGCATCAGACATTTTTCTGACTTTTGCTGCGTATTTACCGCTCTGGTCATATTCTCCTCCTGCTTATCTGCAGGTATATCATTCACTACTTCTGCCTTTTCCTCTGGCGACAAGATACAAGAAGTCCTCTTAGTGACGTTCTGCTTTCTGGTACATACATTAATATCATGCCCCGTTTTGCGACAGTAGTCACAGTGTGGTCTTGTCCGAGCACGACATTCTGCTGCCCTGTGACCTGTTTTATCACAGACAAAACATCGAGTGGGAGACTTCCCCGCTGTACTTCCGCATTTTCCTGCGGCGCCGTTCTCCGTTTTGTCGCGAAAAACCAACAAATTTGACTGTCGTTGGACCTCTAAAAAAATGTCCGCAGCCTCGGCCATTTCATCTAGCTTACGACATTTTTTTCACGTAGGAAAAGCGCCACGCGGTTATGGCATTGATTGATAAACTGTTCAGCTACTATGAGATCTCGAACAGACGAATATTCTTTTGCTGTCTTGAACATCTCCACCCATCTGTCGAAAAAACTTGCCAACCTGGTTGCATACTGCTTGCCTGTTTCTCCATCTTGAGGTCTGCTATGCCGGAACTTCTCCCGGTAGCCCTCCGCCGTGAAACGAAAACGCTGCAGTAATGCTAGCCTGGATTTCTCGTAGTCAAGTGCCTCTTCTGGAGACAAGCGACCAAATACTTTGAGAGCTTTTCCGCTCAGACACAGACTCAGTGCCGTGGCCCACTTATCCTTAGGCCATTCTTGACCGGTGGCCACATTCTCAAATCTCTTGAGATAAGCATCAAGGTCATCCCGGTTTTCATTAAATCCGGGTATGAAATTGTGCGGGTTAACGTTACACGGTTCTCGCACCTGTCGACCATGGTCCGACGCCGCGGATTCCCTGACCCCTTCCACCTGAGCAAGTTGAAGACGCAGTTGAATCGTCTTCTGGCATTCGGCCTCAAGTTTTCGTTCCAACTCCGCCTGTTCCATCCTCTCCTTTCTTGCCTCTCGCTCAGTTGCCCTTTCTTCGCGAGCTCGTGCCTCACGCTCATCAAGCCATGCCTTCAACTCATCGCCCTCTAGCCCCATGCGTATCGCTAACGCCGTTAAATCAGACGTAGTCATTTTCTCTCCTTCTGTAAAAACCTTAATTGCATAAACAATCTCGTCCTGTCGCGGACGCCAATTGTCACGAGGCTAGTCAACCCACAAGCTCTCGTGTAGGTTCTTTTGCATACAAACCGATGAGAAAACCCACATCGGTAAAGAAAACACGAGACCGTTTATGCACACAAGAAAAACAACTAAATATAATTTCAATAAACTAGATAAAGAGAAAGGGATAAGAGGAAAACAAACAAAGCACATAAATTCGAGGAGAAGTTAACCTAATGACCGCGAAATGCTAAGAATGCGTAAGTTCCGCAATAGCAAAAGCGACTGTCACCGTTCGGTCAAGCACTCTTGTAGACGGCGAGGGTTGATGCGATGGGGTGCAGACAAGGTAGATCAGAGGTCCAAGCGTTGCTCGTGGTTGAAGGTAACTCCGGGCGCACCAAGGTCAGTGACCTCTCAGCGTTCGTCCTCCGACGCTGGGATGTAGCCCTGGAAACGGGACGAGCCTGGCCAAAGCCAGATGGTGAGAAGCCTGGCCAACGCCAAATGACGAGCAGCCTGGCCAACGCCAGACGACGAGCGGCCTGGCCAACGCCAGACGATAGATGATGCTCGGGTGCCCGACCAGGTGGGAGCCCGCAGCAGCCTTGCCTCAGGAAATCGGCCGCCGCCCCCGCGCCCTGGTAGCCTGCTTGCCTCCGTCGCGTCCCGGCCACGTCTGCCCCTTTCTTCCTTCAGGCTTCTTCCAAACCAGCGTGGGGGCCTCTCATTGGTCCCAACTTCACGCGCCTCGTCTGCCCATCGTCTTTCTCACCGAATACATCGCGAAAGCGCGCGTCCACACCATCGGTGGTCGTCGTCTTCTTCCCTATGCCGGTGCACTCGCGCACATTTTAAACCGAACACTGGTTGCACTCGCGCACTTCACGAAACGCGCACTTCACTTATCACTTAACGCTTAACCATGAAGCCTTACAGAGCAATGTCATTGTGTATACGTCTCTACAGGGACTGGAACTGAACATTATTTTAGTAAAATATTGCACAATGTGAAACAGCGCTCTTGCGAGAGTAATAAAACAATCAGACAATGCAGTGAAGGTTCAGAAGTTTATTGCACGCCAAGACGGTGCATCACTTCAGCTTCATCGCCAGACACCACCACCGTCTGTAACGTCATTGACGTGCCCACATGTCGGCCAGTGCCGTGCCCCTCGGAAGAATGGCGGCTGGCGCGCCCCCAAACAACGCCCACTGCTTCCACTGCGGTTAGGCTGAGCACACCTATCGCTGCTGCTGCCAATCTGACAGATAGCACTGCGTATTTTTGCCATAAACGCACCACGTCTGGAGGGAGAACTGCCGCAAAAAATCAGCGACTATCTCAGCGGAGACTTTGACGGCCATCTCGTTACTCTTCAAGACCTGCCTTATTGCCACACCACCGAAAATACACCAGTTCCCCTCAGGACTGAACTGTGAGCCCATATCCGGCAATTTCTATGGCAGCAACCGATGGAGGTGGGGCAGCTGTAGGACGACATACCGAATATAAACCACCGTCGACGATGGCGCGACGAAATCTGAAGAACGCGCTGCAAACCGCATAAAAGCCTGAAGTCAAAACTTCGTGGTCGTACCTAAGATGTCATCAACGCACTATCGTCGGCATCGACGTCGCCGCTCTAGTCAACACCGGGGCAGATTTCTCTGCCATCAGTGGACCCTTCGCAGGTATCTTCAAATGTAAATCTTCAAAGTCAAGGCAGCCTGAGAAGACCCCAAATATCGGATAGCTGAAGGTCTGTCTGTCTGTCTGTCTGTCTGTCTGTCTGTCTGTCTGTCTGTCTGTCTGTCTGTCTGTCTGTCTGTCTGTCTGTCTGTCTATCTATCTATTTATCTATCTATCTATCTATCTATTTAGCCACCTTCGACTTTCAGCTCTCCTGGCCGTTTCGTAAATGGTATCGATACCAAATATGGTATGGCATGACATGACTGTATGTCAAGCATAACTCATTAGCCGCAACATGATAATTGTAATATGTATGTCATTATTGTCATGATTTACATTTTATAGCTTTGCTGCTCTTGCGGTGGTTTCCTTCATATGGCATGTTGAAAAACTGGTATAGGATGACATGAATGCATAGCGAACACAAGTGACAGACACCAGCGTTGAAATCATGGCATGCATGTTATGTAAGTCATGAGTAATCACTACGAACCATGCTCATGGTGCTCTCACGGTCGTTTCGCTAGCTTCACATATACCATTACGGGACATGAATACTCGACGAACGTATAAGACTGATGCAAACATGATAGTCATGAGATGCGTGTTAGAACAAGACATGTGACACTTATGATGCACTCGCAGCCGTTTCGCAAGCTTCACATATACCACAATTTATATGACATGAGGTGAAGGAATGACGAAGGTATGTGACTGGTGCAAACTTGATATTCATGAGATGTGTATCTTGTAACAACATGGCTACATGCCACGCTCATGATGCGCTCATGGCCGTTTTGCTAGCTTCGCATATTTCAAACTTGGTATTACATGTCGTGAACGGACGACGAAGGTAAATGACATGCCCACACATGATAATCATAACATGCGTGTCTTTTAACAACATCACTATACATGCCACACTGATGATGCGCTTGCGGCCGTTTCGCTAGCTTCACACATGCAAAATTCGGTGTTACGTGACGTCAACGAATTACGAAGGTATATGACTGGTGCAAACGTTATAACCATGACATGCGTGTGATGTAAGAATAAGACAACATACCACGTTCATAATGCGCTCGCGGTAATTTCGCTAGCCTCACATATACCAAATTTGGTACCACGTGACGTGAACGGGTGACAAAGGTAAATGACACTTCCAAACATGATAATCAAGACATGCGTCTCATGTCACACATGACTACTTTCCACGCCTATAGCACGCTAACGGCCGTTTTGGGAGTTCCACATATACCAAACTTGGTATCACGTGACGTGAATATATGACAAAAGTAATTGACACGTCCACACAAGATAATCAGGACTAGGAAGCCGTGTATGTCATATTTTACGTCCGCCTCATAAGGTTGTTCTGATTTAAGAGTGACCTATAAACATTTCTCGTACGTGCCTCGCCGTGGTGGTCTAGTGGCTGAGGTACTCGGCTACTGACCCGCAGGTCGCGGTATCGAATCCCAGCTGCGGCGGCTACATTTTCGATGGAGGCGGAAACGCTGTAGGCCTGTGCGCTCAGATTTTGGGTGTTTGTTAAAAAACCTCAGGTTGTCGAAATTTCCGGAGCCCTCCACTACGGTGTCTCTCATAATCATCTTGACGCAAGGTAGGCTGGCAACTATAGTAGCCAGCCTCTGAGGAGGACAACGAAGTAATCCTGAGTGCGCGTGCTGTGGTGTTCGCGTTTCTGTAACCCTTGGGTTACAAAAGTAAACGCCCTATTTAGTACCTGCGTACCTGTGTCTTTGTGACATTTTCTGGTCGAAGTGCGGGGTACGGTAGATAATACGGTCCCCTGAAAGCACCCTTGACGCAAGTCCATCGAGTAGCTCAGCCGAGCTTACCCCTGTGCACGTACGTTCCAGCCGTCGCCTCCAGGGACTCGAGCCACAGCACGGTTTGCTGCCTGAACGTCAGAGGACTATGAATCAAACACCGCCTAACGTCACTGCGCCAGCACCAGCGCACCTGGTTATCAACCAGCCCAAGACGCCGAAGACATTTCACGAAGCTGCTTTTGAAGATGCCGACGACTGGCTCGAGCATATCGACCGGGTCGCCGTCATCAACGATTGTACCCCAGAGCGTAAGCTACGCTATGTGTTCTGCTTCCTGGGGGACTCTGCGAAAACGTGGTTTGAGAACCATGAAGCAGCGATTACGTCATAGGATGAGTTTCACCGGCAGTTCCTCAACGCATTTGCCCGAGAGGACAGGAAAGAGACAGCGGAGCGTGCTACAGAGGAAAGGGTTCAAGGCCCTAACGAAAGGGTGACGACTTACGTAGTGTACATGGATCGGCTTTTCAGGCGTGCGGAGCCCTCTATGTCCGAATCTAAGAAAGTTCGCCCCCTAATGCATGGTGTTAAAGAAGAGATTTTTGCCGGCCTGATTCGAAACCTACCTGCGACACTTGCGGAGTTCCATGAGGAAGCCACTGCCATGGAAAGGGCCACTCAACAGCGTGCCAGGCAGTATGACCGTGGTGTACACCCAAGTGAGGTCACTTTTGTCACTCTCGGCAATGACATCTGCGCGTTGCGAGAGCTTATCGAACTCTCATTAAGGAAGAGCTACAAAAGATGCAGGTGACTGCTTCACCTGTAGAGCAGCTCTCCATTGTGGAGATGGTACGCACCGAGCTACGGCAAGCCGTTCACGCTCCCCAACCGTCCGAGGCGCCACAACAGAGGCACTGCGTCGAGATGAGCTACGCGGAAGCAGTGCGACGTCCTCCATCGTGCAGTTCAACCAGCGTACTTTGCCCCAATGAGCGACACGCTCAGCAAATCGAGGTAGGCTTTTGTCCTCGCAGCTCACCGTTGATCGCCGAAGCAAGACCGAGAAAGAGTGACATCTGGCGTACAGCCGACCACATGCCCATTTGTTTCCACTGCGGGGAAGCCGGACACGTCTACCGAACATGTCTATACCGTCGTGTGGGTCTCCGTGGATTTTCGCCTAATGCCCCTCGTCCACGAGCTGGCGAGCGACCACTGGAAATAGAGAGTTTCATCTCGAATTGTCGCAGTATCGAACATCGGTCGCAAGAGCCTCGCTCATCGTCGCCTGCTCGCTACAGGTCACCGAGCCCAGCCTGTTCACACGGCGCTCCGAGACGCCGTTCACCAAGTCCTGCAAGTCGGGAAAACTGAGTTCAGCGACCTCCGGAGGAGAGGCCGCTGACGTTGACTCTA
Source organism: Rhipicephalus annulatus (assembly GCA_013436015.1). Lineage (NCBI taxonomy): Eukaryota > Metazoa > Arthropoda > Arachnida > Ixodida > Ixodidae > Rhipicephalus > Rhipicephalus annulatus. The sequence continues at coordinate 487,956 of WOVY01012388.1, forward strand.
CGGAAGATTCTCCACTACGACGACATCGACGGCAGCAAAAAGATGTACAGATAATGTCAAACGTGGTACGAAGAGTGGTGACATCAAACATTGCGGTAAATGTGGACGACGAAGAAGTAATGGCGCTAATTGACCCTGGAGCAGACACTTCCGTTATGAGCTTGGGTCATGCCTGCAGGCTGAAGAAGGTTTCTACCCAGTGGGCTGGGTCGCAGATACGTACGGCAGGAGGCCATCTTCTCACTCCGGTGGGGCGGTGCACAGCGCGAGTCAGTACTCACGAATTTACGCATCTCGGAGATTTTGTATAACTTCCGAGTTGCTCGAGGGACCTAATTCTCGGACTGGACCTTATTCGTGATAATAGAGCCGTGATTGATTTGCAAGAGTCGCAGGTGACGTTTTCTATGGTACACGCTTTAGCGCGCAACCCTCACGGCAGTTACGTCCATGCTTTGAGAATTGTTGACGATGCCGTCACGTTACCGCGGAAGAGTAGCGTGTTCACCTTGGTAGCCTGCGACGTTTTTGATGAATTCAACGACTATGAAGGTATTGCAGAGGCAAATATCCCGCTGCTGCTCAAATGAAACATATGCATAGCCCGATGCCTTGTTCGGTTAGACAATAAACGCTCTCGAGTTCTGCGGACCAACTTTAGCAATGAGTTTTCGCACGTCCCTAGAGGGACTACTGTCGCTTTTCTCAGTGAAATCACCGACTTTTTCAATATTGCCACATTGGATACGACTTCACCGCATGAAAAAGCTTGTGCTGACCTAGGAAGCCGCATTCACGTTAATCCAGACTTGCCAGATTCACGAAAAGAGCGGCTGCTAAACCTTGTGAGGGAATTCTCGGACTGCTTCTCCACAGCATCGAAAGTTCAGCGTACCACCGTCACAAAACACCGCATTGTTACCGAGGAGGCGGCGCGCCCTCTTCGCCAACATCCATACCGTGTGTCCCCGAAGAAAAGAGAGGTGATTAAACGTCAAGTTCAAGAAATACTGAATGATGACGTCATTCAACCCTCGACAAGTCCGTGGGCGTCACCTGTTGTCTTAGTAAAGAAGAAAGACAACACACTACGCTTCTGCGTCGACTATCGACGGCTTAACAAAGTCACAAAACGCGACATTTACCCCCTGCCACGAATTGATGACGCCTTAGACCGTCTACGCCACGCCCAGTCCCTTACATCATTAGATCTCAAGTCAGGGTACTGGCAAATTGAAGTTGACGAGGACGCCCGAGAGAAAACCCCGTTCATGACGCCTATGGGCTCTACGAATTTAAAGTGCTGCATTTCGGTCTCTGTTCCGCTCCCGCCACGTTTCAACGCTTGATGGCCACTGTACAAGCTGGACTAAAGTGGCAGACGTGTCTTGTATACTTGGATGATGTCGTTGTGTTTTTAAGTCCGTTTAACGAGCATCTTTCAAGGCTAAAAAGTCTCCTCACTGCAATAAGCAGAGCGAACCTTACTATCAAGCCCAAAAAGCGCTACTTCGGCTATCAGGAACCCAAGTTTCTCGGCCACGTGGTGAGCCTGGGGGGTGTTCGACCATATTCGGAGAAGTTGGCTGCCGTTGCCGATTTCCCTCGTCCTGGAGACAAAAAGGCTGTTCAGCGATTCCTCGGACTCTGTGCGTACTACCGCCGTTTTGTCGAAGAATTTTCAAAAATTGCGGAACCTCTTACAAGATTAACACGGCCAGATGTACCTTTCGTATGGACAGAAGAACAACAATAAACCTTCGTAGAGCTGCGCAATCGACTGCAGACAGCTCCAGTACTGGCACACTTCGACGACACTGCCGACACCGAGATCCACACAGACGCCAGCAACGTAGAAATCGGAGCCATTCTTGTTCAATGGCAGAACGGCGCAGAGCATGTGATCGTTTACACGAGCCACTGTCTCACAAAAGCAGAGGCTAATTACTCTATCACCAAAAACGAGTGCCTAGCAGTCGTTTGGGCCATTAGAAAGTTTCGACCTTACCTATACGGCCAGCCATTTTGAGAGGTCAGTAACCACCATTCGCTCTGTTGGCTTGCCAATTTACGGGATCCATCAGGCCGCCTCGCCCACTGGACCCTCCGCCTTCAAGAGTACGACATAACGGTGGTCTACCGATCAGGACATAAGCATACAGATGCAGACTGCCTGTCTCGTGCTCCTATTTCCCCGACGTTCATCTGACACTGAACAAGATTTACCATTTCTTGGCATTGTCGATGTGATGCGGATGGCTGAGCTTCAACGTGAGGACACTGAGCTACTTCCTGTCATCCAGCATTTTCAAGGAGACGACGTTATCGTCCCACGCCGGCTCTCGCTTGGTTTAACAACGTATTGCCTGCGGATCAATGTTCTCTACAAGAGAAATCTTGAGAGCAGCCAGGAAACTTTCCTCCTCGCCTTTCCAACGGCACTGCGTGAGGAAGTTTTGCAGGCGTGCCACGACGATCCTTCGGCCGGTCACTTAGGCTTTGCTAGGACATTAGCGCGCATCCGACAGAAGTACTACTGGCCACAGCTGTATTCGTCCGTTCAGCGCTATGTCCGCACCTGCTGTGACTTTCAGAGCCGTAAAGTTCCACCCACAAAGCCCGTCGGTTTCCTCCAACCTTTAGATCCACCGCGAGCACCATTTCAGCAGGTGGGAATGGATCTTCTTGGTCCCTTTTCTACGTCATCCTCAGAAAATAAGTGGATAATCGTCGCAACCGACTATCTGACTCGCTATGCGGAAACCAAAGCTGTGCCTAAGAAACTGCAGTTGAAGTCGCCAGACTCTTTGTCCATGACATTGTTTTGCGTCATGGTGCACCTGCTGTTCTTATAACCGATCGTGGAGCAGCATTTACGGCAGAGTTATTGCAACAAGTCACCAAGCTGACGCACACAAACCACCGGAAAACAACAGCTTATCACCCCCAAACGAACGGCTTGACGGAGGGGTTAAACAAAGCACTGGCCGACATGCTATCTACGTATGTTGATGTAAAGCACAAAACGTGGAATGAAATTTTGCCGTACATCACGTTTGCTTATAACGCCTCTGTGCAAGAGACCACAGACCTAACACCATTTGAGCTTGTTTATGGCCGTCACGTCACAACACTGTTAGACGCTATGCTCCCCATAGACCAGGACAACAGCGGAAATGACAGCGTTGATGACTTCGTCGAGAAAGCCGAGGGAGCCCGCTAGCTTGCACGGAACCGCATACGCGCGCAGCAAGATATCGACGCTCGCCGTTACAACCAAGGCCGGAGGAACGTCCACTATCAACCAGGTGACTATGTATGGGTGTGGAAACCAGTTCGACATAGTGGGCTATCGGAGAAGCTATTGCGACGCTACTTTGGCCCTTACGAAGTTGTGCGCTGCCTCAGTGACGTGAATTACGAGGTAGTTCCCCATAGCTCCGACACCAGTTTAAACCGAAGATGTCCACGTCCAGAAGTAGTCCATGTTGTACGGGTGAAACTGTACCACGCCCGCGAGTTATGAACACTTCGAACTTTTTCCTTATTATCCACAACAGCGTGGGCTTTTTTTTCGTTAACGTGATCGTTTTTTTTCATGGCCACCTCTAGCATCTCAGTCAATCGACTGGGACGGTCGCCCTTGAAAGAGGGCAATTGACGCAAGGTAGGCTGGCAACTATAGTAGCCAGCCTCTGAGGAGGACAACGAAGTAGTCTTGTGTGCGCGTGCTCTGGTGTTCGCGTTTCTGGTCCTTGGGTTACAAAAGTAAACGCCCTATTTTGTACCTGCGTACATGTGTCTTTGTGACAATATGGTGAGTTTGGGACCTCAAACCCCACATATCAATGAAAGATTCCTCATGCATGCTTTGCATATCTCTGTACGTGGGGCCAATTTCTTTTTTATTTGTATAATTCGGTCTATCAGCAATCAAGGGCCGTTCTTGAGATTAATAGGGTTTACAAACTTTAGACAATTTTCACTTGAAATTCGACAGCGATCGAAGCTCATTGTAAGGTTGCTGCCAGGAAAGGACACACTATTTTTAACCTCGGCGAATTTTTTGGTGGGCCAACTCATAAGTAGCTTTCGTGTAAATGTGTTTGCGTGTGTGTGTGTGTGTGTGTGTGTGTGTGCGTGTGTGCGTGTGCGTGTGCGTGTGCGTGTGCGTGTGTGTGTGTGTGTGTGTGTGTGTATTTTGCCGTTGTTGCAACGCACCCATTTGAACTTCTCGGCATTGTAGAGACATCTCCGTGTAATTCCATGGTCTTTTAAAGGTGCTAATGATCATAGCAAAACGGGTTAATCGCGCATGGGACTGTGTAACCAATCGTAACTCTTGAGACAAAAAGTGAGTGAAGCACCGTTGTGGTAACCACCGGATCCCATGCAGTGATTTCCCACTGTGCATGAATGATGTAGAGCCCCAACCTAACGGTGGCAAAGCTACGCTTTGAAATTCTATTTCTTGGAAGTGATTCTCCTTGGTGTGCAGCACACGCTTAGGGCGTTTATAATGTTCGTATGTTTACACGCTCACGGACTACAAAGCTTCGAGCTAGTTCCTGGGAGTGTTTTTCCGCCGCGTGTGCTTCAGCTGCTCCATGGCTCAATAGTCCCTTTGGTTTCTCGTACATGAAGCCAGCAGCTACCAACAAATATTGACGCGCAGTTGCGCGGACGCAGAAAAAAGGTCCGATATTTAATGGAAGTCGGTGCCGCAGTGGCGCCGGTCCAGGCAGTGCGCGATTGCGTTTGGCCATGCATATATTTACACGCCAGTTATCTCCGTGGCTATCGGTCTATAATTTTGATGGTCATTCATTTTAACAGCCACACACCGATAAGGACTGTCGTGCCATAAACAATGAACGCACATTAAGCGACATGTTCTTGTGGCCCCCGATGAGCCTGCCCTCATCCCTACTAACTCGATTGACTTTGTTCTTTTGAGTATATCATGACAAAACCTTCAAGCGCTTGATGGAACAACTCTTCATTGCCAACAAAATGCTAAGGACAAATAAAGCTTGTCTGTGACTCATCAACATCGATATAAAACCATGCTAAATGTATCTGGGACATTATTTGATGAGTACTCCCACTGCAATATTGAACCAGCATTCCTTACGGCTACGCAGTGTGCTTTTCGGTGCAGTTTGCTGCGCACGGAACCTCTATATAGATGCATGTGGGGTGATTCATATTTGAAGAGGACTTCGATGACGCTTGAGTTTCACCTTCAAGAGCGGAACATGACAGCATAACCGGGCTCAACGTGTGTCGTCTCGTCGGTTGCTATAGCGTAACTTCGGTTCTCGCCGGATGCTTCAACTGTGCCGCAAAGAAACGCGCGTTTGCACACGCAACATTTGCTGTTTCAAACGATTTTGAAATGACTCCTTCATGACAGTTGCGATGTGCCCACTACGCCATATTTTCTCCTTTTGCGAATTCGGAAAGTCCACAACGCGTCGGCTAGGCAAATGCGAACCTACTGCAGGTGTTGACTTCGTCTGAGCGCTTTTTAAGAGGTGTTGGCACCTGGCGGGATTTTACGCTCTTGCCACGCATTACTATATGCGTAAAAAGACTATTATATTTACGTGATATTTATATTTTTTTGAAGCAGCCTCAAGCGATTACCGAACTGTATGGTAGAACGCCAGCTGCTTGCTACGTAAGCTGCTTATGTTTATTTGATACGCGAACTTTCTAAATATTTATTTATTTCTAGTTAACTCGAAATTGATTGATATGTAGGGTTTAACGTCCCAAAACCACTATATGATTATGAGAGACGCCGTAGTGGAGGACTCCGGAAATTTAGACCACCTGGGGTTCTTTAACGTGCACCCAAATCTGAGCACACGGGCCTACAATATTTCCGCCTCCATCGGAAATGCAGCCGCCGCAGCCGGGATTTGAACCCGCGCCCTGCGGGTCAGCAGCCGAGTACCTTAGCCACTAGACCACCGCGGCGGGGCTAGTTAACTCGAAATTTCGCTTATGGACAACTCTAGTTTTGGCTCACGACCAACAATGCTGATGCCAAGACCAGAATTTCAGTGACACCAGCTCCTCAACGCTATTGCGTTAACGTCTCAAGTGTAGTGCATTCTGACTGAACATGTGAAGGCTGATGTAGAAAGTTCCTTATATGTTGCACTAGTAATATACGAGCACTAAAGTTGCAGTGATGCATATTTGTAGTACAGCCGGTGACCTCTAAAACGTTTTGTCTAGAATGGTTTCCTTACTCTCCTTCTATCTATAAATTACCGGCCGCTGCCGATGCTGAATTTTTAAAGTATGCGTAGCACTAAACGAACATAAAATGTGTTACTTTACTTGGCCTCGAGATTCTCCAGCACTATATTTTGATGGAACATTCAAATGTAACGTTATTGTAACGAGACGTTCCATTTTTTTAAATGTAACTGTTTTTGAATGTAACTGTTTTAAATGTAACTCTTTTTAAATATAACTTTCTTTAGCATTTAGTTAACTTGTTACGAGAACGCATTCTAAATCTAGAAACGTACAAAGAACGACCTTTCTTCCTGTTTTAGAGGAACGTGTACAAGGCTGACTAGTAGTGTCTATGTTACTAGCAACCTCAGCTTGTCTGTAACTTTTACAAGGGGCATTTGTGGGAACAACGGGGGGAGCGATATGATGCTGAGCATGCACATAGCAAGGATGGGAGGACGCCGATAATATCTTCAAAGCAAAAAAAAAGAAAGCGGAAGAAAGTTGGCATTAATGATAGAATTCAATATATATGCCTGAAATTTTACTAGACTTCCCTATGTTCTAATATAATCGAGTTTACTATTTCTGAACGCGATATTTTTTTCAAATATTTGGACACTATTAGAGTATCTAGGATCAAAACATTAGGCCTTGCTTTGCACAAAAATTGCATGGCCTAAAACGATAGGACGCACATGAAGCTGCGCTCTGTCAAATCAATCAGCATGGTGTTACAGGCTCTTTGCGTCATAATGTTACAGTGCTAGTCGTTTTGGAGCTTAACTTCTTTTTTTTGTTTTTTATTGAATTGAAACGTTGGTGCCTACCATGTTTGAGAGCAATCATTTTACAAACTATTCAGCTCGAGGAGGTTCAGGAAGGCGAGAAATACAAAGTTGATAGGAGAGAAAGTGTAGTCTCTATAACAGTAGTACAGCGCTATAGGCATGAGACCATGTTTAAGTACACTGCGCAGAGCTTTGGCGAACCAAGATCTTCTTCCCGCTTCTGTATGGCATCCTTGATTTCGTCCCTTAAGCTAATATCTGAAAGGCTTTCGCATGCCCTAGTCTAGAGCTCAATTGGTCTAAAGGTTAGACTGTCTTTTGAAAGGCATATGCAGGTTTTGTTTGGAAGCTACTTGTTGCAGAGTGCTCCCGACTCTATCACAGACACTTTTTCGTGTGCGAAGTAGTGAAGAAATATCACATGGATCCAAACTGAAGTGGCCAATGTGATAGCAGAGTTGGCAAGGTTCTTGATGTTTTTATACAGGAAGCTGTACGTACGAGAAGTAGTGGGCATGTTTCTGCACAAGAATTTCTGGTTGAAGTCGATTGAACAGCAGCTACTTAAATGTCGTACCAACGGCAGTTGTGTGGTCGAAGCAGTCATATCCTCTTCACTAATAAAGAGGTTTAGCCATTAGAGATGTTTGCACGGGACGTGCATTACAAAGAACAGTCGGGCTAGGGTGGACTTCCATAAGATGTACTTGTCCTGCGAGTTGTTGCAATGAACCTGGCTGTGGTGCGTTCTGTACGAGAAAGATTTTGTTTTCAGAGAAGTTAATCGTTACTTTAATTTATGCGGGCAGTTGTATATTGAAGGTAGTGAGTTCCTATTTGACCTTGCTGACAGTGATGCGAACATCTGATGAAGACGGTCCACGAAAACATCAGCGATGAAAAACATAGTGGCAAGTTGGCAGAGAACTCCCTTTGCTCACTGACTAACCAAAATAATAATTGTCAAATCCGGATCTAGAGCTGCAGTAGAACTTAGTATCAACCAATTTAGTGCTGGATCCTGCTTACATGTGTTGCACTTACCGTTCATGCAGCTTCCTTGTCGGATGTTGCAAACATTGATATTGAAAAAAAACACTCAATCGATTCTGACATACCCCAGCAACTCCTGTATCATTTCTAAATTGGAGTGGTAAATAAAAACGTTCTGTTCCGGGACATACGACAGGAAATACGTGAGCCTAACAGAGTTTAACTTTAAAGTCCGCACTTAAGTCTTGATTTTTTTAGTTATTTGTGTGCTTCCTTGAAGTTGACAAGTAACAACTTGTTAACCTTAGTTTGCTTTCCGTGCAGCAATTGGCTTATATTTGCTGACAGAGAGCACCAGATTTCACTCTGTCGCCTAACTTTCACCGAGATACGCACTGCATATTCTGAGGCACCAAAGCACTTTCTGTCTCGACCATGAAGGAGGCGCCAGTGCGACAAGCGAAATTTTTTTTGGTCACAAAGTTTAGCATTCGTTCTATCCTTCTTGCGCATGGTAGCTATTGCGAGAGCTTAATCCTCGTAGCGCGTGCACTTCCTGCTCATGGTCCGTCCATTACCATCAAAATGGAAGGCAGAATTGTGTGCCATGGGTGAAACACTGCATCTCTACCTGTCGACCTGTCTCTGGTTACGCCCGCATTTCATAACGCCTAATCTTTCAGCTAGAACAAAACCTTTTTTCTAGACAGCAGCCCTGGTGTGGGCAGTGCTTGAGCGAGGTGCACGATACGATGACACAGGCATTTCGCGACAATTTGGCCCACAATAGAAAAGTGGGTCTGAACTCGTCTTCGATGAGCACAATGTGACTAACTCAGTATTTACGTGCTAAAGGTGGTCGTAAATACAGTTTCTTAGTTTTCTTTCATATTTCTGGAACGTAAAACCGAACCACGTTGTTATTGCTTATTTACTGCAATATTTTACTAAATACTACCGGCTGCTTTTTGAGAACTATGGCAGGAGGGGGTACAACACATTACAATATTACACAATCTATCGTTTTAGCCGACGAACGGATAAGAAATGTCCTTCAGTATAAAACCACATACGACTGACGGTAAGAACACTTGCGGCCGATTGTGAAATGAAGACGCTAGCGTGAAAAACAAGGCCCAACAGCATTTACAATAGTACACTGGGGTAGTACAGGGCAACACCGAAATGTACGGGAGCGAGTGACTGAACACCAGAAATGGCTATACCAAATGTTGGCAAAGAGTGCAGAACTTGAGTGATAATATTAACGAAACGAAACGAAATAATGTGAATTGAAAGGCAGCTTCCGCCAGCGGATGCATACCACGAAAGCGATTCGGCGTACATTGCTAGCTGTAAAAAGAGGAAAAATTTAACAAGATGCATAAAACATCGATCACTTATAACCTTGTACTGCATTTGATGGAAATGTGAGGTTTAACGTCCCAAAACCTCCATGTGATTATGAGAGACTTCATAGTGAAGAGCGTCGGAAATTTCGATCACCTGGGGTTCTTTAACATGCATTTAAATCTCAGCACACTGGCCTACAACACTTCCATCTCCATCGCAAATGCAGCCGCCGCAGCCGGGATTTGATCCCGGCCGCGACCTGCTGGTCAGCAGCCGAGTACCTTAGCCACTAGAACACCACGGCGGGGCTGTACTGCGTTTTTTTCAGGCATAAAATGATGATAGGCTGTCGATGTCACATGAGAGCTCGTTTCATTATGCTATCGTTCGAGGAAAGAACAAGAATCGATAGGCGCCCATTTAAAATTATGGCCTGACAACCATCTTACTGTGCTATGATCTCATTGGGCTGGCGCTTTATACTGCATGTAACTAATAAAGCCCATTCTAACGTTAATGCTTACAACATTGTAAAGCATTTACTGCCGGTGCAGTTTTCTGCGAAATTATAGAGTTGGCAGTCATCAAGTCAGTAATGGACAAATGCCTGCCGTACGCGTTGAAGATAAAAAAAATTGCTCCACCGCGCTGGTCTAGTTTAAGGTACTCGGCTGCTAACCAGCAGGTCGTGGGATCAAATCCCGGCTGTGGCAGCTGCATTTTCGATGGAGGCGGAAATGTTGTACGCCCGTGTGCTCAGATTTTGGTGAAAGTCAAAGAAACCCAGGTAGTCCATATATCCGGAGCCCTCCACTACGGCGTCTCTCATAATCATATGGTGGTTTTGGGGCGTTGAACCCCACATATGAATCAAGATAAAAAAAATTGCCCGCAGCTTCCCTCGGGGGAACACTGAGGAGGATGCGGAGCATATAATTGGTTAACGGGGTGTTAAAGTGCGACTTACTTGGGTCGATGGCTAAATTGGTTAACGTGGTTGTGAAATGGGGTGTTAAATTGCGACTTACTTGGGTCGATGGCTAAATTGGTTAACGTGGTTGTAGGAGGGGGTGTTAAATGAGTGAACACGTACACATGTATGCGAAAGGGCGGCGCTGGTCGAAGGGACATCGATCATTGTGTTTGTGGATTCGTTGGCATTCATTTCACGGCGACTTCGGACGTCGACGCGCCGTACAAACCAACGGACGAGCGGCAACTGAGCGAGCGAGCGCCGACTTTGAGTATATATACAGCGCGACGGTGCATGCGCTGTCAGCTGTCGAATGTTCTCGAAGGAGAAGCGCGCGGGGCACAGATGGTGGGCGATGGCGCGACGGCGCATGCGCGCGCGTCAGCTGTCGAATGTTCGAGAAGCGGTGCGGACGGCGCGGACGGCGCACTACAAGGCGCGAGTATAAGATGCTTCCGCATCTAAAATGGGCAGATCCCACGTACAGTGAAAATCGATGATAAGCGAAGCACGAATGAGAAAGGTTGATATGTCACTTTGAAATCAGCCCAACGTTGCGAGGTGCAGGTAAATAATGCCGTACATGGCTTCTGCGTCATGATTATCATGTTTGAATGTGTCGTTTACCTTCGTCCCCTATTGACGTCACGTAACACAAAATTTGGTTTATGTGGAGCTAGCGAAACGGCCACGAGCGCACCATAAAGGGCCCAACATATTTCTATGTAGCGTCGACGCGCGCGCACGCTGGGCAGAGCGACGGTGCGTAGAAATTCTCGAGCACTCTATAGTCTGACGCCCGGCGCGACGGGCGCAACTAGCGCGAAATGCGGCGCGCGAAATGCGACATCCTGCGTTTCGTGCCGATGTGTTACCCAGACAACACTGCGTCTTCCTCTTTTCATGACGGAGGGACGCCGGACGCGCTGAAACGCGCATGCGTCAAAGCAACGCAGCGCGGTGCGCGCTTGCGAGTGTATGGGAGGAGCGGTCCTGGCGTGGCAACGCCGGCGTCACCCAACAAAATGAACGCCGGTGAGCACGCGCACCGCGTCACGTCGAAATGTATTGGCGCCTTGACTGTGGCATGTAGTCATGTTCTCACATGACATGCATCTCATGATTATCGTGTTTGCACCAGTTACGTACCTTTATCATCCATTGGCGTCACGTAGTACCAAATTTGGCATATGTGAAGCTAGCGAAACGGCCGCGAGCGCATCTTTAGTGTGACACGTAGTCATGTTGTTACATGACACGCATGTCGTGATTATCACGTTTGGATGTATCAATTACCTATGTCGTCCGTTCGCGTCACGTAATACCGCGTTTGGTACATTTGAAGCTAGCAAAACGGCCGCGAGCGCATCAAGAGCGTAGCATGTAGCCATATTGTTACATGACACGCATCTCATGATTATCATGTTTGCACCAGTATCATGCCTTCGTCATCTATTCATATACCGTAATATCAAATTTAGTATATGTGAAGCGAACTAAACGGCCACCAGCGCATCACGAGCATGACATGTCATGTTACATGACACGCATCTCATGATTCAATGTTTGCACCAGTCACATACCTTCGTCATCCAATAACTTACCGCAATACCAAATTTGATATATGTGACGCTAGCGAAACGGTCGCGACCGAATCATGCGCGGCATGCAGTGATGTTGTTACATGACACGCATGTCATGATTTTCATGTTAGGGTCTGTCGCTTGTGTCATGCCATACCAGCTTCGCGGCCTGTCATGCGAACGAAACCACCACAAGAGCTGCAGGACCATGAAATATAAATTATGACATTGATGACATCCGTGTCATGACTTTCATGTTATGACTAGTCAAATAGGTTCTTGATACAGTCGTGTTATGCCATACTAAGATTGATATCGATATCAATACTGAACCGGCTAGGAGAGCTAAAAGTCGTAGTCGGTTAGAGAGAGACAGACAGACAGACAGACAGACAGACAGACAGACAGACAGACAGGACGGACGGACGGACACAGACAGACAGACATACAGAAAGACAGACAGACAGATAGATAGATAGATAGATAGATAGATAGATAGATAGATAGATAGATAGATAGATAGATAGATAGATAGATAGATAGATAGATAGATAGATAGATAGATAGATAGATAGATAGATAGATAGATAGATAGATAGATAGATAGATAGATAGATAGATAGATAGATAGATAGATAGATAGATAGATGTAGGGGGTTTTTAGGGCTTTCTGGTGCAGGCGTTCACGCACTCGTCGTACCCACCAGACATCCGTGTAGTTCCGGGATACATGCGGCCCATGGACTTCCTCGGCGACGCTCTTCTCAAAAGCCTGCTGACGACGCAGTTGCAAGGCTCCCTGAACCCTCTGAGCCGGGGCACGGTCACGCGCGCACGCTCGAAGGTCGAGTGCAACAGCCTGTTCGCCTCATCGTGGTGAAGCACGGGTGGCAGCGTTTCTTCCGCGTCGGCTCGGCGACACTTAACCAGGAAATCGTCGAGTACGTCGGAAGCGTCGCTGACCTGGTTAGTGGCCAAATTGTTGATGCTCGTAGAGAACGTAACAGGGGCCTACTGTAAGAGCGTGCGTGTTTAACTTGATTATCCACCAGTGTGTTTGAGCAGCTAGAATTTGTCAGATTTTATTGCAAGTACTCTGCTTAGGGCGGGTAGCAACCATGGAGCTGAACCATGAGTGCCATAACTAGAAAAATAAGGGTGGGGTGGATCATATTCGGCAAGTGTTCTCAAATCATGAATGGTAATCTGCCACTAACCCTCAAAAGGAAGGTATATAACAGTTGTGCTTTACCGGTACTTACCTACGGAGCAGAAAGGCGGAGGTTTACAAAGATGGTTCCGCCTAAATTTAGGACGACGCAGCGAGCAATGGAAAGCAAAATGACAGGAAGAGAGCAGAGTGAGTTGAGGGACTAACCGGCGTTAAAAATATCAGAGTTGAAATCAAGAAGAAGAAATAGACATGGGCCAGGCACGTAGCACGTAGACAGGTTAACCTCTTGTCATTAAGGGTAACTGGCTGGACTCCCAGAGAACGCAAAAGCACGAAGGGGAGACAGAAAGTTCGGTGGGCCAACGAGACTAAAAAAGAAATCACAGGATATCCACAGAGTGAATGATGATGAGCGGTGTGAAGCGTAGCGCCATCAGTCCGTCCACGCTTCCGTCCGTTCGTTCGTTCTTGCTTAATTACGTACGTGCGTGCGTCTGTTCGTGCGTTCATTCGTTCGTCCATCTATGCTTCCATGTATCGCTCCGTCCATCAGTCTGTGCGTCCGTCCGTCCACCCATGCTTCCGTCTGTGCGTCCACCTGTCCGTCCATGAGTCCGTCCGTGCGTTAACCAGACGACAGACAGACATACAACACAGACAGACAGACAGACAGACAGACAGACAGACGACAAACGGACGCGGCCAGTGGAGGAGGAGGTAAAACTTTATTAGACCAAGGGATTTGGGCACTTACGTCCCAGGGTCCCCGCACGACCCCACTGCGCTATGCATTCATGAGTTCATGCAGTTCCATAACGTGGGCGGCCCGGTCAGTGGCGATTTTCTGCTTGGCCGGGTCCGTCGAGCACAGGAAGGTCTCCCATTCCTCCCATGTGGTAAGTGGCTCCGGGCCCCGCGGGGGAGGGTCCGCCTGGCATTCCATGAGAATGTGGGTAAGAATAGCGTGGGGGTGAGTGCACTGAGCACAGGACGGGGCGCACGCTCCCGGGTAAATGCGGGAAAGAAAATAGGGGGAGGGAAGGGTGCGGGTCTGAAGGGGACGCCATAATATTTGGTGAAAACTTTTGAGGGATCGATGGGGTGGTGGGTATAGCTGGCGTTCGGCGCGATATGACTGGGTCATCTCGTTGAACGAATGCATGCGCTCCCTGGAAGGGCCCGACTCCGATTCCGCCGCCGCCCGGTTAATGAGACCTCGGGCGTGGTCATTGGCGGCTTCGTTGCCGGGATTTCCAGAGTGCGCAGGCACCCAAATCAGCTCCACATGGCGGGCCGGGTTTTTGGTGGGCGAGCTGAGAATTCTGAAAGCGCTCTCGTGGACTCGTCCTCGCGCGAATTTTTCCATGAGTCCACGAGGACGAGTCCACGAGGACTCGTCCTCGTGGACTCGTCCTCGCGCGAAAGGTTTGATGTGGTAAGGGGTTTGTTAGGTTTAGGGATGAATACAATCTTGGCATGGCGCCAGGATTGCGGCAAGGTGCCTTCCTTCCAGCATTTATCAAAGTAATCTGTAATCTGTGCAATCGATTGATCATCCAGATTACGGAGCATGGAGTTAGTTATCCCGTCTTTCCCCGGTGCAGAGCTTGTTCAAATGTTCTGGAGGGCCATACGGACCTCTTGCTCCGCTATGTCGTTGTCCAAGGCTTCATTCGGGACTCCCGTGTAGGGCAGGAGAGGGGAGGAGGTGCCGGGTGCCGTGTGTGTTGTGCTTAGTTGGTACAGAAGGGTGTCAGGGGAAAGCGTGGAGTTGTGAAGTAGGCGTGTAATGTGATGTTGTGACGTTGTGCGTGAGTGTGTAGGGTCGATAAGGTGCCGTAGGAGGTGCCATGCGTACTTGGTAGAGAGGTTGCCAGCTATGCTGTTGCACACCTGACCCCAGTTGGAACGACACAACTCCTCGGCGTGCGCAGTTATTTGTGTCTGTAGCGTAGCCAGTCGGCGTTTTAACGTTCTGTTATGTTTCTGTCGTTTCCATCTCTCCAGTATGCTGTGGTGCGCCTCCCAGAGGTGGGCTAAGCGAGTGTCCAATGTAGGGGTGTGGGGTGGTGTGGTAATCTTTTCTGTGTGTGCGGTTATATCATCTAGGAGAGATGAGACCCAATGATCAATGTCTTGTATCGGGGTATTGGGGAGTTCCCGACGAGCGGATCGGATAGCGTCTCAGTGAATCAGATTGTGGGTGAGGAGTCGAGGTCTGTGTGGTGTGTGAAGTATTTGTATGGCGATAATATAATGGTCGCTTCCAAGTGTGTGTTGTGTACGAGACCATGAGATATCTTTGAGAGAACGGCTGAGTGTGAGGTCTGGACTAGTGTCCATTGTTACGCTCTTGCCGATTCGGGTTGGTGTGAGAAAGTTGTTATGTGTAGTGAGGCGCAAGTCTTGAATGGTAGTCCAAAGCCTGCGACCCTGTGCTGTGGTGTACCGATAACCCCAGTCTGTATGCTGAGAGTTAAAATCGCCGCCTATGAGTAGGGGGTTTCGGCCCGCGATGCGGTGAATTCTCTGCAATAGCGCATCGAGAGTGGCCATGGCCTGGCGTGGGGTGCGGTAGATATTGGCTATAAAAATCGGAGGTGTGTTAAGTTTCGTGGGGATGAGTTCTATGAAGACGCACGGAGTGGAGGAGGTGATTGTGTGTTCTTGGTAGGTAAGGGTGCGATGAATAAGTGTGGACACTCGGGGAGTGTCAGTAGGGTCTGAGTGTACTGCATGGTAACTTGGAAGTTTGGCTTGGTGTTGCGTGTCCTGTAACAAAAGAAGTTTGGGTATGACAGGGAGGGCAGGTATTAAGAGCTGTAGCGGTGCGCGCTTGCCCCGAAAGCCGCGGCAGTTCCATTGGATTAGTGATAGGTGGGTAGAAGTATCACGAACCGCCATATTAGAGCGTGGGCGGAGCTAGGATTGGTTGTTGTTGCTGTAGTGGAAGTGAAATAGAAGGAGCAGGTGTGTGTGAGATGTAGGTACAAGACCCCTCATGTGATGAGCTGGTAGTTTCGAGCCTCTGAAGGCGGGTCTCAAATTGCGTAAACCTAGTTTCTAGAGTTTGGGTTAGGCGTGTGAATAGTGCATCCATCTGTTGCTCAAAACGAGTAGACAGCTGCTCGACTATCGCTGAAAATTTAGCTTCGATGTGCCCTTCCAACGCTACCACTTTGGCGTCAAATTTGGCTTCCAAGTTTCTTAGGTCAGCCTGATAATCGTCGACTGAGTCTGAACTGCGTTTCTTTTTAAGGGGGGGGGGGGTGAGGAGTGTGTGGCGGGGCTATTGGGTGACTGCGCAGTGGTTGGGGTGACTTGTTCTGGGGACAGCTGTTGCGAAGGAGGTGAGGGGGGAGTAGGGCTTTGTGTTAGAAGGGTCGTGAGACGGCTTACCTCCACACGCAGGGCCCGGAGCTCCTTGTCACGGGGCTCCGGGGCAGGCGGAGTGTTGGCTCCCGGTGGTCTGGTCCCTTTGGGCGTCTTCAGCTTGTCCGCCCATGTAAGTTGGTCGGAACTCTTCGGCTGCCCTTTTCGTTGGCCGGCATGTGGCTCAGAGCGTTTGGTGCTTGCACCGCGTAGTGAGTGGTCTACTCCTTCCTGTGATCGTGGTTCACGTGGTGACTTGGGCCTGGTTACTTTAAGTAAGTGCCGGTGCTTACACTCCCGGGTCCCCGACAAATGTGAACCTTCGCAGATGATGCAGACTGGAGTACACGTAGGATTTGCCTCCTTCGGGTGTAATTGGCCACATCTGGGGCACCTGTGCGTCCTAGGTTGTATGCATAGATCCGTGCGGTGGCCTATGGTACGGCAGTTACTGCACGTCTCGACCATTGGTGTATAGGGCGTGCACAGATGCAGTCCTCCACCATAAACAATCTTTCGTGGGACGGTGGCTTGTCCAAAGGTAATGAGAATCGATCGCGTGAGTCCCATTCGTCGAGCGTCTAGTATAGTTTGGTGGGGGTTGCGGGAGATCAAGTCCGCGAGTAGTTCTTGTGGTGATTCCTTCCAGTAGGCGTTTGTATTAACACCCCTGACTGAGCCATCGGGGGTGCGATGTATGCCGTCATGGCATACTCATGCTTGTCGTAGGTGATGTGCTGTAGCTGCACAAGCTTGAGCGCGTCCTTTTCATTCACCGCAGACACTGTGCAAGTGTTATTGACAGGGTGAATCCGAAGGGTCAGCGTAGATGGGTCGGTCAGCGCAGCGGCCTGCATGAGAGTGGTGAGGAGGTAGCGTGGCTGGAGCGTCGTAAGGTCAAGGCCTCCCTGGGAGCGGAACACCACTTTAAATCCATCGGGTGGAAGGGGCGGTAGTTGCTTGATCTTTTGGGCGGTTGTATGGAGAACGCGCAGCTGCGTCGAAGAGCTCTGTAGCCCGGGAGTTGTGGCGGTCTGCGGAGTCTCGCGCGACTGGCTCGGCGTCTATCGCACAGAAGGATCGGCGTTCGTACCGTGGGTCGCGTTTCGTGTTTCCCGGAGGTTTGCCTGGGCTCTGAGGACTTGGGTCCAGTCCCGAGGGTCATACTGGCTTGGGTCCATGTCCGTGTCTTGTACTCGAACCTCCATGCTGGCCTAAGGTGAGGAGGCTGCGTCGCGACGCGTCCCAAGGCCTAGAACGGCGGTGGCGCGACGGGGCCTGGTTTTTTGGGCCTGGTGACCCTCCTGGGGCTTGCCGAAACCTCAAGAGGGGTTAGTGGAGAGCGCTCACCTGTATGAAGGCGTTCGTGTTGTTGAGAGCACTCGAGATACCAGCGATTGGCAATTTTCGCTGTCACGGTACGGAGCCGAAGCGAAGTGCTGCTGCACTCCAAGATCCCTAGCGGCCAATCCGCCAGTGGAGGAGTCAGGGTTTGCGATAAGACCCTCGGAAGCTTCGCCCAACTCATCATTCTTCACTCCGTGCTGTGAGGTGGTTACTACATACAATCGTACCTACAGGTGACGACCCACCCACGCCTAAAGAAGCTTCACCATTAAAAATGCTGCCTGCATCCTTCCACGGGGGAACTCGAGTAAATGCGTCGCAAAGTGGTGGGAGTGTCATGTGATTGTTGTGTTATTGGGTAATTGTTTTTCATATTTATTGTTTTTATATTGAATAAAAGAGAAGCCTTGCCTTATACGAGTGGTGGGACGCTGGTGTGCGATTCAGTCTGAATAATCGCACGGTACGTGACATCGGGTGACTTCCGCATTTTTAATTGGAGGTATAACGTGACAGCATAAAGTGCAAGACCGGGACAGTGGGTGTAGTCAGGCTGATGATAATGAGTCTGAACTGCCCCATGGTTTCTCGTCACATCTCATGTAGTCATGCTTCTTGCTTCTTTATTTGTATTTGTATATTCAGAAATGAGAACTTCATCATCGCACTGAGTGCTGCAGCTCTTCGAAATAATATCACGGGTACGAGACGTAAGCACAAAAATAAATATTACTGTGTCTCCTAGCTTTCTGAGCTATGCCCGTGAAAATTACTCGAAATGGTCACATCGTGCAGCGTGGAGGTCTGTGGCCAAAGCATTTTTTTCTGAGTGTCTTGCTATCTTGTCTAATAGGGAGAAATTATGCGGCAGATGTTTTCTTTAGTAATTCGTAGTGATGGGCTCAGGCAGTGATTCCTGTATGCCAGCGATTTTTATATTCATTGATTTCTGTGCTCAGTGATTGCTGTATTCTAGCGATTTTTGGATTCACTGATTTATGTATTCAGTCATTGCTCTATCAGCAATTACTGCGCTCCAGTGATTACTGTTTTAAGTCCGTATTATAATCACCCATTCAGTACAGTGTCATATATGGAGGATTCGCCTGTAGGCATCTGTAAGGTCTGTGGCTGCAGTGTATACAACTCTGACTGGCCTTCCTCTACAGGAGCAGCTGCCTGAGAATGGGGTTCCCACTCCGAAACCTCTCGCCGACCTGCTCGAGTCCCTAGCGTGTGCCATCTACTTCGACTCAAACCAGGACGTGGCCGCTGTGTGGCGCACCATGTACCCACTATTGAAGGCGTACGTGCAGCTTGCGGTGGCAACGGTCGCCCTCACAACCTAAAACGTATTCTAAATAAAAATTTGACAGATGCCACGTACCTTGGGAATCAACGCAATGCAAAGAGTGCGGAGGGAAAGTGACCGTATTTTTATATTTTTATAGGTGGACACGTTATGATTGATATGTGGAAATAACGTCCCAAAACCACCATATAATTATGAGAGACGCCATAGTGCCTGGCTGCAGAAATTTTAACCACCTGGGGTTTTTTTAACGTGAACCTTATTCTTAGCACACGGGCCTACAGCATTTTGCCTCTATCGCAAAGGCAGCCTCCGCAGCCGAGATTCAGGCCCGTATTTAAGAACGCTCCTTCACTCGAGGGCTCTCCTCGACTTGACGAAGTTAAGGTGGAGCGTGCTCCTCCACTCAAGGAGCCGCTGCATTTCATGAACGCTCCTCCACACTTCATTCGCCAAGGGAGGCATTGGAAATTCTCCCTCCACTTGAGTGAACTGCATGGGCCGAGAAAAGCGCCTGATAACGACAGTATCTGTTATTGTCTTTAAGAAATGTCTATCTCTGTGTAATAAATGAACGCTTTTCATAGTTACTTCTTTATAAGTTGACATTGCCACAAAATACATGCATTTACAGTGTGTACTCAGTGTGTATGGTAGGCTAACGCCAACCGATGCAGCTAACAAAGCAAAAGTAAAAACTACTTCGCCGAAGCGATTCAGACTCACTGAAGAAGGCTTCCGAGACATTTCACATGGGAAAGCCACTGCAGCTGATGGTGAGACGGCTACGCAGTACACCGCCCGCCTGACGTAGCCATTATTTTTACAAATGGATGGATCTTTCAGGGACAGCTCAGGAGTACGACGAACTTAGAGAGCTCCTTAATTAAGGGTGGCTATTTGGGCTGGTTGGTATGGAAAAATATATACTTTCTCATTGCAAGGGAATGCTTCAGAAGGAAGGCAGATAGGACAGAGCGCACATCTTATCTCTCTGCTCATTCTATTTCTCCGCTTTGTTCTATCTGTCTTTTTATGAAACGTTCGCGCTAAGAAAGTACACTTCTTTCGATAGTACCTATTATTGAGCAATATTTTATGAGTTGCCTTTCAAGCCTGTCGCTATACTTGAGAGAGAGGTGAGCCATGTCACTTGAGAACAAGCTTCAATTCATTCAATTCAATCAAGTCTTGGAAGCACAAGGTGGCACGAATTTATCCGAGGTCAAAAAGCATAGTCCTAAAGGTTTGGAGAAATCGGCCCCTGAAAAAAAAATTGCCCGCAGCTTCCCTCGGGGGAACACTGAGGAGGATGCGGAGCATATAATTGGTTAACGGGGTGTTAAAGTGCGACTTACTTGGGTCGATGGCTAAATTGGTTAACGTGGTTGTGAAATGGGGTGTTAAATGAGTGAACACGTACGGCACGTATGCGAAAGGGCGGTGTTTTATTTATTGCGACGAACTTTGAGGACGATGGCTTTGTGGTCGGTAAAGTAAAGAGTGAGTGGATCGGGTTGCATCGGTCGTAGGTCGAAATTTGCAAAGACGTGGTCGATGCAGGTTCCACGAATGGTGGTCGGCTGGTGGTGTTTGCAGTCGTCGTGCGTTGCGCGTTTCAGCGAGCGTCGCGACGCCATGTATTCGACTATCCAATCGTCCTTGATGACGTCGACGTTGAAGTCGCCAACTAGCATGAACGGTCGATGTTGCGGTTGTTGTTTTCTGTAATCTTGCACGGCCTCGTCGACGTACTTTTCTACGGCGGCACGTGAGAGGTTTGGCGCGAGGTACATCGTCATGACGTCGACGCCACAGACGGTAGCAACGCAGTGCTCGCCGTTGGCGCGTTGTTGAACGCCGAGCTGTAGTCGGAGGTCAATGAAGGAGTCGTCGTCGTTGTCGACGTCACGCTTGACGTAAATTCCCACACCGCCCGCAGGTCGTTGGACGTCGATCATTCTGTTTGTGGATTCGTTGGCATTCATTTCACGGCGACTTCGGACGTCGACGCGCCGTACAAACCAACGGACGAGCGGCAACTGAGCGAGCGAGCGCCGACCTTGAGTATATATACAGCGCGACGGCGCATGCGCTGTCAGCTGTCGAATGTTCTCGAAGGAGAAGCGCGCGCGCGGCACAGATGGCGACGGCGCGACGGCGCATGCGCTGTCAGCTGTCGAATGTTCTCGAAGGAGAAGCGCGCGCGGCACAGATGGTGGGCGACGGCGCGACGGCGCATGCGCGCGCGTCAGCTGTCGAATGTTCGAGAAGTGGTGCGGACGGCGCGGACGGCGCACTACAAGGCGCGAGTATAAGATGCTTCCGCATCTAAAAGAAGCACGCAAAAGAGAGTGTTGCACGATGCTTTTTCTGTAACTCATTTGGTAATCGCGCTAACATTTGTCGGACCAACTTGACGCCTCCCAGTGTAACAAAGTGCTTTAAATGTAGACACACTAGGTACAAGGCAGACGCATGTCGCAATGAAGATAGTAAATTCTGAAGGTAGCCTGTGTGCATGCGCCACCAAAAGTGGAAAAGAAAATCAAATGCTCAATGCCGTGATAGCTCTACCCTCAAAAACCTTAGCTGAATAGATTGCCGAGTTGGCTGAAAAATGGCGTGGAGGCGTAATAATGTTTTTTAAAGCCACCGGAAGCAATAATCTTGTCGTGCGGAGGTGTTTGATACGTGACAGCGAGCTCACCGGCAAAACTAGCCTGGTTTGCCTTGTTCACGGTACGATTTGGATACTTCCCGATGCCTAATTGAGGTTGGGACACCTTACTTCAGCGGAAAAGTTACTGCCCTGTGCGTGACGACCCTCCTGTATGGCCTAATCACCGGAAACATCGACAGAGCGCGGGGGTTCAGCGATACGAAATGTTTGGGAGAAGACCCGAATATTGAGCCCTCGTGAAAGCAGGAACAATGAAGTGGAGATTCAGCGAAAGATAATTCTGTCAATAATGTCGCCTGAGCTCAAGCCAAGATGTAAAGGTAATCGTGAGGCCATTGTGGCAGGCGAGAAACCACGCCGTGTGGGCGAGGCTGCAGAAAATAGCACATCCACGAAGTGAATGATAATGAGCGGGACGAAGCGTCCATCCGTACGTACGTGCATGTGTCCATGCGTCCAATCACGTTCGAGAATGCAGACGGTGTGCGGATAACACCGATGAGACGCGAGCCAACAAAGCCGAGCGCGAGCGTCTTCAACGCGCCAGCCACTGTGCTTCGTCCATGCCCCACTAATGATGCACCTCGCACGGTGTCTATCCAAGTGACTGACCCCCGTATTCACAAACGCTCCTTCACTCAAGGGCTCCCCTCGACATGACGAAGTGAAGGCGGAGCGTGCTCCTCCACTCAAGGGGCCACTGCGTTTCATTAATGCTCCTTCACACTTCCTTCGCCAAAGAAGGCCTTGGAAATGCTCCCTTCACTTGAGTGAACTTCATGGACTGAGAAAAGCACCTTATAACCAGAGTATTCTTATTTGTGTTTAAGAAATGCCTATCTCTGAACAGTAAATGACCGCTTTCCTTCATTATTAATTTTTATACATTGACATTACAGCAAAATACATGCTTTTAGAGAGGTAGGGTGTTTTCCGTAAGCCTTGAGCCGGTAGATTTAGCGAAGCTCTCTATTCACGTCTGGCAACAGTCACCCGCAGGCAGCTGAACTACTGTGGCTGAACGAACAGCTGATTGCGTTTCGTCTGCTGCTGAGAGAGAGAGAGAGAGAATAAACATTTATTATTAACAAATGCACACTGAGCCTTCCTTGGGTGCGGCCCTCAGAAAGGGCTCCATTGCCTTGCGCGACCCTACGAGCCCACTGGACCAGCTGCTGCTGTTCCTGCCGGCGTTTGATGTGTTTCTGCGCGTTTAAAAAGAAAAGTGCGCCACGCCATCAGCCTGATCCAAAGAGGACGATGAACATGACGCTCGCTTGCGGCGCGTGTGGGCGTGAACATTTTGGGCCAATAACGCGCCCACACGGAGATTTAGGAGAGCCGCGGGAGAAGACCAGCGAAGCCAAGCAGACGTGGCCGAGTCGGAACCTAGTGAAGAAGGTGGCCAGGGCGCGAGAGTGGCGGCCAGCAGAGCTCCTGCATCAAAGTCCCCGCAGTCTCCCACCTGGATACAGAGCTTCTTCTCGCCACCTGACGTGGGCCAGGCTTGTTCTGGCATTCTGGCGTTGGCCGAGAAACGTCTCCGGCTTCGTGTGTGAGCTGCGGCTGCCGAACTCCGAAAGGTCACTGACTTCGACCAGCGCGACGCTTCCTTCCATGCATGTCAACCTCGTGAGCATCTCAAGCTAATCGCCAGTCTTTCCCCTGCTGCACGAGTGCGTCTTCACCGTTACTTCGTCGTATCAGTTGCAAGCCCCGCATCACCGCTGTCATCTTTTGCGTGAGTGCGTCCAAGCCTTGGTAGCAGAGTCTTCGCTGCAAGCAGCACGTCCCGCTATGTTGCGACAAGGCTTATTTTACACTCAACATTTATGTCCATGCAATGTTCACGTCTTTAGCCGTTCTTCTTGCTAACCTGTTTCTAGTTATGTATGCTGTGTTCTTTGTCTGTTATTTGCCTTTTTGGGGGTTTCTAAATATATTGAGTGCTGGGGATTTGAGTGGAAGCAAATGGTCTCGTCAGCTCTTTTCTCGATGATGGTTATGTCATCGGTGGTTTTCGCTTTACACGAACCTACACGAGTGCTTGCTCATTAAACGGCTTCGTGACAGTTGGCGTCCGGCGACAAGACGAGACCATTTTCCACTTGCCACTCCACACTAGAATAGGAACATGAGTAGGGCAGGCCTAGAAGATGTGGCAAGATACATGGGTCTGAAAAGCGAGGAAATGGTGGCTTGGTGTGAGGAACGCGAGAGGCGCATTCGCAAAGAGCGGAAGCAAAAGCCTGAGCAGAGCAGATCAAAGGAAGTTCGAAGAAGACGGGACAAGCGGAAGGTCGTCGCTGGACCGGGCGCTGAAGATGCGCTGTCGGGCGTCGGACCGGAGCCTGCAGAACTTCAACCGGCCGGGGCCTCCTGCCGTCGTGTTCCCGTTCGAGAGGACCGTGGCCATCCGTTCCTGAACTCCTACCCAGAGCCTGCGGACTTTGGTTCGAACAGGCGACCAACAGCCGTCGAGCTACGGGCTTGAGCTGTGCGCCCAGCTGCTTGGCCAGGTTGACCCTGGTTCCCTGACGCGTCGCCACCAGCCTGCGTTCTCTCGTCAACGGCGGCTCCATACTCCTAAAGCCAGAGCCACCACGTTCCGGTCTGGTTTCTCGACGTGTCGTCAGCAGCCAGCGTTCCTTTATCCCCGTCCTGCCCGCGTCCTGAAGCCAGCGTTCTGGTCTGGTTTCCCGACGTGTCGTCAGTAGCCAGCATTCCTTCATCCCCGTCCTGCCCACGTCCTGAAGCCGTAATCACCGCGTTCCGGTTTGCTCATCGTCGCCGGAATTCAGCCTGTGGGTGAGACCGAAAAGATATCTTGCCCAACTCCACCGCTCAGCCCTATTCTGGCGTTATATTCAATTGAACACTTTGAACTTCTTTTTAGAGTGTTGATAGATGGAATTCGTGTCCACTTAACTGTTTATTAGTTGTTTCGTTTTATGGGGGATTTTCGTCTTTTTACTTTTCAATGATACTTCTTGTTTGAGTTTTGGTAAAAACGGCTTTGTCCTTTTGTTAAGTTTCTCGTAGGTTTAAACCTTAGAGAGCTTTTCCTACTAAACATCAAAAAGAACCTTGCACGACAAATTGGCGTCGGTGACAGGACAGAGCCGTTTGTTTTTCGTGTAGATTTTTCGACACGATGAAAGTCATGAAAAACACTTCAAAATTATTAAATCTGGCGGAGAGTATAGGTCTCAAGGGAGCGGAGTTCAAGGAGCGGTACGACAAGCAAATGGCGCAAGCGCAAGAGGAACGGGCTGCGATATGTGACGCTAATAAGCAGCAGATTGTATTGCGAACACACGCTAAGAGAGGGTGGAGGAAATTGAGTTTGAAAAGGAATTGAGAAAGAAGGAAAACGAAATTGAAGAGCTAAGGCAAAAGACGTTGCAGCTGTGGCTGAAACTGGCGGAGGCCGAAATGAGAAGTCTAACAGGTAGAGACTGGCGAGAGGAATTTTTGTTTATGAGCGCCACAGAGCGGATAATCGATGTGTGCTCTTATAATAGGGCTTTATTGAGAACGGCAGACTTGAGAACGCTTGTGATGAAACTTTAGGTGCAGATTTCCTACAAGTGGGCGGCAGAGTCGGAGGGAAGGGTGACGGCGAGAACAGTCGAGGTTTGGTGGCCGTGATCAGTGCGGCTTCGCAGGAAGTGTCAGAGAAGGAACAGTCGAGTTCCTTGTATAGCCATGTGGCTACGCAAACTGGTACAAAGGAGTGCACATTAATAAAAGAGGTATGGAGTCCTCTAAACAACCTTGACGAAAGGGTGATTGACGTTCGCATAAAGTGCACATCCGAAAACCAAGGGGCAGTCTCTATACTCCGTTTCATACATCAGGTGCAACGCTGTGAAGGCTAGGCAAGTAGTCTGTAAAAAAAACACGAGGTGTTGCTCCACGCGGTTGATATTGTCTTTATTGCCCAAGTACTTTATTAAATACCATGAAAAAAAGAAAAAAAAAACGGTTTCGTAGCCGAGTGGTCTCACGCGTCGCTCCGGAGATTTCACCGTAGTTTTCAAGTGCATGGGTTCAAATCCACGTGGTGCCATTTTTTTATAATTTTTGCGAGTTCAATTCGAAATCTTGTTTTTTCAGTAACTTCAACTTACTTGCACGCGGAAGTGAACTGCACGTATCTATTCATTTGTAGCATACCGTGTTCCCTTGTGAGGGCCGGAACCTGCTGAGCTGGCACCGAGGTTTGACCAGCATGGCGATTTTGTCGCGATGATACCGCATTGTCGGTTTACCTCGTTGATGTGAGCGAGTACTGTGTGTAAGATGACGTTAATTCATTGATTAGGTAGCACAGCAGCTCCAATGAGGCTGGGTTAACGACAGGTGCTCACCTTCAACTTTTGTTTTCGTCATTGCCCCGATGGTCCACTTTTCTGTGCCGCTCTTTAGACACTCAGCAGGTTATTGATTACAGTGGGCCGCCGGCAGAGAAACCTGTTCAGTTTTAGCAAAACAGTGCGGAATCGACCTTCCACTGCACTGTGCGGTATCCCGACGCACTTCGTGTGAGTAACGAATGATATGTTATTCAGGGAAAAGGGGAGAAAGCAAATTTGTGTAGCTCGGAATAGTGATTTTGGCCTACAAACGCATAAAACATTTCCTAGACTTGGTATTCGCCCGTTTACTGTCTTAATATATGCGACATTTTTGTGAATTGTTATGCGCGATTTATTTCTTCAATATAATTCCAACCCATCCTCCTTCCCGCAAGTAAGAGTTCCTTTTTTATCGTTCAAAAGAGAGTTTCAGCTAGGCTGTTATTCGGCAGAAACTCTGAATTCGAATTTATGCGTCAATCGTTTTTTTATAAAAATCTGGATATGGCCTGTTTTTCTCGGTTGAGAAAATCTTTATGGTATAGGGTAATTCAGTGCCCATAAATTATACTGGTTCAAAAAGTTGGAGATTTGTTCCATACATACATACATCCAGGGGCAATACTCATTGCGTGCGATGGACCAATATTCCAAATGGATGACGACTTTTGTGGTTTAAAAGAAGCAAACTTTACTTACAGAAAAGCACCTCTGGCCGATGTCGTGGTGGGTTCTGACATCTTTTTTTCTTTTTTATACCAAGTTTTTACAGAGGTTATGTGACCATTCCGAACGTTTGCACTTCACAACAAAACATAAATAAGGTAATTATTAGGGAGCAGTACAGTGCAGTGTCCTTCCTAGCCCGTGTCACTTGGCGACGTTAAACCCAACACACAAAATCACACGATGAGGAAGCACTCTTTGCTTTGTCATAATAACACAGCCTTCTTGGGGAATGAGCTCAGCATGAAGCAGCACGAGCAGGTTCGCTAGAAAGGTGTCCACAATCCAGCTCAACCAGTCGACCCTCGTGAACAAAGCCACCACTGACAGGCCGCACATTCCTCGAAAGCCAGCAAAGTTCTTCAATGTCACTCAACTCGTCATCGCTGACCTGAGCACCCGACTCATCGGAGGAGGAGTTGCACGAATCACAAATGCAGAAGACAAGTGGTTCGATTTCACTATCCACAATCATGTCCCGTTCCCATGCTTCAGCTTCAACTTGCTCTACATGAGTGCAGCAGTTCTGCCACGTTTCCTGTTTTACAGATGCCAGTGCTTCTGGCAGAAGCTTCTCTACTTAAGCCAAAGTGAAACCCGTATTCCGTGCTGCGATGTACCCCTTTACCTGGCTCCAAACAAGCTCGATTGGGTTGAACTGGCAGTGGTATGGTGGTACACGAAGCACTTCATGGCCATGGGTAGCCGCCAGAGTGTCGATGCGCTACACATACTGGGTGTGTTGACCTTTTGGGAAAGTTCCAGCAGTTCAGCTCTCACCATATCCTCTGACCACGGAACACCTTTCTTTGTGAGCCAAAGCTGAATATCAGCTTTGCGCGTCGACTTGGTAGGTGCTTTCTCAAGAGCTACGCTGTGGTATGGCGCATTGTCCATGACAATAACGCTATTAGGCAGAATGTGTGGCAAAAGCTTGTTGGTGAACCACTCCTTAAAGTATCTGCCATACATCTCAGAGTGGTAGTCAGCGCTGTCCCTCTTTTTTGCTCGGAAGTAGTCAGCAGCTCCTTCGATGAAACCAGTTGCACTGCTGCCAGCATGTACGAGGATCAAACGGGCCCCTTTGCCCGAGGGTGCAGCCAATCCTGTCGTCAGACCTTTGAGGAAGGCATCTTGCGATGACTTCACAGTCGTGTCCTGCCCAATGTACTCCTTCGTGTGCCCTGCGTTGACCCATGTTTCATCCAAGTAGATGATGCACCTGTACAAAGCAAAACGAACAAGCGCGCGAGTTAGCGCACACAAGTAAACATACCCACAGCAGCAGCTTGAGTCTTGGCATGACCATAGTCGAAAATACTGCAAAGGACAACTTGAGCAAAAAGTACAAAAAGCATTCATATGCATATTCTATTTTCTTTGTTACCTACTCATATGCTGACTGCTCTTTCGTAAACAGCTGCTTAGCGTATATCGAGGAAAAAAACGGTCGGCGTCAGTGCTTTTTTTAGTCGGGCTTTAATTCGGCACGTAGGTGGCATTTGGCTGTCAGTTCTGATTCATGGCAAGTTCACATGTCACACATGCGGTATTCGGTAAGAATTTATTGGCCGTCGCTATCATTTTGCACGAAAGGAAACAAAAATAGTCACCAAAATTCCCAACAATGCTGCCAGTAACTCGCATCTTTCATGGGAATGAGCGCTTACCGCACCAAACGGCGGAGATTTAGCGAATAACTCTCACCGATTGAGGCAAATACCCCCACCCAACAAAACAAAAGTCGTGAAATGCGACCTGCAAGCAATTACCTTGCTTAACCGTTTTCTTTTTTCCAGGTTGTAATTCAGATGTAATACTCTCCATTACCATTATAAAGTTGCAATGCTAACATCAAGTGTTATATCAAGGCAATCTACATGTGCTGCACAAGGAAATATGAAAATAACGGTTCCCACTTGCCCTGTCCTCGGAATTTCTTGATCGCCCGCAAGTACCTGCGACGCCAGGCAATGATGTCACTGCGCTCGATTAGCGCAAGATTCCGTTTTCTCTTAGCAAAGGTGAAGCCGATGTCCTTCATTAGCCTCCACAAGGTGGTTTTTGTGAAGTTCGGCAAGTCGTCGTCTTCGTTGACAGCCCTTGTCACACTGTCCAGTGTTGGGATCTCCCTCTTGGCGTGCATGCTGTGCACTTTCAGACAGATGGCATGGATTGTCAAGCTGTCATGTTTGACGGTTCGCAAGCTCGAAATCTTCACCTCGCGAGCTCGTTTTTTCGGTGACACCAAAGGCCCACGCAGACGCTCCGCCTTCAATTTCGCCACGGTACGGGGAGATATTCCAGTGTCCTCGCTCACAAAACTCAGCACTTCCCGCACAGATTTCTCCGAGAAACGCATCCTGGTACGGGCGTACACATTTGCAATTACTTGCCTGGCGTGCTTTGACAGCTTTGATGTGCGAAGCGTCGAAAAAATCGCGCAGGAGAGGTGGTCGAGGACGCAGAGCTGGATGCCATTTTTTCGAAGCTGCCACAACAAGTAAAAAAAACGGCGGCGTGGGTCGCGCGGAGAGCGATAACTTGATACGGAAGCGACAAACAGAAATTACCAACTCGCAGATTTGAATTGTTTATCCGACAACACAGGCGTTTTTTTTAACCTGATGACAAATATGTATGCTTAGAAGTTTCCCGAGAAGCATTTATTGATTCTCGCACACCCCAAGCGACGCACTACTTTTTGGTCGCGGCAGTACACAGCGAAAACAAGAGCGCTAGCTTTTACAGCGTTGCACATGATGTATCAAACGGAGTATAAAAGACGGGCCGGTTTTTCCTGTGCACAAAGTAAAACAAGTGACATAGCAAGAAGTGTATGCCTTATAGACAACTCTGATGCGGTTGCCGTAGAGTCATCCTGTGTAACACTGGCAGATGTAAGCAGTGGCACAGGCATTGTTGCGGAACATAAAGTTAGCTCGCCTGAACGTGGCGTAATGATTACGTCATGTCAAAGTAGAGTGTGTAGCGTTCCGCGCGAAGAGCAGGAAGCGACTACAAAATCATTCAGTTTGGAAAACAAAAAGAAGTTATATGAACGAGCATGTGACTTGTGTGCAAGCCAAGGAGAAAACTCAGAGGCAGTTGTAGCAGTGTCTGTCTGCATGTCGCCAGCTGTAGTAAAAAATGCCATTGACATGGCGGATGATCATGTGAATAAAATGCTGAGGCAGAACTACAGGCAGATTTCTGATCGGAAACGCTGCAACGTTTTCTTTTTGCATTCAGATGAAAGAAACAAATATTCCGTTCACCTGGTAAGGGACGCTATAACCTGAGAGTCAAGTTTAAATAACCGGTCGCTGCATCCGGATTAAGACCACATGGACAAGGATTTACATCGTTTGTATATATTCTAGGTTTAAAACTCTAATTTCAAATGAATTGTGATTTTCTTAGCAGGACGCTGTAGCTTGGCTGTGAATTGTCTAGTGGGCTTTTGTAGATTTTGTGTGACTGTGCAAAGCACAATGAGTACATTGATTGTAAGATTGTAGTGAACATTGGGCAGGATGTGCGTTGTGTGTGGTGAAACGAGCGCTTATCTGCAGTTTTTTCATGGCGGTAAAAAACTTTTCGAAAGGGGGGATTTTGTGATGTGTTTCTGCGCATTTGAAAAGTGCGCCACGCCTTCAGCCTGAACCAAAGAGGACGATAAAGATGACGCTCGCTTGCGGCGCGTATGAGCGTGAACATTTTGGGCCAATAACGTGCCTCCACAGAGATTTAGGAGAACCACAGGAGAAGAACAACGAAGCCAAGCAGACGTGGCCGAGTCGGAACCAAGTGAACGTGGCCAGGGCGCGGGAGTGGCAGCCAGCAGAGCTCCTGCATCAAGGTCCCAGCAGTCTCCCACCTGGACACAGAGCTTCTTCTCGTCACCTGACGTGGGCCAGGCTTGTTCTGGTCTTCTGGCGTTGGCTGAGAAACGCCTCCGCCTTCGTGTGCGAGCTGCAGCTGCCGAACGCCGAAAGGTCCCACATCGACCAGCCCGACGCTTCCTTCCGTGCAAGTCAACCTCGTGAGTCTCAAGCTAATCGCCAGTCTTTCCCCTGCTGCACAAGTGCGTCTTCACCGTTACTCCGTCGCATCAGTTGCAAGCCCCGCGTCACCGCTGTCATCCTTGTCTATGCCTTGGTAGCGGAGTCTTCGCTGCAAGCACCGCGTCCCATTATGTTGTGACAAGGCTTATTTTACACTGAACATTTATGTCCATGCACTGTTCACGTCTTTAGCCGTTTGTTCTTCTTGCTAACCTTTTTCTAGTTATGTATGCTGTGTTCTTTGTCTGCTATTTGTCTTTTTAGGTGTTTCTAAACATATTGATTGTTGGGGATTTGGGTGCAAGCAAATGTTCTCGTCATCTCTTTTCCCGATGATGGTTATGTCATCGCTGACTTTTGCTTTACACGAACTGTTGCGGATCTCGGCGCTGTTCACCAGTAGTTGCTCCAAATCCCAGCGCTGATCACCAGTTGTTGCGGACCGGGGTCCACCCGGTCTCTTGTGGTAGCGTGGTGTAGCTTCGCGTTGAGGAAACGAACGTTCACAAAATGGGGATACGAAAAGCAAACAGTTTTATGGCACTATTTGCAATTATTTACAGCATAGAAAGGTTAGGAGTTTCAGAAACCACGAGCGTGGTGGTTGAACCGTTACATGGTTGAGAGCGACGTCCTGCACTCTGCAGCGTCGTTTTCAACCCTGTCGAGTTCCTCCTCCTTGATTGGAGCGTCAATCCCACACACACAAGACACCGCCCACAGGGCATAATTAAGTAGCACATGGTCCGCCGAAATTGCCCCTCTTGGCGCAATGCTCTGAAGATAAGGGAAATGGGGTTCCCTCCCGGAAGAATTCGGTGGTTTGGTTGCTTCTTTGGTCTTTCCCTGGAATTTCAGCCAACGAGTAGACACTTGAATCGCGGAGACACGACCTGTGCGGTCGGTCTGCTTCTCTGACTCGCTAAGCCGGCCCGGAGGAATTGCTTGTGGGGACATTGGCTCACGGACCGTCTTCTAATTCTTTTGTCGCTCCCCGCCGCTGGATCCAAGAGACTGGGGTTCCGGGCGTGGGAGAGCTGCCCGGCTACGTTTCTCAGTGACAGCACGGTGCCTACTGACGATGGTCATAACAGCTTCACCCTCGCCAGATGAGTCATGGAGGGTAGCAGTCACCGCTGCTGCACGAAGGGACCACGAAAGGGTCCGTAGTATAATGCCAGGAACTCGCCTTCGCGTGTCGCCTGGTCTGCGTAATTGCCGAAAACTTAGACAGCGTCTCTGAAACTTGACCACATGCACAAGCAAGCTCTCTGCCCCCTTCGAACAAACCGACCCAAAAGAGGGATGGCAAACGAATTTTTTTCACTAGCTTGAACTAAAAGCGCACACTCAGAACTATCAGTACTTATTTGCGCTGAGAAACGAGGCGTGTTACCTTACACAATTCACATAATGAGACGTACGAAAAAAAACTAAAATATCAATTTTGATACGTCAAGAGCATTCCTAGGTAGATTAGAAAGAGCGACGGAGCGCGTCAGCGTTTCCATTCAACTTGCCCTTTACCTAATGCCAAAATGATATTTTCGAAGAATCAAGCTCCGCCTCACAAGGCGACTGTTCTTTGATGTCACGGTTAGCAGCCAAGTAACGGGAAAATGGTCTGTTTCTACTTTAAGTTTAGCACCTCTGAGATAACACTCTTACGTTATGTTGTAACACACCGTGCACAACATAAAAAATAATCCTAGGTAAAAACACCTCAACAGCCATTGCATAGGTTTTATGCGAAAACCGTGCCCCAATGACTCCCATTTATCAATGCACGCAACGACAACTCCACAGTGTCGCACCAAACTTAATCAGTTTACGGGATCATTCGGTTTATGCTAACATCTTCCTCAAAGGCTCATTCACGCCACATCACCATGGCAGTGAAGGCATACGATATTACACTAAACCTTCGAAAATAACTAGAAAGTAACACATTTTCTCAATTTTTACTTTATTGACCTATTCGTACTGTTGAATAAAACACTTTGATGTTAACTTTCAGCCTTTGGTTCGGCGGTTTTCCTTCTGAAAAATATACACCGAATCTCGTAACCTGTACACAATTAAAAGGACTCAAAAATGAATCCACAATATTCCGCTGAATAACCATAGTTAGCACGCACGTGCAACACGTGGTCAAACTGACTGTGACCTCATGGTGATTTTGATCGCACACGATGGGGTCGGGGTCCCAGCAGTTTTCGAGCACACCAGAGGCTGCACAACGCACAAACACTACGTGGTGTTCTGCTGTCATACCTCATTCGGCCCTTCGGCCGGCACTTCTCCGGCATTTGACAGGGGCGCCAGAGAAAGAAGGAAAACTGGGGCCATTGTCCCTTTGTGTTCGCCCTGACGCAGTTTTTAGCTTTTGTGATCTTTCGACGTCGACCCTTTGGACAAGGCCGCCTTCCTGAAATTGTCGAACTTATTCGCACTCTTCCTTGGGGAGACGCACCTTGGTGTCCCCCTCCACACCTGTCTCGCCACTGGCGCCTTCATGGACGCCACCATGGATGTTTCCTGAAACGAATTAATGGCCTACCTTTTTGTTTTTCTCGGGACGGAGCGGGACGTGCCCTACGCTTAGGCGGTGCCGAACGCTTCCGCTTCTTTCTTTTTCAGCGATGTTTGCCTCTTTTCTCTCGATGCCATCATCATGTCGCGTCGTGACCTCAGAAGTTGGGAAGCTCGTTGGAGCTCGTGCTAGGTCTTCCCTCCCGCTAACGCTTTTCGAACTCTGCGTCACGACGGACTGTCGGGCCAAATTATCTTTGTCAACGCTGATGAAACCAATAACTGGGCCCTCTCCGATGGCATCGCTGCACTCCTGAAGCGTCGCGTCCTTGCTATGCTTAGCCACTGTGCTAACCCTATCTGCATGTGACGATCTCGAGACGTCGTCTAGAGGCATGAGGATGGTTTCCAGCTCCTTACTGAGCCTACTAGGGCTGCTGGCACACACCTCATCCTCGCGAGGACCATCTCTTGATACTATCTCTACCTCGAGACCGCCCAAGACCTCGTTCTCTCCATG
The DNA here is from genome assembly GCA_013436015.1 of Rhipicephalus annulatus. Lineage (NCBI taxonomy): Eukaryota > Metazoa > Arthropoda > Arachnida > Ixodida > Ixodidae > Rhipicephalus > Rhipicephalus annulatus. Next base: position 521,998 of record WOVY01012388.1, read on the forward strand.
CTCTACATTGATGCATTCGAGAACATGCGGGTCCTTTTCTAGCGCGACCTTTGGTTTTTGGGCTTCATGACGTGCCTCGCTTTCAGACTTCCGTCTTTCCGCTTCGCGCTTTCTTTCAGACTCTTGTCTGAGCTGCTCTTCTTTTCTACAGGTGAAAGTTCCGAATACCCGGAAAATGTCCGCCTTAACTACCTCGTAGTTGTTCGCGTCCTGCTCACTGAGTCGCGCAACGGCATCATCTGTCTCGCAAGGCAGAACCGCGAGTAGCCTTTGACACCATTGTCTTGCTCAAATGACAGTTCCTCGCACTTCCGCTCAAATATCATAAAGTACAAACCAATATCCCCTGAATCTGTATATGGCTGCTTGTACCTCGACATCCAGAACTCGGCCTTCAAGTTGCGATAAAGTACCACTTGGTGGGGGCTACTGCTCGACCTGTTTCTCAACTCGAGTTCTCGTTTGCGGATCGCAATCTTGTGCGCCAGTCTTTCTATTTCACGCTCGCTTTCTAAGCGGCGTTTCTCTCTCTCAGGCTGCTGTCTTTTTGTTTCACGCTCGTGTTCTAAGCAACGTCTTTTTGTTTTACACTCGCATTCTAAGCGACGCTCTTCTCTTTCGTGCTCCTGCCTCTCCTTCTCTTTTTTCTGCTGTCTCTTTCTTTGACTGATGAGGTCCTATGCTTCACTGAGCTTCTTATTATCAGTCCCCAAATTATTAATCACTTTAATGATTATGGCTTTTCATGCCAAACCCTTTGTATCAATCCCCAATTCCTCACACAACAGCAACAAGTCTGACTTCTGCAGCTCCCATAAGTCCATGATCGTACTGAGTGCTCGCTACTTCCAAAAAAACTTCCCGAAACGATGAAACTGAGTCTTTCGGCAAAGTTAACTATCAGTTCTAAAATTTACCCTCTTTTCGAACCTAGTTCCCTCAAAGGAAAAGCCAAGAACTCACCCATACGTGATCCATGTCTCGAGACAGCTGCTTCTTTGGGATGACTGTCGCTGTCACTTGTAGCTTCGTATCCGACCGCTGCCAACCAGTTGTTCTGCATGCCAGCGCTGTTCACCAGTTGTCCCTTCAAATCCCACCGCTGCCACCAGTTGTTGCGGCAATCGGTGCTGTTCACCAGTAGTTGCTCCAAATCGCAGCGCTGATCACCAGTTGTTGCGTACCGGAGTCAACCCGGTCTCTTGTGGTAGCGTGGTGTACCTTCGGGTTGAGGAAACGAACGCTCACAAGATGGAGTTAAAAAAATCAAACAGGTTTATGGCACTATTTACAATTATTTACAGCATAGAATTGTTAGCAGTTTCACAAACCACGAGCGTGGTGGTTGAACCGTTACATGGTTCAGAGCGATGTCCTGCACTCTGCAGCGTCATTTTAAACCCTGTCGGGCTCCTCCTCCTTGACTGGGACGTCAATCACACACACACAAGACACCGCCCACAGGGCATAGTTCAGTGGCACATGGTCCGCCGAAATCACCCCTCTTGACGCAATGCTCTGAGGATAGGGGAAATGGGGTTCTCTCCCGGAACAATTTGGCGGTTGGGTTGCTTGTTCGGTCTTTCCTTGGAAGGGCAGCCATAGAGTAGATACTTGAATCACGGAGACACGACCTCTTCGGTCGGTCTGCTTCGCCGTCTCGCTTAGCCGGCCCGGAGGAATTGCTTGTGGGGACATTGGCTCAGAGACCGTCTTCTAATCCTTTTGTCGCTCCCCGCCGCTCGATCCGAGAAACTAGGTTTCCGGGGGTCGGAGTGCTGCCCGGCTACGTTTCTCAGCGACAGCATGGCGCCTACTGACGACGGTCATAACAGAACTTACACGAGAGCTTGCCCATTGAACGGCCTCGTGACACGGAGTAAGCTGAGCAGTGTGCACTCCCAAGAGGAAGGGGTGAGGTTGACAATGGGAGGAACGCCCTGTAGGGCTGAGCATTCCCACGTGAAGTGGTACACTGTTGGTACGGATCCACAGAAGGGGCAGTAGGAGGGGTTGAGAGTTGGATGGAAGCGATTTAGCATATAAAGGCAATAGAATGAATTGTTCTGTAGTTGCCGCCAAGCGACAGCATCTGCTCTGTTAAGTGAAGAATGAGGGGGGGGGGATACGTATAACGGCTTTCTCGGTAGTACTCCAGCGTAGCGTTGTAGTTTAGTGGTTCTGTCGATGCGTCGTCTGGATTGGACAGCTCTACCAGTGGAGCCCGGCCGGTCAGCTCTCGGGCAACCGCATGAACGCGTTCATTACCATGGAGAGAAGCGTATCCAGAAGTCCAGACGATACGCACAGGACGTAATGCGGACGTTGAGACAGAAGAGAGGATACTGTGTGTATGTGCAGCCACAAGTCCTTAAGTAAAAGCATGGCAAGCAGCTTGTGAATCTGTTACAATAGTGACAGGGGAGTCATGTGACAGTGTCATAGCGTGAACAATTGCCAGAGCAAGAGCTCCTTTTTCTGCCAGACCACTGTCTATAGTGCGAAGTTCGGCAGACGCCGCAAAGGCGTCTGTGTCAACTGTCATGGCTAAACACATGGCTGATTTCTCTGGGTAGCGTGCCGCATCAGTGTAAAGTACTTGTAAGTATGTGGTACCATCACCAAAGACGCGTGTCCTAGCCTGAACTCGGGCACGTCGACGACCGGCGTGGCGGGAGGGATTTATATTGCGTGAAATTGGAGGCACTTCGATGAGTACGCGGACAGTAGAAGCAAGTTTTTGTCGCGATACTTCTGCGGGTTTTTCGGGATTCAGGTAGCCAAGACGAGACAGAATGGCGCAGCCCTGACGGGTCTGCCTGAGCCGTTGGAGCTGACTGTTGTGCTGGGCCTCGATGAGTTCGGTTACGGTGTTGTGGACTCCTAGTTGAAGGAGGCGTTGTGTAGATGTGTGTGGAGGCAAGCCGAAAGCCACCTTCACAGCTGTCCGTAGAAAGATGTCGATCTTTTTTATTTGAGCTAGCGTGAGATTGTCAAAGGGAAAATAATAGGTGAGCCGACTAATTATGAGTGCTTGTATTAAGCGGAGGACATCCTTCTCACAGAGGCCTTTCCTGCAATTGGTACTGCGTTGAATCATGTGTGTAATTTGAGTTATCTGCTGAGCCAGAAGGTGTGTAGTGTGCGAGGTCTTGCCACCGGACTGAAGGTAGAGGCCTAAAATGTGAATTCGTTGTACCAGAGGGATAGCACGGCCACCAAGAAACAGCGAAATGTCGCGGGAATCAGTGGTTTTGTGGCGCCGCTTGTATACAAATAACAACTCTGATTTATCCACTGAGCCCGTAAGGCTGCCGGCAGCAGCATAGTCTTGTACCACCAATGCAACTTCCTGTTGGGCGTCCTGAATGGTTCCGTCTTATCTTTTGGTTGCCCAAATTATAATGTCATCTGCATAGATGGCATGCTGAATGTTGGGAACCTGTTGTAATAGCGAAGGGAGTTTAGCCATAGCCACGTTGAACAAAAGTGGGCGAGAGAACCGAGCCGTGTGGTGTTCCTCTGCCTTCGAGACGAATGACGTCCGACCGGAGGTCTCCAATCCCAATAGTGGCCATGCGGTCAGAAAGAAAGGACCTGACGCCATTGTAGATACGGGAGCCACACTGAGATGAAGCGAGATTGTTAAGAATAAGGTCGTTGGAGACGTTGTAAAAAGCACCCTTCGGATCCAGGGCCAGAATAGCTCGGACCTTGTTTGAAGTGGGGCTACCCAACACGTCCTCCTTAAGCTGTAATAATACGTCCCGTGTAGAAATAACAGGACGGTAGCCGAATAGTGTATCAGGAAAAAAAGTGATTGTCTTCGAGAAATGGCTGTAGTCGACAGAGGACAACGCGTTCAAAGAGTTTAGCTACACATGAAGTTAAGGATATAGGGCGAAGATTTTGGAAGGATAGCCGCTTGCCAGGCTTCGGAATAAGTATGATTTCTGCATGTCGCCACTCCTGTGGTAGCTTGCCGTTGTTCCAATGTTCGTTGTAAAAAGCGGGTAAATATTTAATAGACTGGTCATCTAAATTACGCGGAAGTATGTACGTAATTCCGTCTGTCCCGGGTGCTGTGTTACGCTTAATGCTTTTCAAAGCTGCCCTAACCTCTGCTTCTGTAATGTCCTCATCTATGGCGTATCGTGTACGTGTGGATAATCACGGTAGGCGGGACGGGGGCCATCGGATACATAGTGCTGCTTTAAGGTGTGCAGCAGAGTGGTATCGTCGAGCCCTGATTCATGGAGAATGGTGTGAATTGATTTAGCAGTGTGTTATTTTGTCTGCGTGGGATTTAAGAGAGCTTAGAATATACGCCATGTTCGAGGTGTACTTAGTGATACATTGAGTCGACGCAGAAGTTATGCCAATAGTTGCTAATGAGGATGTTCGCATAGTCATGTGCCTCAGCAGTTAGTTGGGCGATTCGGAGACGAATTTTTCGGTTATGTGTCTGCCGCCACCACCGCCGTGTCAAGCCTCTGTGGGAATCCCAGAGATGCAGCAGATGCCGGTACACATCCGGCGTTTCCGTCGTCGCAGCGAAGAGTTTGGTAGCTGTTTGAAAATCGGAATGAACTTTTAATATCCAAGCCTATAGGGAGGGAGCTCTCCTGATGAATTGTTGTACGAATACGCCTAAATGCATCCCAATTTGTTAGTTTAATGATGCGCTCTGGGGCACGCGTGGCTGCTATTGGAGCTCTGTAGTTAGTATATGGTGATCACTTCCTAGATTCACCATGAGGTTGCACCAGGAATGGTGACTAACCCCTTGACTATCGTGAGGTTAGGGCATGCGTCCCTGCAGACACTATTATTAGGCGAGTGGGTTGATCAGGTTCCGTCAGCAGGGTCATGCGATGAATTGCGAGAACCTGTGCAAGTCATCGGCCTTTAGGCGTTTCTGTTGCATAGCCCCAAGCCGGATGGGGGGCATTGAAATCTCCTACAATAGCTATGTGTTTACCCAACTTGTATAGTTTTGCAAATAGATCACCGAAGTCATCATTCCTGGCGTTAGGTGCACTGTAAACGTGAAACACATACAAGCTGCTACTGGAACGAGAGCACGGGACTAATTCGAGAAGTACGTGCGAGATGGAGGTGCTTTGGAGGGTGTGTTCTATGACAGTGACACGCTTAGAAACCAATGTAGCTGTGCGATGTGGTGTATCGTTCGTAACGTCCATGCATGTGGTGTAACCCGGAAGCGTAGGGGTACATTGTACTTCTTGTAACGCTATGATATCGGGAGTAATACACTGCGTCGCAATGAATTCCATTAAAGCTCCGCGCTTCCTACGATACCCCCTGCAATTCCTCTGCCACACACGTAGGAGTTGAGGGGTGTCATGCATTGACCTACGGTTTCTCGCCATGATCATGCAATAGCGGGGCTTCGGTAGTACACGGAGGCATTTCAGACTGGGCTAAATCTTGGTAGAGGGTGGTGGGAGGCGGGACTGCAGCAGCTGCGGCTGTTGAGACTGTTTTTCGGGACGGTGATAGAAAACGGGAAGGGTGTGTGTAAGGATGCGGTTGCTGTGCTTCACGTGTCGGAGACGTGGTGTGTTTCGGTGCAGATGGCGCAATATGAAGTTGGCCAAGTGCAGCTGATATCAGTTGTTCAACATCCGTTAGAATTTGCTGGACATCAGGTTGCAGAACCTGCTGGATAAGTCGTTGGAGTGGAGCTGTTAGTTCAGCCATAATGCTATCCTTTATTTTCTGAATTTCTGCCTGCATCATAGCTGCGAATTCGTTCCTTAAAGTAGCCATTTCGTTCAACGCCTCTTTTGTGCAATAGTCGGATCATGCCATAGTTGACGGCAAGTCAGGGTGAAGCTGAGTGTTTACTGACATGGGTTGTGGTATTCTTTGCTGCGTTGATGTTTGTGTGAGGGAGTGGGACTGATGTGGAGAGAGAGGGAGAGGAGAAAACTGCCCTGCCCAGCTTATTGTTTGTGCTTTCTTATGGGAACCGCTTTGCTGGTCATGATGATGTGTTGTCCCACCCGTGTGCCAGCCTTGAGATCCCTGCTGGCCAGCGAAACCGCTCCGCGATGACAAGTTTCGTCGCTTGGGCCCCGACTTATCCCTGGAATGGCTCCTTCGCCTGGCTGCACTCCCGGACGCAATTCTCTGCCGTCCGGGGCTGGGAGATGGTGACTGGGCCTTCCTGGTGGGAGTAGCTGACCGGGGTGGTTTGCGTCAGTTGACTGGTGGCATAAACCGCTTTGGGTACGGTTTGGCAGCCGTCGGGTGGTCGCCACCGTAAAGCATGCAAGAACGACAGCACTCGTGGTTGTTAGGTGATAGTGAATCCCCGCACACTCAACATTTCGGTGTGTCAGGAGGCTGTGGGCACACATCCTCGCGGTGTCCTGTTTTGTTGCATTTTCTACAGTGGGGAATAGTCCGTTTGTAGAGGTAGCAGCGAAGAGCCTTTCCGTACGCGTTGACGAAGAAAGGGACTCGCTTGCCACAAAATGTGAGCTTCATTGCTCCGGAGTCGCCGAGGCGTCTGCACGTAAGGACATCGTAGCCCAGTACTTCAACTTCTGTCAAGAAGTAATCTGGTGTGATTTCATTGCCTATTCAGTTGACCACACCTTTGTACGAATTATCAGGCGCGATACCATAAGTGGTGATGTCATAGGTTGCTGCGTGCACTGTAATTTTGGTGACTTGTCCAAGTGTAGTGGCGATGTGTTCAGATGGGGTGCTTATTGTTAGCACATTTTGATTTTCATCAACACGAAGCTTGATATCAGGCTTCTCACTGCGTATATTTGCTGCATGAGCTACGGCGAGAAGTAACGTCTTGGGGCTAACCTTGCTCAGATTTAATCCACCATGGGGACGGATTGCTAGCTTGTAGTGTTCGGCAGGGAGCAGTGTGAGCCTTGGTAGACGCGTCTTAGGCCGGCTCTGGCGCAGAGCGGGCTCAGACGGCGTGCTGGGCACCTGTTAAGTCGGTACGGTATGGGGTTGCAGCTGTCGGCGTTCGCTCTCTTGGTAATAGTGATCCATAGATGTGCGTTGTGCTCATTTCTAGGCTGCGTATCGGCGTCTTGGCTGGTCTGCGTATCCATCATGTGGTCCGAGGACCGAGAGGGCAATGACTGCTTCTCGTCGGCTGCGACGCTCGCAGAGACGCTCGCCATCCGCTGTAGAGCGGGGCAGCGTTCTGTCCCCGCCGTGTCCCCGGCTTGTTAGGGTTAGCGAGGCGGACCTCGCCTAAGAACTTTTGAAAGCGTTAAGACGTTTAAAGCGCACTCACAGGTTGAAGTCCGGTATAGGCTTGACAGTGGTGATGCTAGGAACAAGTTCCTGTTATTAAAACAGGTCGCCAGGAAGAAATTCTTGAAAATGGAGCTGAGACGGAGCCGATGTGATTCGCGTCCGTAGGGCTCGTTCGCCAGGTGGTGACCCCCTGCTGCTGAACATTTCTACGCACTTAGTTTATTTCGTCTCGCATGCGTCTATTAAACTCAGTTTATATTTACGGCAGTGTCTGCGTATGTGTTGTTTGAGACCGTACTTTCACCAGGGTGACTAACGAACTACGTGAGGGATGACAGGAAACACAACAGACGGTTTGTTGATTTGTTTACTTTCGCTTTATTAAGAGCCATCTGAACACTAGTGTATACCCACCAAACAAATAAAGCGGTGGAGTGAGTAATTTTTACTATATAGCACATTATATAAGCGTGTTTTAGAATTCACCACCGCATTGTGTAGAAGCATTACTTCTACGTAAATTCGTTCTCGCGGCGGGAGTACGTGCACAGTTCTTAATTTCCGGGGCCTGTGCTGTATTTATTGTTCTCATTTACTGCGAATTTCAACGTGGCACCTTCGTAGTTGTTCCCCCGCGTGTAATAGGAAATTCGGAAGACAATGCTCGCAATTTCTATTCAAGGTTATACCAGGGTAGCGTTAAAAAATATGCATGGTACATTTGTGCCTGAGCGTTTGATTGAGACTGTTACGCAAGCTAATTAAGAAAAGCGATCGTGGGCTTTACTACCTTTTAAGACGAAAACATCATTTTAATGTTGTAGTTTTCTTCAATTAGCAGCATATTCGATTAAGAATGTGTGTTTGTGTGTGTGTGTGTGTTTCTATTTTAAAATTTCAAACTTCCAAGGATGCCTGAGTAAGCAGTTGTTTTTCATCTTTCTTCTATTCGCCCTGCATTTGTGGATGTGCTAATATGACAGATTCGAATAGAAGTAACCTTTAGATCTTTGTAGCTTCCGTCTCCAAGTTCATACAGCGGCCACGTCTTAAACATTTTGACCTGTCTCCTATATCTGTAAGCTCAGAAGCACATTTATTAAAGCACGAATGGCCTTCGAACTTATGTTTTTGCTTTTATTTGTAGAATACGGTTGCTCGGAATATTTCTTGAAAATAATCGTGGTGTCTGTGCTGCATTCCAAAGCCTTGGCAGTACATAATTTATAGAAGATGTTTTATTCTTTTAGAAAAAATAAAATTGAAGCAGCTTCTGACTTTTGGCACTGTTCTGTTTTAAAAATGACCGTGTGGGTTGTCTGAACATTGAAGAAAGTGTCGTCAAGAAGCAATGTATTTTACTCTTTTAATTTAACGAAGTGCAACAAAGTGGTGAAAAATTCCAAAGAAAATTGTAGTCATCGCGGATACATCTGGCCTTAACCCTGTAAATATAATACCCGCTATTGTTGCAACAATAGCATGTCTGCACGTTGGAACCACGCCATCTGTGTTTCGTGGAAAGGAAGTGGTTCTACTGTATGCTTTTGTACAACTGCTTTCCTGCAAAATTGTAGAAGTGGTTTTGTTACCCTGTATCATCCTGAAAAGACAAAAATGATGATAATTACGTAATAATAAATCAACAAAGCAGAAACTGCGAACGGCAAAATGAGCCTGTATCACATGTGGCTGATGAAGAGAAATGTACAAACATAAGAGTACAACTGCAAAGTGTCCATTAATCAAGCATATGCAGAGCGGCAAGGTTCGTTCTAAGTCAGTATAAGCGAGGTGATAGCTGTACTGAAATGAAAAACGAGCTGGAATGGGAAGCGCTCTCCTCTCGCAGAATAAAATTGCGTTTGAAATTGTTGTTTCAGATATACCATAAGAAGACTGGCATCAATAAAGACAACCTAAACCACCGCATTATCTGTCTAGAAGGTCTGATCATCACCTTAAGATTCAAGAATACCGGACTGCAATGAACCTTTATGCTAATTCTTTTTTCGTTCATACTGTACAAGAGTGTAATCAATTGTCTTGTGACCAAGTGTGCTGTCATAACGAAGACTTGTGTTTTTCAAAGCTGTAACCCCCCCCCCCCCGCTTACACGCCTTTGGGCAAAGCAGGGTATTTCTGAACAAAGAATAAAGAAAAAGGTCCAGTGAGCTCTACTTGAGGGGTACAAATGACAGGCTAGCCTTTTTTGTATATCCCTGGCACTTCAAGGTGTGTACGGAGGGCTTTCCAGGTGAAAATTGCTTGGCGCAAGAATATCCTTGCGACGCGGCACACGAGCCGTGTACTCTTGATGCAAAGACGTGAATGGTATGCACTCGGTTACCCAGGCATCCTGGCAGAGCCAGACCTAGCTTTATATCGACAATATTCGCCACTCCAATTGAGTGCTCTCTATCTAGCGGCCACGCCTCAAAACGGCGCTAACAGGGTTTATTTTGAAAGGAGATAAGTTACCACGATGCGCGCGTTGAGAAGCAGCACTCACCGCGATGCGTTTCATCGAGACCAAAAAAAAATGGCAATTAACGTATCGTTCTATCACTTGCCGAAAGATGCAGACGATGGGCCACGGAGAACGGTGCAAATCAGAAACTTACACATTTTAAAGAAGGTGAAGTACGCTGCAGTTGTTTGCTCTAATCCATTCACTCACGACAACAATTCTCCTTGGTGAGTACATCATTACTTAGCGTGTGTGAATTCTATTCAATACCCGCGGGCTTCTCTATGCGCCGAGTATAGTTTCGTTTATATAAGCTAGCACTTTAGGAAATTTGTGGCGTCACTTGCGTGAGTGTATTTTTCGGATATCCTTGTGTTCTGCTGAAGTCGCAGTGCTACCCATTCTCAAATTCAGCTGCTGTAATTCTTCCCCCCGACCATTTTTTTTTATTTCGCGTGTGTACTGTATTGAAGGTGGTGGACATGCGGCTTGACCAAGGAAGAAGGGAAGGACAGCGGCGAGCGCTCGCTACCCACGCTGGCTCTAAATTTATCCCTTCCGGTGGTCCTCTCTTTTGGAACAACTGAAAAGGCATTTAGTCAAAGGAACGTTTCCGAGGCCATATGCGATTTTCTGATTGATTGATTGATTGATTGATTGATTTGTGGGGTTTAACGTCCCAAAACCACGCTATGATTATGAGAGACGCCGTAGTGGAGGGCTCCGGAAATTTCGACCACCTGGGGTTCTTTAACGTGCGCCCAAATCTGAGCACACGGGCATATGCGATTTTCTAAAAGCAACCAAACGATTAGAATGTTAAGCTGAGGCATAAATTCACTGTGTTTCAAACCATATTAGCCGGTTCGTTCTTTGTATTACCTCTATTTATTTTAATTCTAATCTATCGTTTACCAATTGGTTCTTTGTTTAAACATCGTTATCCAGATAATCAGGCTGGTAAAACAACTCCACCTCACAAATGAGGCACCGTCCGTTTCATGGCCGATCCCCCGTAGTGGGTTGCGCTCGGACTCTGAGGAACAACCAAACAACAACCAACCACGCTGTTAGTTAGCCCTTGTGGTATTGAAACCTGGGTCTAGTGGTCGCGATTCCTGCCTTGAACACACCCTTGTTTGAATTGATGGAAGTCTTGGTACGCCTGGTCTTCATCCTGGAACTGTTGGGACTACCTAATTGGACACTACCGGGACCTGTCACGATGGCTGATGGGGGACCGTCTCAGGATACTCCCAATGCCAAACCAACGATTGTTTTCTGTACTGGCGATCTCCGGCAGCATGATCCCCCCATGTTCAGTGGTACACATGAGCACGACGTCGAAGATTGGCTTGCCGAGTATGAGCTGGTGGCCGCTTGCAATAAGTGGGTTTACCAGGGACAAGCTGACTAACTTGAACTTCTACTTGAGCGACGTTGCAAAACGCTGGTTCAATAATCACCAAACCTATTGCACCACATCGTCGAATTTCACGACAACGTTCACGGAGGTCTTCGGACACCCTGCTGTACACCGGCTTCTAGCCAAATAGCGCTCGACTGTGATAGTTCAGAAACAAGGTGAAACGTTCACAAGCTACCTTAAGGACGCGCTCTCACTTTGCAAGCTTGTCGACTCATCCCTGGACGAAGCGGGCAAGATCAAGCACATCCTAAAAGGCATTGATGACGATGCATTCCAGGTACTTGCCGCGAAACGTCCTCAACGGTTGCAGATGTCAACCAGCTCTGCCCGAGAGTTACGATGAGCTCTGTATGCAGTAAGTACTTTTCGACACGTGGCGCTGCTCAAGATAGTGCCGACCTTTCATATCTGGGCTTGCGCTGCGACAGCACCGATCATACCGCTTTGCTCCCAGAGATAAATCCACTCATTCGCGAGGAAGTGGCACGGCAACTCTGTGTTATCAACGGCAGATCAGAGCCGATGGCGTCCTTGACGCCTTTTTTTCGTCAAGTGATCGATACGCAAGTTGCCGAAGCATTGCACTGCAGTTCGACTTCGTTTTTTATTTGCTTATTGCTGCCCCAGTCACCCACGCTGCCGTTGCGGCTCCATCGTGTGCTCCAACGCTTCCTGCCGCCTACCAAGCTACTAACAGAGTTTACATGTCTGAGCCACTACCGACACGTCTACCTTCAGTTCCTCATTCAGCAAACGGTTCCCCGGCCCTCGACCCATGGCGTACGCAAGATAATCGGCCCATATGCTTCTTCTGTGGCATTCCAAGTCACGTCGCTCGCCACTGCTGCCGGCGCAACTTTCCTCGTCGTGACAGTGCAGGGGCCTAAAACTACGTTCAGCTGCAGCCACCATATGCCGCAGCATCCAACTAATCTCACGCTCAACCTCCCTGTGCCGTTCCTGCTGATCCTCTTCCGGACCCGACCACCAGTCACCACCGATCCGACACATGCCGGTCAACTTATCCTCGTCGCCGATCTAGCTCCCCAATGCTACGTCCCCGCAGCCCACCGCGAGGTGAAAACTGACAGCCGCAGTTCCGGAGGCAAGAGCTGCGTTGCTGTCGAACGTTTCAAGACCTAATCTTTGTCCTCAGAACGAAATTAAACTATCTGTAGATCACTAGGCAGCTGTATCCCTCATAAGCGAAAAACTCTGCCGCGATTTCAACAAGGTGACCACTCCCCTTAACGACATCTTTTTGCGAAAGGCTACGTCACACCACATTGAGCCGTTGGCATTATGCACCACACGAGTTGTTATTCAAGATATCATGTATTTTGTCGTATTTGTCGTCTTGTTCCGTTTTTCGCATGAACTTATTCTTGGATAGGATCTCTTCTCGTCAACTTGTGCTCTAGTGGACTGTGCCTGTTCTGAACTAACATTGTCTGTGCCCTGGTTTGATCCTGACACTGCCAATCCAGTAAAGTGTTTTCAGCTTCGTACGGCATCATTGCACCGTTCTCCGCCTCTCTCATTTCGGTATCATGTGCCCCTGTTGCGACAGCACCCGTTGCTTTCACGCCATCAGCCAATACCACGCGACGTCGGAACGCCTTGCTTCTATTCGATATTGTCGCTTGTGTCCGTCTAGTCCTTCATCCCAAGTGTTTGTCTTTTAAGGAGTGCGCAATAAGGTGACAATGAATAGCTACCAACTCTCCTAAGCAAATACCCTTATAGGCTATGGTCGCATTTCACAATGATTATTCTGAGGGGTACTCATGTATTACTTCTGCTAGTGCTTCACTAGTACTTCTTGGGAATGGCTCGGACAAGACGAATATTTTGACTGTGTTTTTCCTGCGGCTATACCCGACCCTGCGATGTAAGTCTCAATATGTGAGGTCACACCACCTACTGCGACCGCTGACAACGTTGAGGTTTTCTTCAACCCTAATGATCTTGAGCTCATGCGCAACCAACATGGAGAAATCGTTCACCTTCTACAGCATTTTCGCGCTTAATTCGATTATGATCAGCCATCTTCAGGTCGAGCATCCACAGTCATCCACACTATTGACACCGGCCAGCAAATCTCACTAAGACAGCGTCCATACCGTGTGTAGTCAGCTGAACGCCGTGTTAACAACCAACAAGTGGATCACAAGATGAGCGTGGCATCATCGAGCCATCCAACAGCTTACCATCCTCGGTCATGTAGTTTCAAAAGACGGTATCCTTCCAGACCCTGCGAAACTTAGTGCCGTTGACACGTTCCAGAAACTAACCACCGTTACAAAGATTCGAAGCTTCATCGATTTGTGCTCTTGTTTCCAATGCTTCATCTGCACTTTTGCTTCTATCGTGGCCCCTTTGACCAACCTTCTCGCTTGCAGTTCTGGTTTATCAGCATGGTCAAAGGCGTGCGACGATGCATTTCAACAACTTCGGCCTTTTTCACGGCAATACAACGACTTTTTGATTCGTCAGCACCAACAGAGCTTCACACTGACGCCAACGGCGTCGGGCTTGGCGCCGTAATCGCCCAACGCAAATGTGGGTTCGAAGAGTACGTTGTTGCTTGCGCCGGCCGCATGCTCATGGAAAACGAGAAAAACTACTCAGTCATCAAAAAGAATGTCTCGCCATTTTATGGGCGATTGTATTATATCGACCATGCCTGTAGGGACTTCCATTTGATATTGTGGCCGATCATCATGCCCTGTGCTATCTATCTTCGCTAAAACATCCGAATGGTCGGCTCGCTCGCTGGCCGTTGCATCTGCAAGAATTCGACATTCGTGTTGTTTACCATATTGGTCGGAAGCATTCTGATTGCGGATGCCCTATCCCGCTCACTTCTGCTTGCTGAGCCCATCTGCTCATCTACTTCCGTGGGTGGTACCTTTGTTAACCAATATTTCTGACATGCCTGCGCAGCTGCCTGGTTCATTCTTCCCGGATAAGTGGGACGGCGAAATCGACTTGGCATCATTCGGCAGCGGTGGTCACGGCTGGAAACAACGAACTTCAAGGCTCACTCTGTTTTTGCAGTGCTCGTCGTATATACCAAGCCGTGTACGGTCACCTCGGCGCACGTGTTGCTCTTGCCTCGGTTTCATCGCCTGTCTCGTGCGTCATTGGTGGAACCTGCGTGGATTTCCTGCACGGTCAACCCGAGTCGATAATCGGCACTGCGCAGCTGCCTGGTTCATTCTTCCCGGATAAGTGGGACGGCGAAATCGACTTGGCATCATTCGGCAGCGGTGATCACGGCTGGAAACAACGAACTTGAAGCCTCACTCTGTTTTTGCAGGTTAGTGCCGCTAAAGGTTGTAAAGTAGTAGTTTACAATTTCTTCAGTGACCACCGCTGCTGCAAGTGCCCATATATTGCTATTGTTTGTGCTTTACACCATGCCTTCTTGTGCTGAGCTTGCAAAAAGAATTGATCAGTTAGAAGCTTTGTTCGAGAGTCAGTCGGACGAGGTTGTCTCTGACCTTGTGAAAAAATGCTCAATAAGACTGTCATCAGAAGCTAACATTGTTGAAATGAAACTGGAAATAGAGGCACTAACCAAAAGTGTAGCCATGCTTAACTCGTTAGTTGAAGAAGTCCGAGCTCAGAATGTTGGTCTGACTGCAGACAACAACACTCAAAACTGAAAATACAGCAATGGCCAAACGTCTGTCAGAACTTGAACAGTACTATCGAATAAACAATGTGGAAATCAAGGGCGTAGCCTGCACACTGGGCGAGAACTGCCTTGCGCTCTTGAAGGCTGTTGGCGATAAAATAAGCTGTCCAATTTCCGAAGCTGATATTGATGTTGTCCACCGCGTGCCAACAAAGTCTGGATCGGCCAATAAGAATATTATTGCCCGCTTCTTCACTAAAACAAAAAAGCAGGACTTCATCACCAAGGCGCGAAAGGCTCGCATAAATTCGAAGGATCTCGGATTCCCCGGCCCTAATCATGTTCCCATTTACATTAATGATCACCTGACCCGCGAAAACAAAATCCTGTTCGCAAAAGCTCAGTCACTGAAAAGAGACAAAGGCTGGCAGTTTCTTTGAACTGAGAATTGCCAAATAAAAGCCAGAAAGACGGGTGACAGTCGAGTCTTCCGTATCTCGTCTGAGGGCGATTTATCTATCTTCCGATAAAGACCAGCAGGCCGAGTAGCTAACTTAGTGCCTGAACGTATTGCGATAATGTCATCCTATTTTTCGACTATGCAACTTCAGTCCTTTTTTTTTAACCCATGCCTCTCTGCAATTCACTTCAATGCACGAAGTCTAAAAAAACATTATGATGAAATCTCCGATTTTCTGGCCTCTTTAGATCACAAGTTTTCACTTCTCTGCATGTCAGAGACTTGGCTATCTCACGCAGACGGCAATTTATACGGATTTCCCTCTTATACTTCCGAATACTGCCACCGTACACAACAAAGCTATGGCGGTGTCGCTGTTTTTGTATCTGCAAATCTTCATTACAAACGGTGGAACGACATAATATTATCGGTGCCAAATTGTGAAGCTGTGTGGATGTAATTGGAGGATGTCAGTCAAACAATTATCGGTTGCTTATATCGGTCGCCTTCATCGTCTGTATCTGCTTTTTGCAACGAATTGAACATTGTGCTTGGTAAATTATCTTCAGAAAAGAAAAATGTTCTCATTCTTGGTGACATTAATATAAATTTGCTAGATGGCTGCAGCGCCGCTACTACTGCTTACACTGACTGCCTTCAAGGTTTTGGCCTCGAACCTTTGGTTTCCCTTCCAACCAGATGTATTCCAGGGTCTTCGTCCACATTAATTGACCACATATTTTCTAATCATATGTGGCCTCCTGTTTGCGGTGTACTTGAGAATAACGTCACGGATCATTTCCCTGTCTTCTTTAAACTTCCTTGTCAACTACATAAACCTTGTCATAAGTTCGATAAAGCTGTTATCAACAAAGATGACTATATTACACAGGTTACCAAGCTAAAATGGTCTTTCATAAACTCAGAATCAGACGTAGATTCAGCATTCAATGAATTTTCAGATAGCATAAAACAAGGTATCGTAAATTCGACCAAAATCGTGAGGTGCCGGAGACATATCCCTGCGTTGCACAATTCCTGGTTAACAAATGGCCTTCTGACTAGCTTGCGCAAAAAAGACAACCTTTACCGCAAAGTTAAAAAGCGTCCTTTCGACATCCGACTCAGAACGCGCTATAAAGTTTTCTGCAATCAACTGAACAAGCTACTAAAAGAAGTCAAAAGAATATATTACGAATGTCGAATAGCTGAGGCTGGTTCTGATGCAAAACGGCAATGGAAAATAATAAATTCTTTCTTAAATAGATCTAGTCGGGATGAACCCTTAAGAAAGATTAAGTCATCAGGTGGCTTCTACACCAAACCGTTAGATATTGCCAACGCTTTCAATAAATTCTTCTGCGGTCCCACTTCCGAGGAAAACAACAATAATCAAGCATCCCATCAACGTTGCTTACAATCAATGTACTTATTTCCAACAGACCCTGACAAGATTATCAATGTCATAAATCATTTAAAGGTTACGGGCGCAGGTCTAGATGAAATCAGTTCAGCATATATAAAATTAGTCGTCCATTGCATCACTAGCCCTTTATCCTGTATCACTTACTTATTCTTCACGAGTGGAATATTTCCTAGACAGCTAAAAAAAGCTAAAATTATTCCCGTGTTTAAGAAAGGAGACCGGTCTTGCATTTCAAATTATCGCTATTTTCCCTTTTTTTAGCAAAGTCATTGAAAAGTGCATTGAAAAACGCCTTACTACATACCTCTCAAAATTTAATATTCTTTCCTCAAATCAATTCGGCTTCAGGACGGGTTCTTCGACTGACTACGCTTTACTTTCTTTCACAGATAAAATAAAAAGCGCCATTGATTCTGATTTCTACGCAGGAGCAGTTTTCATAGATCCATCGAAAGCATTACACTCCATCAATCATGTCATCCTCATTTCTAAACTACGGGCAGTAGGGGTCGATGGGCCTGTGCTGAAGCTCATAAAGAGTTATTTAACAGACAGACAACAGGCTGTGTGTGTTGGTTCCTCGCTTTCTAACTTTGAAATAACAAACAAGAGTGTTCCGCAGGGATCGATACTTGGCCCACTACTTTTCTTACTTTACATAAATGATTTGCCTAATCACCTATCACAATCAGAATCTTTCCTTAACGCAGACGACACGACATTGTTTGCTACTGATCGATCACTAACTGCTCTTACATCGAAGTTGAATACTGATTTGAACAATATTTTAGCATGGTGCCGCCTTAATTCGCTGAAAATAAATACCACCAAGACTTCATTCATGCTTTTTCATACCAGTCACAGAACACCAGAAATTCTTCCCACTATCATTCTTGATTTTCATGTCATTAGTGCAGCTGATGAATGTTCATTTCTTGGTGTTACTTTAGATTCTAACTTAAAATTTACGAAACACATCGCACATTAGAAGCGCAAAATTGCTCCTGGTGTTACAATTTTATTAAAAGCCAGGTTCTATTTCAGCAAACCTACACTACTAACACTGTTTTATTGTTTCATTCACAGTCATCTGAACTACTGCATCACCTCATGGGGTACCACATATGCAACTCACATAGCAGCGCTGCAACATTTACAAAATCAGGCTATCCGTATATTAACGTTCAGCTCATTCAGCTGCTGTGTGTCCGACATTCTTCATAATAACAGAATCCTATCATTAGACAACCTTGTTAAATACAATTTATCCATGGTGTTATTTAAAATAATGAAGAACCCTCCTCCAGTAAACATATTTCCAGACGCTGTTCTAGTAAACACCAACTGAACAAGATTTGCAGCTAACAACAATTTATTATTGCCATTAGTCCATACTAGTTATGGAAAACACTCTGGTTATTTCACGTCCTTATCAACCTGGAACAGTCTTCCCCTTAACGTTAAGCAGTCTTCATCATTAGCTATTTTTAAAAACACATTATTTACTTTTCTGTTGGATACCACAGTATTCTAAGATGTGCATTATTATCTACACCTGTTCATATTCATGCACTCTTAATGGTGCCACAGCCACTCATGTTTTTCTTGCTTTTTTCGTTCCTCTGTTCGCTTCGTCAATAATATTTATGCTTTTCTTTTATTTTTTATATGTTCTTTGCAGTGTTTTGTTGTACTTATGATTGTTAAAATTTGTTTTAGTCGGTATTTCTTTTATTTGTATAAATTATTCCACGTTGCTGCATTTTACTTGTGCATATTTATCACATTTCCTGACAGGAGGTCCCCCTTCAGCCAAGTGCTCTGGGACCTCCTTCTCTATGTTTATGTAAGCATGTATGTTTTGTACGAAAGTAAAAATAAATAAACTGAAACTGAAACTGAAGCCTAACTGAAACTGAAACGTAAAGACTCCTGGATCACTTCGCTTCTGGACTTTCTCTCGAACAAGACGCCTTTTTCTGTCTCTCGGGCACTTCGCCGCCAAGACCAACACTTCGCCATTAGAGACATTAGACAGTTTTAGCAAACTACGGAAACACGTTACGGAAATACGACACGGTTCGTTTCTGTATGCGCATACAATGGTCGCGCATGCGCACTCGTGAGCCGCTTCCATGTTGCCGCCTTTCCATAACATGTTTCCGTAGCTTTCTAAAACTCTCTAATCTGCTCTGCTGCCGCAGATACAACTCTATTAGCCGAAAGTGGCTACTTGTTAATCCTCGGCAACTCTGCTCTTCTGACATCTGCACCACGGTTCACGATGGTCCACAATGTGGTCACGCGGATGTCTTAAACACATATACACGCCTGCACCGTCGGTACTACCGGTGACGTACGTACCGTTTCGTTCGCCAGTACATCCAGTCGTGCTTTACGTGCCAATGACGCAAGAGACCTCCTCAACATGTCGCCAGCACGTTACAACACCCACCTTGTCCATCCCGGCCTTTTCAATTCAAGGGTTGACCTATACGATCCGCTTCCTTACACCCCGAGCAGCAACCGCTGGGTTATAGTAATTATCGATCACCTGACGCGGTATGCTGAAACATCAGCACTAATTTCTCCTACCGCAAACGACGTCACCACCTTTATACTGCGAAGTCTCGTCTTAAGACAGAGCGCCTCAAAAATTACTCAGCGACGGCGGCCATGCTTTTCTATCCGGCGCCGTTAAGCCTTGCTAAAGCCTTGTTGCATCATACACTGCACTACAACGGCATATCATCCCCAAACTAATAGGATGACAGAGCGTTTCAATCGTACCCTTGGCGATATGTTGTCCATGTACGCTTCATCTACTACCACTTCATCTACTACCTTTCGTCGCGTACGCATACAACACGGCAACACAAAGCACCCCTGGATTCGCACCTTTTTTTTTTAAGTGCGAATGCACTTTATAAGCGACCCTGAATCCACCGTCCGCGGTGCGCCTCCTCCTTTCCCCTAGCAACGGCGCGAAGAGCGGAGAGGAGCATCTGTAGCAACGGCGCAGCGACGTCACAACCACGTGATTGCGCGCGCTCCGCCCTCCGTTCCATGGCTGCGCGCGCCCACGCAGCCTCGACTTGCTCGAGATCGGCAAGTCTTCATAGGTATGGATCCATCGCAGGCATCACCCTCGACTGCGATACATCCAACAACGTGTACAACACAATCGAATGCGAGCATTGCACGCGTCGTTGAAGATGTCGCGCCGGTTGAAGACAAGGCAGCGCGGCTAAGGGCCCGTGATGCCGAGCGCAAGCGGGCGAAGCGGGCCGCGGACATAAACATCATTATACTGCGAATTTACCCTCACATATACGCGTAAACTCACCAAGATTTCCCGAGAGGGTCTAATGGTTCCTGGGAATCGCAATGTGATCACACGGGGGAGTTTACGTTCATTCACTGGCGAATGCCAACGGATTTTAACTTTACTCCCTCTCGTAGCATCAGCCCGTGCATTCGCACTTAACTGTGTTCATCCTCGGGGAAATGCTGGGGAGTTTTCTCTTCTTCTTTATGGACTTGAACCTTTTTCCGCAATGGACACAATTCTTCCGTGCCAGCCTGACTCTTCCGAGTTCACAACCGTTTTAAGAGCAGCCGTATATGCCGAAGATTTTCACCAGCTTGCTCGTTCATTCACTTCGCATGCCTAAAGTCGCCAGAAACATCGTTATCATGAGTCGACTACTGCTATATAGTTTGACCCCGACTTGGTATGGTTGTGGATTCCATATACTCCTGCGGGACTCGCCGAAAAGCTATCTTCGGAGTACTGCGGCCCTTATCGAGTTCTGCAACAAAATTCCGCTGTCAATTACCTCGTGGAGCCACTCCAAGCGTCTTCGAACAAGCGTCACCGCGTACAAGAAATCGGGCACGTTTCCAGGCCCAAACAGTGCTACAATCCCCTTGTGTGCTCTAGCCCTTTTGTATGAAGCTGTGAACTAGCTGTTTTTAAACAAAGCTTTTTTTCATAGTCCTTTCTTTCGGTACTACAGAACGAAAAACAAAGTTTAAGAGAAAAAGAGAGAGAGAGAGAGATCTTAATTGAAAAGCACAGAATTTAGCCGGGGTGTGTGTGTCGCTGACTTGCTACTCTGCGTGGGGAAGGGGATTGGGAACTGAAAGGCAGAAGAGAGAAAGGGAAAATATTAAGAATTCAATAGGAAAAAAACGTAAATAGATACACAATTTTCTATCTCTTGGGCGGGGACGTGTGCGAAAAGCATGACTTCAGTTTTCAAGGCGCCCCTACAGTTTGTCTATCTGACCGATATTGTCTAAGTACGCGAATAAAAGTTTCATCGCTTGCCTCTGTTGCGTGAAGCTGGGGAAAGGGCCCAGGACACAATCAACTGATAAAATTCTTTGGGTTAAGAGATGCATGCAGTGTTCATAGAACGCACGCTCGTTGGCATACGTTCGGCACTCATACAATATATGTTCTACAGTTTCTATGGAGCCACAGTTATTGCAGTATGGACTGTCTACTTGACCGAAGCGATACCGTAAATTGTTTCCATGAGCACTGTTGAGCCGGAGACGGTGGTAGAGTTTCCAGGTGTCGATGGATTCGGGATGGGAGTCTAGTCCTTAGATATGGGTCGATAGCGAGGAGGAAAGCATAATGTAGTGTCGGGATGTTCCAGAGCCTTTTCTTTGAAAACAAGCCTTTTAGCCAGCTGGGAAGAAT
This sequence comes from Rhipicephalus annulatus, assembly GCA_013436015.1. NCBI lineage: Eukaryota > Metazoa > Arthropoda > Arachnida > Ixodida > Ixodidae > Rhipicephalus > Rhipicephalus annulatus. The sequence continues at coordinate 543,401 of WOVY01012388.1, forward strand.
CTGATTTAGTGAAATAGGTTCGCCAGTAATTTTGCTTTTGAAGTCCTTTGCGGGCCGCTTCATCTGCTTTTTCATCGGCCAGTATCCCGAAATGAGCCAGTATCCATTGAAATGTGATAACGTGGCCCGCAATAATAGCCAAGTGGTGTAAGTACACTATATCAAATGAAATCGGGTGATAATTTGTTTTCTTTAAAAGGTCGAATAGTATCTGTAGTGCTCTCTTAAAGTCGGTGAAGATCACCCATCGGTTCGGCGTTGTACGCAGGATGTAGACGGCTGCTTCTTTAGTTCCATGAAGTTCTGCTGTCGTTGATGATGCCCTGCGTTGTAGCCGATAGGATAGACTTGGTCCTGTAGAGGGAACATAGAGGTCATATGACGAGATCTCCTGAGTAGTTGAGGCATCAGTATAAATATGAGAATGCTGAGTGTAATGCTGGGCTAAGTAGAAGAGAGTAGTCTGCAGCAGTGTGGTCTGTGCAATACGTCGTTTCGCTTCATTTATTCCTGGAACACACTGCTTAATATCAAGAGGTGAAAGCGTACACGGAGGACATCTTGGAGGCATAAACTTCTTTGGCTGTCTGATAGCAGTAAGTTGCTGCATTTGCACAGCTTGGCCGAATGCTGAATAGCCGTGGGTGAGATGTATGCGGTACATAAAATGCTTCCTCCCTTGTATGACATGGCGGAAATGAGTGCGCAATATTTCTTGAGTGCAGATGACATCTAGCGGAAGACATCCTGCTTCCGCTACAGTTCATGAGCCTGATGAGCTCTTTGGAAGGCCTAGACAGATTCGTAGGCAATTGTTTCATGCGCCCTCTAAAGTTCTCTTGTTTGTTGGTGATAATCGGTCAAGCATCGGTCGGCAATAATGCAAAATTCCTTCAATGTACGCTTTCTCAGCAAGACTATTGATCGGCACTTGCATTCCTATCGTGTTCCCACCATGAATTTGAAGAGTTGTGATGCTGCAGCTATTCTCGCTCGAAGTTTCTTCACCTGAGGAGATTAGGAAAGACTTCTGTCGATGACTATTCCAAGAAATGGCTAAGACCGTACATAGCACAGTGGCCGGCCACCGAGGAGGAGCGGATACTTGGTAACTTTCTTTCTCGTGATTGCCATAGCTGTGCTCTTTTCAAGGGAGAATGGCATACCCCGAGAAGCCATATACGCGGGGAGGTTCCGTAAAGATTTTTGAAGGCGTTGTTTGGTAAGAAAATGCGAACTTGAAGCACTCCAGATACAGATATTGTCGGCGTAAATTGTGATGTGCACTCAATCCGGCAATATCCTTCTTTTATCTATCAGGGTGTTGTTGAAAAAGAGTGTACTGAGCACTGCGCCCTGGGGCACGCCATTCTTTACTGCGTAGAACTGTGTGAGACCATTTGGAGTGCACGTGTATGTCTTCCATTCTTTTAAATAGCTCTCAATCCATTTATACAGTCTCCCTCCAAGGCCTAGACTGACCATTTCTGCAAGAATGGCATGGTGAAAAACGGAGTCAAAAGCTGCTTTGATGTCGAGAAAGATAGCTATTGGAATGCGTCCAGCAAAGAGGTCCTCTTCAAGTGAAGAGACGAGGGTGATGACATCATCGATAGCTGATCTGCTTTGACGGAATGCGTTCATTTCTCGAGGAAATTTGTCATGGCTTTCCAAAAACCAAGTCATTCGTTTAAAAACCATCCGCTCCATAAGCTTGCCAACGCAACTCAGCAGTGAAACGGGTCAGAAAGAGGCGTAGCTTGTAGGCTGCTTTGAAGGTTTCAAAATGGGCACTATTTTAGCGAGTTTCCATTCTGCGGAAACCTCGCCAGACAACCATTAAGAATTATAATATTCTAGGAATCGTAGGCAGGAGGTGTGAGGTAACTTTGCGATGGCTTCATAGCTTATTTCGTCGTGACCGGATGATGTGTGCCTGTTTGATTCGCTGATTGCGGTTTTCATTTCTTCAATTGTGAATGGCAAATCCAATGCTGGCACTGTCTCTCGTGAGAAGTCAGACTTGTTGTTTGCGGAAGAGCTCTAGGGTATGATTTGGTTTTATTTCAAACGCGGTGCTGCAATTGCTCCAAATTACTCCGAAAGACAAATGCTGCTACATGCTGCTTTAAAACGTAGCATTTCTTTGTGTCTGCATGCATTGGGAAAACTAAAAACAATGAAGTAAAACGATGTGACCATCCTGCTAGCTTAAATGAAAACAGAAACAAGCTGTACAGTATACTGTTACCTATTGACTAGCTCGTATAAAAGCTCTATAGTAATACATTGATTATGCCACACACACACAAGAGTTTTCTATATAGATTTGATAGAGCTGTATATTTGTACCTTACTAGCAGACCATTTAGGGGAAATGCGTGCGAGACGTCTTGGTCATCCCTGCCGTGATGGTTTTCATATGTGACCGATGACATTTAGCACTTTCATTAGCTTGGACCTCGTTCATGTAACAGGAAAAAACATTTTAAATGTTACTTCTCAATATAGCTTTGATGGTTGAAAATTTCAATGGTGGACATACTTTCGTAAAATACGTACTTGGTGTTTAGAGACCATCAATCTGCCTCATCATTGTTTTTGCGATTTGCATTGATTATTTTATATGCAGTATGTTGAAAATTGAAGATGAATATTTCTAAGATGCTTAAATGGTGCTAACCACCAGAAGTTGTTTAAAATATTTTGCCATATGCTCCGCAAATGGCAATAGCTCCTGCCGGCTAGCATTTTTTCGGCTCTGAAAACAATAGAGGCTGCTATAAAGCACCGTTTAACGGCTCCAGAATACGGTCACAAAACAAAATGTCGCTTCCATCATTGCTCTCTTTACTGAGAAAAAAATGGACACAATACAGCGATTTCACAGCCCACAAGACAAATCGAGCGAAACTCATCGAAAATGGGCATTGACTTCATGCAAGAATGAGTATGCAAGTGCTGCTTTACCTAAACTACGTACCTTCAGACTGCATCATGTTTCTAGCTTTTCAGTCAGTCCGCCAATAAAAGGGCGTGGAAGGAAGCAATTTCATGGATACGTAAATGTGAGACCATGCACAGTAATCTCTAATAATAAAGTTACCTGGCTTTCCAAGATAAAAGTGTGGTAATAAAGAAAGCAAAGATCTACTAGAATAAAAGAAGGTTGCTGATGTTCAAAGCGGTCCTACAATACTTTTTGCGCATGGTAAGAAAACGCTGCCGATCGGTAGTAGAGGTTCTCGAGAACACGCGAGGCAAATACAGGCCACACAGCACGTCACCTGTTATCAAGCTAAGTCAGCTAAAATTTATTTCTTTTCCCTCTACATGGCGCTCTCTATCATTACCGGGATCGCCGCGGGAAGCCACGACTTATCCACGCGTTCGCACGCAATCACACCGCAAAAGTCGCGTTATGGTGGCTAGAAGGAGAGGTGTCAGCATCGGCGCACCAGAGAACAGCCGAGAATTCATTCAAATGCAGCTGCTCTGCGGTGTACTCTGGGATGCCCCACCTCGCGCTCGCGTGCGCGTCGTGGAGTAACATATGCGTGCGTAGCAATCGCTTTTCGTTGCAACATTATAACAAAGTCTAGCTGGCACAATTTCGGCAGCTTGCTGCAAAGTGTGTATTGGCGCTGAAAACTTATGTTTTCGATTCACTTCCTTGTATATCAGCTACGTTTGCCACTCGCACCCCGAATATTGGAAGAAAATCAAATGACTTGCCGTGAGCTTGACACCAAAACAACGTTCGTGCCGTTTTCACTTTGATGCCGCTATGTTCTCCGTGACGTCTCAATGCAGGTAAAGCTACCAGCAAGCATACTTGAAAGCCTTTTTTTATGACTTGGGCATACACAAACAGCTCTATTTGTACAAGCAAGTTGATATACAATTTGGCCAATTGAACATTTTCCTATGAACATTGAGTCTGCTCCCTCCGTCCACATCACGACTCCGTCACAGGGATTCGCATAACGTCAAGAAGGCTGCAGATAGGCACAACGTTGGAGTGTTTTTCTCTGTCCTCAACCAGCTCATCTGACTTTTGCATCGCATAGTGTCAGCAAGAACAATAAGGTGAAGTTGCCAAAAAGGCGCCTTACGCCTTACGTAAAATGCACATTGCGTGGTTTATAATACACCACTGTCATGTGAAAAAAGTTGTCTCGGTAAGATTAGGAGGCGGGAAAATGACAGTTTTAGAGAACATGCCTTGAAATTAAAAAGAAACAACGAAGTCGTTTAGTGAATCACGTGGTCTCCTGAGAGTGTGAGACATTGTTTCTTGAGTCAAAGATTCTTGTAAAAAGGAGCAATGCGCAAGCCCACTTATTATTAGAAAGATTTAGCATTAAGAAGAAGCCTTCACTCACTCTTCACACGAATTATTTTGATTTCTCGGAGCGTATTTGTTATAGGAGACCTGCTAATATTGTCATTTCTTGATTGTTTATTTGAACGCATCTGTGCATTTGCTGCATGAGTATGTATGTTTCATGACCACGTTGTGGAATAAGCAGTTGTAAGTAGTACTTGTCCCTTGCGCGTCTTTATTGCGTGCTGCGTTATATCCTTGTGCTAAGTAACTCTCGTCAGTATGCACCAACTATAGGCCCCCGTAAAGTCAATGTGCAAAGCTATCTCGGTTTTATTTCTATTTATTTATCACAGTATTACGTGTCTTGCTTTTGAACAGGTGTTTTAATTACAGGATATTATCGACAAAGGTATTACGTCAAGGAGTGAGGTAGTGGAGCTATCCCGTGATGTGAGGGTAAGAGTCTCTCTATTTCCATGAGGACCATACGTAATAAATTATGAAGAAGAACTCTAGAGGCTCGCGTGTTCAGACTTCCGTGACCGTCAAAGAATACCAGATGGTGAAAAGATCCAGAGCGATCGAATACGGCGTCGCTCAATATTTTATCATGGTTTTGAGGCGTAAAAACTGAACAATAGTTGTTCTTTATAGTATTAAGAGTTCGGAATATATGAAGTGCAACACAGGGGCTTCATATTACGATTTCAGAGCAAGGTGGGTCTGGCGGGTGGCGAGTATTTGACAAAGAAACATCCTTTCCTTGCGCAGAATGCACATTTCCGCGATGCGAACAATTAACGTCGCTGTAAATGTCCCCTCCGTCCAATATGCTTTATCGTAAAATATGCAAAAATATTTCAGGAACACACAAACTTGAACTGAACCCACGCAGAACTCCTTTCGTGGAAGTGCTCTTGCGCCCATTCTAATATGTCATATTAATTTGTTCTGACTTCTCCCAAGAATGCCCGTTTAATCATCTCCAGCACAAATGAAAACATGAGAGATTGGATTGTATTCCGATGAGTGAGATGTGAAGGCTGACAAGATTGCTCGTGTGCATACAAGAGAAAGACACTTCCCCAATAATTGCATCAAGAAACATTTTCTATGTTGTGTACTAGAACGGGGCAGTGTGCCATCTGGCGGCGAAGGCATGGATCTCTTTGCGATGACGGCCAGCGCTGCCGGAGCACACCGTACTACTGTGTCGCCCCCTGTTGGCCTCTCCTGAAGTAATTTACGAGCAGCTAAGATTGAAAGCCTCCGAAATCTGTAATTGTAGTTGCCACGCTGGCCGTAAAATTTATAAAAAAGTGGAGCAATATTCATCATTAGGCGTTTATTCTTTTAACGTCGCAACTACTTACTTTCATGTTTCATGCAGGTAAGTGATGTTCGTGAAACTCGCCTGATCATAACGTAGTTTCTCGGGACCTCCCCGTTTATTTTGTCAAATGATTTCGAGCTTGTGTGATGGTTATGCAGGAGTCGATATGGATCAAATGAGTAGCGATGTGTGTTTTTGTTTGTGCTTCTTGACAGCAACACAGTACACAAGAAGACGACCTGGGTCACTGTTCTGCTATAGAAACTGTGCGAGCTCGAATATGATGAAACGGCATTATTTATTTTATTAACTCTCTCATGCATACGGGCCACATTTAAGGACAGATATGTATCCTACTTCAAAAGTCATCCAGTTTCTTGTATTGAGAGATTATCCGCATGGTGTCCTCACAGAACACCTAGCAGTTTAGAGAACAGAAACTGTACCTTTGGGCTGTTGTGTCAAAATAACATGCAAATACGTAGCATATATATTGCTGCAGGTTGGAGCACCCGCGGCTGGTTCGCGCTGCTCGCTTCTTCTGGAATTTTTTTTCGTTGCTAAATCGCACTTCGCGTCTGTAATTATCGCCAGGTGACCTAGCTGGCCTCGACTGGCAAAAACAACGTCAATCAAGTAAGGTTTGCATCGTTTATTGCGAGTGTCCAAGCCGGTACAATCAATGTACACGGTTGGGTCCGAACAAAACAAGTCACCTATACATATCGAAAGCTTTGAACCCATGTGTAAAGACTCTTGAAGGCTAACAAGCATATGCATATAACTGAAAATCAAGACCGCTGAATGAACGTCGCTCTCATTGTGGTGCGGCGATCAAGTTTAATAGCGTGGCTTCAGGACAAGTTTCCGATTCTGCAGTCAGATGCGGCGCTTGCCCTGTAGTGGTGATCTGGAAGTGAAGTGAATGCATGATGTGGAATCGGGAAGGAAACTTGCAAATTGCCGATAGATAGCCCGCGCAGTGAGAGCAATGTATTTTTGTTAAATTTGTTAAATAAGGAATTGCGGACGCGTGCACTTCTGAATTTTTTTCGCTCTGCAATGCTACATTGAGTACTTCACAATTGTGCAATGTCGCATCGTGTCGACAGGATAGGCACTAGTTTTAATTCTCAGCCGTGAGGTCATATCAAAGGTAATATGTATTTAGGTGATGGACCTAAAAATATTTCAGGCTTGCTACATTTATTGTTAGAGTTAGGTTACACAGTTACTACAGCTAGCTTTCTCGTCGCAGGTAACGACCGGTCTGCTGCGTATGCAGCGAACGTGCATGCTGAAGGAACAGAGTTATGAGGTGTGTGCTTACACATCGAAAATGCCCAATTCTAAGAAAATAAGCTTTAGGCATGCATTGTACATTTTTGTTGTTTGTACATCTTTGTTGGTGCTCTTACGGTACACTATCTCATCAGCTCTGAGCACAAACTCTTATGCACAAACATATCGATAGAACTTGAGCATTTTGTTGCAAGCAATCACACCTCAACAAATGGTGGTACATGCTGTGAATGTGTCCGAATACTGGATCAACAAAGGTCACATTTATTACACACTTGTTATTGTGTTCGCCTTTTCAGTATACTTGTGCTTGAAAGCTGAAGCTGTTTTCTCTCTGCTACTTTTATAGGTTAGGACTTGAAATACGTACAATCTTGCAGTGTAGCTGCGAATAAATCAAGATCATGTATATTTTAACTAGCTGTGCGATTTCCAAGATTTTTTTCCATACCGTAGTGCACAGGATTTCACTTCGTAGTGGTAGGCACTATAGTTACGACAACTTAATTTAAACAAAAGCAGATGTGCTCAAAGAAATCTGGGACGTTTCTCTGCTATATGAAAAAAAAACAGTACCACAAGCAATGAACACAATTTTGCTCTTCACGACAGCATTCACGTTTTTAAAGAAGCTGTGCTACAAGTGCTTATCACCTTTATGATTTATTATTTTAGGAGCCCATTGAACATATGTGCTTGGAGCCCATTGAACATATGAGCTTTGGCACATTTTTTGTAAACTTGTATGAGCTAAACACAGTTAAATAAGACAAAACAGTTCCGGGTATTGTTAGTAAACTTTCACAAGACACAACTACATGTCGGAAAGCTTGTTAATGCCCCTCAAGGCGGGGGTGTGCATTTTGTAATGCAAATAATAATTTCTGACGATTCGCATGCCAACTATGAAGTGATTGTGAGTTATACAGTAATGGGCAAATTTAGATCGATTCTGGCTTCCAGGGGTTCAAACAAATTACATTGTAGCCTCACAGGAGACAAGACTACTTGTCGAAACATTTGCTCTGACACCTTATGTTAACAGATTTTTTTCATATTTCACGCTTCCATCTTTTAAGCGTCAGTTTAGTTTACCTGCACCAATCGGAACTGGTTGACAGTTGTGCATCAGAAGTTCAAAACTTGTGCAGCACGAGTTTAGCAGTGCGGCATCACAAGTGAATGACAAGGTGCCGACAAGGTGAAATCCTTATTTTTTTCGCTTAATTCAATGAGGTACAAATATCTTGGAAAAACACGCCGCATTTGTAGAGGTGGGTACAGTACATACGTCTAATTCAATTTTGTTTGTTAAACTGTGCATGTGGCTGCACCAAACCAGCGCCGTCAGGGCATAAGTTACTGAAAAGTTATGAACTAGTTTTGGTGCTGCACCTCTCCTGCGCTTTTTGAAATTAATTGCACAATTTAGAAGATGCCGTTGCTGCGCCACTAAAACAAATGGCGAGGTGCTGCCCTTTGTAAAATGGATCGTGTGGTGCAGGCGAATCGAACAAACACTTAAGCACACAAGCGTCTTAGTGTTTCACCCTCATCGAAATATGGCCTGTGGCTGGGATCAAACAGTGTGTTGTTGAACTCAGCAGTGCCACACAATCTAACTTATAGTGTTACAGTTTCAACATTATTGAAGTGTACATTCCATGCCACGGTATACAGCCAATGCTTGTGGCCAATATTAAGCACCCCTCCACGATATGCACGGTAAAACATTCACAAATACAGCATTACATGTGTGAGGTTCGAGATGACCTGTTGTAGTGGACATTCAGATGTTTCAAAGTGCTTGTAGAGTGGACATTTGGGGGTAGTCATCCAGTCGTTGCATGGCAATCTGGAAAAACAACTAACTTCACCAGATATTATTTTATGTATTCAATGCATAATCAATGCACAAAATTTTCCAACGTAAGCAAATAAACTCAGTTAACTAGTAAACAGCAGTATTTTATACGTATATTTAATGGTACCTCACAACACGTGTATCACTCAGGGCTGTTTCTTCACAAGGACTGCCATGCAGCAGGTTCCTTGCTCATTGTACACAGTTGCTTCCATGTCAGGTGGGCCAGGAGGCTGTGGCAATAAAAGAAGTATTTCTGATTTATGTGACACTTTATTGGTCACACTACAGCAAAACCAGACCCATAATTATGTGATGTTTCTCAAATGCGACTGAAGTAAACTATCAACTAGTAGGTTTTTTGCAATAATATATCGGCTAGTTGCGAAGACACATGCGAGGCAACCGTGGTTTAATTTATTTGCCTTCTTTCATCGCAACGCCCTGGTTGGTGTTACCTGGTGATAGCATTTTAGAATTAACTATTGAGTCAGCGAATCGTTCCCACGTGAAGCCACACCGCAAGTAACGCACGTTTTTCCGGTTACAGATTAAGACGTTAAATAGTTTTAAAATTTAATATTGCAATGCACTGCCACCGTGTGACGCCTAAGCAGTCATTGGCAAAAAAAAAACTACATATGTTGAAATGAACCAACTAGCACAGCAAGCAACCGTCCTTACAAAACTGAAGTGGTTTCTACTCACCAGCCCGAGCTTGCAACGGGTGTTCATCCAATGAAAGCTTCCACAGTCGCTTCGTTCCCCAGAAGTCACTTGAATTCCCTTCGCGAAAACATTTGAACGAGTCAAAATAAACATAGCGAGAAAGAGTGTGTCGGTCGACAGAGGCTCGAAATATTTACGGCGAAACGAAACAATCCGAGAGACATCCGAACGTACCGCGAGTCGTTACCTGCCATCGCAACCGTTGGCCGCCGCAAACTTTGAAATGAGGATAATGATGTCAATAGGCTGCTACTGACCTCAAGTCAGCTGGTGCAAAAACTATTACAAAAAATTGATGACGCACCACATGTTTAAGAAAAACTACTTGCTAGAAGAACAAGTTGTTTTTATGCGTAGCGGTACGCCAATATGTAGTATTTGATCATTTTAAAATTGAAACTTGGCCCCGACGAAGGCTCCTTTACAAGAAAGTTCAATAGAGTGAGTGGCGAGAGAGGTTATTAAGTCCACTCTAGGTGTTTGAAACAGAAACGCGCCGCGGTTGATTTTTGCCCCCTACAGGTGAGCACTTGAACTTGAATGCTTCCAGGGCCCGGTGTCCACCATTGAGGACATGTCAATGTTAATAAACTCGTTCACAGATGGCGTTTGCTGTCTATGTTTCTTGTAGCTCCAGATTCTGACGGAGAGTAGGATTATTAGATGTCACTGAATGTTCGTAAAAAACAAAAAAAATAATTGCTTGACATACTATAGTGCTTTTGAATTATAACAAATACGTGTTGAAAGAACAACTCTTGCATAATACCAGCTTCTTTCGTGGAGGTTTTTTTCTCGGTTATGGGCTCTAATACAACAAGTGTCCTCAGTCGGGGAGAATATGCATGAACGGTGTAGACTCATCTGCGGCGCCACCACACAAACGCGCCCGCAGAAAGTCATGCCTGCGTTTAAAGTGCTTGTATTTTGTCGCAATTTACGTGCGCGGTTGAGTCCGCTGGTGCAGGAGTTTTTGGACGTGTATAAGTTTCGCACTTCCGTAAACCGTGGGAAAACAGTACTTTTCTAAAATTTCTTCCAATGGAGGACTGTCCAGGGAAGAAATCGATGCTCTCTTGGACCGCTTATGTGACTCTGATGACGATTCCGAGGCGGTTGATTGGGAGCAGCTACTAACTGACCTTGGAACTTCCAGCAGCTCAGAAGAAGAAAGTGATGACTGCGAGCCTGTGCGTGCTTGCGGCGCTTCAACGAGCCCTCGTGCAGGGGCTCCCTCGAGAACAGCGACCACGAAAAAGGACGGCACAGTCTGGATCGCTCACAAAGACAGGGACTATGCGGAAAAGCCTCCCGATTTTCTTGGTGAGCATAAGGTCAATGTGCACGGCACACACCGAATTGACTATTTCCTGGCCGTATTTCCAGACTCATTACTGGAGCAGAATGTTTTTCAAACAAATTTGTGTGCAGTACAAAAAGGCAAAGAGAACCTATGGTTGACTCTACCAGAGCTGAAAGTCTGTCTTGGCATGTGCATTGGTGATGACTTACATCAAATATCCCAGAATCAGGAAGGTCAACAGAAGCCGGGCTTAAAATGGACATTGTTGCTGATTCAATGCCTGTAAACCGTTTTGAAGAGCTTCGCAGATTTCTTCCTTTCAAAGACAACAGCAACACCCCGAGCTTCCAAAATGGCCGTGTGGCTGGAATGAGGCCATCATTTTGCTCGGTAGTCAATTGTGAGGAATATTATACCATGGACGAAATGGTTATTCCATTCAAAGGGCGCTCTTCCATAAAGCAATATCTCCCAAGCAAGCCGAAGCGCTTAGGATTTAAGGTATGGGTGGGAGCAGGAGTGTCAGGCTACATTTATCGATTTGAGGTGTATCAAGAAGCAACTAATGGGCTATCCAGCGTTTCTAGTAAATATGGCATGGCCGGAGACCTTGTCATCAGGTTGTCCAAGAGACTTGAAAGGAAAATGATGAACTGTATGCTGATAATCTTTTCACATCCATGGCCCTCGCCAGGAAACTGAGAGACGATGGAATAATATTTGTCGGGACATGCTGTGCAAATTGTCTGCGAGGTGCGGATAAAAAGCTAATTTCCTCGAAGTACCTCAAAGCAAACGGAAGGGAAAGTACATCAATTTGCATTTCAGCAGACAACATGACAGTGACAAGGTGGCTGGACAACTTGCTTGTTCACGTTGTTTCTAGCTATGCAGGACGGCAGCCTGAGGGCATCAGCAAAAGGTACAACAAAAAGGAGAAGGAAGCAATTGATGTCACCCGGCCGTACTCCGTCGAAGTTTACAACAAACAAATGTGAGGTGTCGACCTTATGGATTCCTTCATTGCAAGGTACAGAAATGACTTCCGGAACAAGGGGGGCTACTTGAGGATCTTACTGAACGCAGCAGTTGATAACGCCTAAAATTTGTGGAGGTGGGACAAAGGTGTGGACCGTTATATGGACCAATTCGAGTTCCGAAGTCGCGTTGCCAAGGCTCTCATATTTCGCGGTGAAGCAGCACAGAGCTTGAAGCGACGAGGCCGGCCATCCGATGATTCGTCTCCAGCGTCCATAAAAAAGAGAGTTCTCCGCCACGTGGCCCAGGAAAAGAGGTTTGACGGCGGGCGCCATTCCCCAAAAAAGAGCGAACAGAAGTACGCCAGCCGCTGTCGAAGCCTTCACTGCTGCAGCAAGACAAGGTACCTCTGCGGTCGCTGCAACGTGCCCCTCTGTACGGAGTGCTTCCAATCCTTCCACAGCGCATTAGCAAAATATGCAAGACGAATCGTCAGCGTTTAAGTTTGAATTGCAATTGTTTATTTCAGTGTTCCAGCTATATTTCATGTGTACTGATAACAAAAACTCATATCCACTTACGGCATGTTGTCCTCATATGGGGACACATCAGAAATCTGATAGAGAGGTTTTCGATTACTTTATATAAAAATTTTTGATTACATTTGTGACATCTAGCTATACATTTAGGCCCGAAATATAGTTGTATTCATTGGATTTAATTCAGGCATGAGAGGGTTAACTTATCAATGTGTGTTGAATGTGTTTTAAACTTGCAGATACTTATAGTTTCAATCGTGTGATGTCAACATTTTACTCAAAAACTGTACAACAATTTGCAATGGAAATTGAAGTTACTCGCGCTGGGCACACCGTTCGATGGTGGTGCCCTGCTGGTGGCGTCATCGCAAAAGCGACCACCGTTCTTCTATTGGTTCGCTGCAAAGACGGCTCACTGCCCCATTGTAGTACACCATACTTTCTCCTCTAAAAAATATAAATAATTTTACTCCTTTTGGTGAAGCCCTGGCTTGTCACATACCTCGTTTTAATTAAGACAGGATGTATCGAAATAACAGATATCACAAGCAAGCAGTAATTCCTCTTGAGAGTCCCTGTAAAAATCAATGTATTTAAAACCAATGAAGGCGGTGAACATGGCGTGTATAATGTGACCACCGCCACCGTGGTCGCCCAGTGGTACACAACCCGCAGGTCGCGAGATCAGATCCTGACTGTGCCGGCTCCATTTTTGGAGTATATAGGTGAACATGTTTGAGGTTCACGTGTTTATATTTAGGTGTACATGAAAGAACCTCGGGCAGTCGATATTTTGGGACTCCTCCATTATGTACGGCGTCTCTCGTAAACATGTATATTATATTATTATATGTTCCCATCACATATATGTACGAACGTCCAATTACGAACTTCTTTGCAGTTTAGTTTGTTTGAAGTATAGGTTATGCATATTTAACTGCCATCAACTAGGTGTGTGAGTAATATTTCTTGTCTCTGAGTGTGAATATCCAGTGCACCACCATGCGGCGAGGTGCTGCTTTATCCACATTTTATTTCGAGTAATTTTGTAAGATATAAAATTTCTGAGATGTCTTAGACAAAATATTGATTCTAACGAGGTTTGACAACTCTCTAAAAAAGACAATAAATTCGACAGATTTCACGTACCTTGGGAATCGATGTTATGCAAAGCTTACTGAAGGAATTTGACAGTACTGTAACTTTTATTGAGCGATACCTTACGAAATGACGCTAAATATGTGTACAAATATTGTATGCACAGACATATACATGTTAAACAATCGCATATTTACTGGTGCGTAACGATTCCAACAGCAACATGGGTATTAGCAACACCAGAAAAGGTAGGTTTGTTTGCAGTGCTTGCGAAAGCGAAGATGGTAGCCCACGGAGACTTCTAGATAAATGAGCATCAGTGGATGATGCTCCACTTCAATTGTCGTAACCTGACGTGACGGCTCTTTGATAGCAGTACGTTTGTGTTGTTTATAGGATTGGATAGCCAGCATTAGAACTACAATTGACATTTCACGAACATTACGGCCTACTCGAAAAGCAGTTCCGATACCCTTCATGGCTCTGTGGTTGAATACTTGACAGGCACGCCAAATGCTGAAGCTCTATTTCAGCTGGGCCATGATATTTATTCAATGCGTTCTTCGAGTCAACGCTGCCGATGCCAGCGTTTACGGGCGAAGATTCTTAGAGCCAATGTATAGTTGGCGTCCATCAGGCCTCACAAAAGCCAAACCGAAATTGAACCCTTACAGAACAAAAAACGAAAACATATGTGTACAACCAACCTTATGCGTTAATAACTAAACGACAGCACAATGCATGAGCGCCCGTGCCATTCGTCTGTCCATCCGTCCATGAACCTGTCCGCCCGCCTACCTGTCCGTCATGTATACTGATCGGTGACTTCAATGTAGATATTATTCTTAGGACTTATAGCATCACCCACGTGTCGTCATTCATTTCGTGGACATGCACAGATTTTTCTTAACGCTCTCGATAGAAAATTACCGATGTCTGTTCACGCCGTTCCTTCGTTTATATGAATGGTCAATCATGTTCTGTGCATTGCGTTTTACTACACTTGCTCTTAACCCGACGTGACGGCTGTGTTGTCGAAATGCGTCTGTAATGTTTATATGAAGTTGTATCGCCATCACTGCATCCCCTATAGACGCTTCACGAGCATGGGGGCCTATTTGAAAAGCAGTTGCGATACCTGTGTGGCTTTGTGGTGGAATACTTGGTTGCCACGTAAAAAGCTGCGGTTAGGGTCCTGCTGGAACCCTTCCATTTTTTCTTCACATTCATCGGGTCAACGCAGCCGATGTTAGCTTCTTCTTATCACTCACACGTCAAAAATACCCATGTGTGTTCTCACCGTTCCTGGGTAGGTATGAAGTGTCGATCACCTATGGCATATACCCGTATATCAGTGGCACATACCCGCCTGTGGGTATGTGCCACAGTCTGGCGGAAATTGCTTGACGGTGTACACGACGGGATTGTGACGATATTCATATCATCTTATACTCTCCTATACTGATTTTGGTTCACACCAACTGAAGGGGGGGGATGATGACCACACCTAGAAGTATGCGGCTAGATAGATAGATAGATAGATAGATAGATAGATAGATAGATAGATAGATAGATAGATAGATAGATAGATAGATAGATAGATAGATAGATAGGATAGATAGATAGATAGATAGATAGATAGATAGATAGATAGATAGATAGATAGATAGATAGATAGATAGATAGATAGATAGATAGATAGATAGATAGATAGATAGATAGATAGATAGATAGATAGATAGATAGATAGATAGATAGATAGATAGATAGATAGATAGATAGATAGATAGATAGATAGATAGATAGATAGATAGATACCAAAGTGGTTACAGTACACGAAGAAATGCTTCGCATATAGAAGATACACGTTGACTCTTCTGGAAAATGATTATAGTTTTTTCTAAGCGTCAAGAGAGGCGCGATTCTGTAAAAGAGAGTTAACGAGCATATTTAAAAAGTATGATCACCCAGGATTGACCTAAACCGTAATAGCCACCATTTTTGTTTGTTTGTTTATTGGCATGCTTCCTGGTTTATTTTAACAGCACCTTCTAGACATAACTTTGTGTAAATCCATATCTGCCGGTTTTATAAAACCTATTGCTTGGTTATTACAACTAGGTCTTGAAAATTATATGGTCTAATGCCTCCATCTGAATATGTGTAAATTTAGCCTTACCGTTGATTTTTGAAAGCACTTGAGTCATGAAACTCTGTTTTTTCCAGATGTGCTTGATCGAGAATTTAGGCAGAGAATAGACCACGGCCTAAAGCACCAAGTGAGGAAAGGTAAGATGAGATTTAATGAAGAGAAAAATGACTGCACTTTCATGGCAACCAGAGAAGCTGACGCAAGCAGCTTTCCTGTAACTGCGTCCTTTCATAACCACCGAAAAGCTTCATGCAAGTGCTATACAGAATAAACGAGAATAGTTGAAATGTGGGTCGATTGGTTCGTGATGCAGTTGAAAAATTTAGCTAATGCGCAGGACACTAGAAAGAGGCATGCGTGTTTACGGCTGCCTTGTCCCGTGGCTTAACTGGCTTTCTTCATGTGTCAAGGAAAATCAGCTCGTTGGGAACCGCTACCACAACTAAGAATACGAGAAAAAAAATGAGGACAGCTGCGCCCTACTGGCGCCAATTCTTCATTATGGAAGACCTGCGCGGTGGGACAAGCAACGAGAAAAGAAGTTTAGACAAAAAAGCATAGCCTAACAACTGTGTTTATCGAAGAATGAGTTCGCTATCAGCGCAGATAACATGTCCCCCTAGGGCTGACAATGAGACGGCTAAAAGTCATGAAACAAGCACGTTGAGGAGTAATAAATGCGCCAGCTAAATTCTGTTCAAAAGACACAAGAAAACGAATAAAAAAGATGAAAATACTCAGCTGGTTACGCGGCACATGGAGCGGTAAGAATAATCGTTGCCCCCGTCGTAATCATTTATTGATTGATTGATATGTGGGGCTTAACGTCCCAAAACCACTTTATGATTATGAGAGACGCTGTAGTGGAGAGCTCCGGTAATTTACACCACCTGTGGTTTTTAACGTGGACTGAAATCTGAGCACACGGGCCTAAAACAATTTTGCCTCCATGTAATCACTTACTAAACGTTTCATAATCATCCAAATCCAAACAAACTTTGCTCCGCGATCAGCACTCATTTCGTTGATCGGTTGACAATTGCTTTAAACAATGGGAAAAGCCTTGAAGGCACGGGCGAACTTATCCACCTCATACAGAAAAGCTTTTCGTTACGTGCCTTCTTTTACCGCGCAGACAAGTTCACTGCGAACTGTGTCCGTCCCGTTGCTCAGATATCCATCGTTCCTTAGCCTGTCCACCTTCTTTTAGAGACTTTGCGTTATTTTGGGGATGTTCAGGGTTTTTCGAGCGCTGCTCACGAAGCGGCGAAAGCAATCTAAAGTTTGGCCACCTCCTTGCGATTGCATGCATAACCAAGCAGCGGTTTTCGATCCTTTGGCTGGTGATACCCATAGTCCTCGTAGAACCTCAATTCTAAATGAATATTCAAAAATTACAAGGTATACAAAAAAATTCAACGGCAAACCTCAGACTTCGATCAAGCGTGCGGAATATTCCCAAAACAGACTTGGCTGTTTCTTTAAGATTTTTCTGCGTACGAACATCAACTAATTATGGGCAAGGCGAAATACTTTAACAGGATCCACAGACGGTGTTTCGTTGCTCAATTTCCTTCACTAAGCAAAAGGTCACTCAACGTTAAAGCCACCCTGGAGTCCATGCACGTCATTTTCAACTCCGACAGCAGGCTCAAAACTTTTGAAAACCTTTATTGAATTTTTTCAGTTTTATAGTTTCGAACCTTTATTTAGAATCGACTGCTGTCGGAGTTGCAAATAACTCTCCGTGCTGAAAAATACCATGTTCACGGACTCCAGTGTCCACATGAGTGTCGGCACAAACCGTCGCCGGACTTGTTATAAGTAGCACGGTGACGGTGTGTGCTTCATCTGTCTCCTTATCTTCAGTTTTAACTGGGTTTTCGCACATCCGCAGAACATCAAAGAAAGGACGGAGAGAGAGCGCACACCGGCACGACAGTTTTATAGTCGACCACATTGCGAAAACTTAACAGCTTTCTTGTGAAAAGCCACAAAGAAAAGGCCGAATTAGGTCGGAAATTCAAACTCTTGGCATTCCATCTTTACGCTATAACATTGATTGATTCATTGATTGATTGATTGATTGACTAAGTGATTGATTGATTGATTGATTGATTGATTGATTGATTGATTGATTGATTGATTGATTGATTTCTACATACTGCAGCCCAACTTGGGAGACCGCGGCAGTGGCGTTTTTTAACGTCAGCACACGAACAGAAAGGCAATCCAACACTGCAATAAAAATAAAATAAAAACAAAGAGACAAGAAAAACAGAAAGAACACAAGTAATAAACAAAGCGCGATTCAATATATTCAATCAAGAATTCATCAAAAAGTAATGGTTTGGTTGACTCAGGCAAACTATTCCAGTTTACAAAGCGCGATTCAATACATTCCTTCAAGAATTCACCAAAAAGTAGTGGTCTGGTTGACTCAGGCAAACTATTCCAGTTTGTATAGTTTGCGGAAAGAAGCTCAATATAAATAAATTAATGCTTGGATGAAATGGTGTCAGATTGAGTTTGTGGCTATTTTTCGTGGATTTGAGTATACTGGGAGGCAATATTCTTAAGTTATTGTGTAGAATGAGGTATTAACAAGAATAAGTAGCGACTTAGGCATTCGCGATCGCGTCGCTTGGACAGAGTTTGTAGACATAACCTATCAATCTCAGAGGAGGGTAAGAAATTCTAGTCGTAATGTCAGAAAATGAAACGGATGGATTTTTTTTATCTGATTCTAGTGTGTTGCTGTCAGATACTTTATGAGGGTTCCATACAGGGCATGCATATTCAAGGATGGGTCAATGAGTGCTCTATATGTGGGCAATTTAGTTGGACGTAGACCATCATTTATTATTAGAATTAGATAGCCTAGTTTCCTTAAATCTTTATTTCAAATGTATTCGATAAGTTTAGACGAAGACATGTTGGCTGTGAAGATGAAGCCTACGTACTTATAGTCGGCCACACGTTTTAGAGAGGAGTCATTGAAAGAATATTCGAACAGGGAAACAAAGTAGCGTTTACAGAAAGAAAGAGTGACTGTTTTAACAAAATTTATATTCATTTGTTAAGTGTGGCACTATCTACAAAATTGTGCAAGAGAATCACTATGTTAAATGTGGTCATCATTTGTATTAATTACACTGTACAGTACACAGTCGCCAGCGTAAAGGCGGATTTTGCCGGACACATAATTGGGCCAAGCATTTATGTATAGTAAGAACAATCGTGGTCCCGGAACTAAACCCTGGGAGACTTCTGATTACACATTCACAACAGACGAGTTTGAGGAACGGAAAAAACATACTGGCGCATTCAGCCAAGTTAATGAAGGACATGACGTCTTTTAGTAAATACCGACTCTCTACCTCCGAAAACAAATAATTCAACAATGTAAGCCTAATCGGCGAGCACCTGTGACACAAATGAAACAGATTGCATGTGGCCACGCTGGTCTTTTTGGTCGCACTTGTCGATGCACTGCTGGTTGAATGCACGCGATTCACTTTTTTCAAACAGGTGCGCGATATTGCTCAATTTTCATTCAAAACCGTTTTTTAATTTAAAGGTACAATAAGGAATTGCATAAGGTTGATTACAAAAGTTGCGAGACAGAAAGCATGCTTCACGTTTACGTGAAATTCAGCCTAGTTTAGATTTCAGCATTGGGTCCTACTAGAAAACATAAATGGCACATTTGTTCTATAGTTGTAGGCTTTTGAAATTTGCTTAGCATTTGTATAAGCACCAGTGGCAAGTCTTTTTTCTGTATGCTTATGAGCCGCCAGCAGCTAGTCCACCTTTGTTTTTTAGTTATTTAACTTCTTTGTTTACTATTTCATTTTCGTACCGCTGATGTTCCCTGTAAAACTTAAGAGAGTGGCGTACACTCTCTTGAGAGAGTATTTTCTCACACCATATTTTACTCTATTTTTCAGAGCGAATCACCTTTTTTCTTTTGAGCAGAGTATAATAATGGCACCAGAAAAGGTATAAGAACTCCAACTACTTCCTTTCCGTATACTTGCCGAAATATAGCTCTAGTGCTTCGCAATGCACAAGTTCCGAGCCGAAAATGCAATCAGTAGAGTTAAGTGTGAATGGAATTAGGGCATTACTAAACAAACTTACCGATAATAAGGCAATTGGACCAGACGGAATTTCACCTAGAGTCTTAAAGCAGCGTGCTCAGTCAATTTCTCTATACCTGCACGTAATCTACACAAAGTCTTTGTCCTCGGGTGCCCTCCCAGACGACTGGAAAATTGCACATACAGTTCCTATTCATAAAAGTGGATCCAAGAAAGACGTAACCAACTATAGACCTATTTCACTTACGTCCATACCCTGCAAGTTATTAGAGCATATTCTGTATAAAGAAATAATGGCACATTTATCAACAAACAACTTGCTGGCGTCTCAACAACATGGTTTTCGTAAGGGCTTATCTTGTACAACACAATTAATTGAATTCAACCATGATTTAGTATCTCAAATATACAATAGTGGACGAATCGATTGCCTTTCCCTGTACTTCCAAAAAGCTTTCGACACTGTGTCGCACTCTTTTCTTTTAAGTGAGCTTGCTGCGCTAAACATTGACCGCGAAGTTCTGGTGTGGATAGATAATTACCTTTCAGGCCGCCAACAGTGTGTAGTATTAAATGGCAAAAATCAAGTTTTGTAAACATCCCTTCAGGGGTGCCACAGGGCTCAGTCCTAGGGCCACTTTTATTTTTAATATATATAAATGACATTTGCTCAGGAATTGATTCTAATATACGGTTGTTTGCAGATGACTATGTCTTGTACAGAAAAATTAGAAATGAGAATGATGTCGCCCTGCTCCAAAGCGACTTATCGCGCATCCAAGAATGGTGTTCAAGGAGGAAAATGACATTAAATGCCAATAAATGCATTCATGTTACTTTCACGCGTAAAAAACTAAGTTAGCTTCAGAGTATGTAATCTGTAATATTATAGTAACAGAAAAACCGCATTATAAATAATGAGTGTAACTATTTCAGCCGACTGTTCAAGGAATGCACACGTTGATTCAGTTGTTGCGAAGGCCGCCAAGTCACTAAATTTTATACAGCGCAGCCTGACACAAGCGCCGGCATGTTTGAAATCAACGGCGTATTCAACATACATTCGCCCTATGCTTGAATACGCCTGCGCCGTGTGGGACCCCTGGCAAAGTACTTTAAGTTACAAACTTGAAAAAATACACAGTAGACCTGCAAGGTTTGTCCTAAGCCGGTACTCAAGAAATGACAGTTGCACGAATATGAAAAATGAAGTAGGGTGGGAATTATTCTCATCGCGTCGAAAGAAACTGCGGCTAAAGCTCCTGTACCAAATATTTCATGGTAAAACCGGCATTCGAAAATAAAAGTACCTTCACAGTCCTCATTATATCTCTTCGCGAAATGATAATTGTTTCAAGATTTTAGAGTACCATACCAGATCTAATTTGTATGCTAAATCGTTTTTTGTTCGTTCCATTAGAGAATGGAATCGCCTATCAAATGAACAAGTGTGCTGTAATAATGAAGATGTGTTTTTCTCGACATTGTAACCCCCCTGCTGCAGCGCCTTCGGGCTAAGCGCGGTAATCATTGAATAAAGAATAAAAAAACTCAGCAGAGTAACATGACTCTTGCCGAAGCACAATAGCATGAGCCCAGCCAAGGCAGTAGGGGTAGATTCTAGTACAAAAAAAAATTGTGGCCGCAGAATTCGGGTCAAAAATAGACATTAGATTGCTTTTGCCGATTTTCATCGCACGGAGGCCGTAATGGTGGCTGAATACGAGCATCACAAGAAAAAAGAAAAGCAAAATAGCCGAGTGAGGCTCGAACTCACTACCTCTAGACGCACATCAGATAGCAAGCCCGACTCGCTACTTCTTCACCAGATTGAGAGATGCGACGTGAGCATAAGCGTGCGCAGAGTTTCCCTCTAAGGGGGAGGGGTGAAGGTTCGTCGCAACACCCCCTTCATCATGCCGATGTATGGGGCTGGCTTAGTGCCCCCCAATCTTACCCCTCCCCCCCCCCATGCTCACCCATGTGAACGTCAGCGTTTATTTGTTATTGTCACAAGTAATGTCATTCATATGTCTTCATTTTCTTGTTAGCAGAATTGAGTGCCTCCGCAGTTGCAACAGCCACACGGACGGCAGTTTATGAGCTTGGTTTGCGCTTCGCGACATCTCAACGTCCACGTCCGTCCGATAGGTTTTGCAGTAAAAAAAATAAATAGATTAGCGTAACCAAACATTCGTACACCATTCGCCCGTCTGAACTGCGCCCTGAACAATTCATGTTTCATGCCCTACTTGGACATATTTGCCGCCGTTTTTGCTGACGTCTCGCAACTGCAGTCATGATACTTCACTGTTGCCGTAGCGTGTATTAGGCTTGCGGCAGCATCCGTGCGCGACGACCACGCGCGACGACCGACAAGCAAAGGAACAACTTTTCCTTATCGGTGAGCGCGACAGAAGGGGTGCTAACACAAGCATCTTTCAATAAGCAAATCTTTTTTTAGCTTACTACACGCGAGATTATAGAGGCATAAAAGATTTGCTCATCGAAAGATGCTTGTGTCAGCACCCCTTCTGTCGCGCTCACCAATAAGGAAAAGTTGTTCCTTTGCTTGTCGGTGTGATGTACTTATGCCTTGTCATTGTGTTTCGCGCATGACTGTTGCGACTGGTAACTGTATAAAAGCGAAGACCTTCGCAAGAAATAAATTGTTGGCAGTTCAGCGCTCTGTCTCGTCTCTTCTTCTGTCCCATCCTGCCCTGTCATTTGTGCTGGTAAGCACTCTTTATCATGTTATACCAACACGCACAATCCTACTGTCCCGTGAATATAAAACTATGAATATAATAAACATGAATAAGAAAACAAAACTATAACGGTTTGAATTAGGCTTCGATCATAGCCAAAACACCAAGGTTATAATCACTTATTATTCAGCTACGCAAATACGAAGCTAGAAAAGCAGATATCAAGAGTTCCAAGTACAATTCAGTGCGCTGAAATTCACTGGGAGGCGCTGAAAACGCTATTCTCTTTATTGGTCCTCTGCAATGCCACAACGAACAAATGCAGCACTCTCTACACGTTTGGTTATTAGGTAGTGGTAATTAATCACACATCGATATACAGGCGGTGTACAACCACGTTTTACTCTCTCATACCTGCAGAGTAGATGGGCGTTCCACTCTCTCAGAGAGAGGTATACAGTATCCAGTAGTTCTACTCTCTCTGATGCTTTGCGAGTGTAGAACGTTCCTAAGAGTAGCCCAGCCTTTTTTTTCCTTGCGGTATACTCTCAAAAGTTTTTAGAGTGCTTATGTAATGCTGTACTATTTGGAAGAAACAGCACTCTGTCATATGATGATTGCTGCACTTTTTTTTGATAGCTTCGAAGCTATGCCCATTCTGGAGTCTGTGAAATAAATGATTGCATAATAAAGGAAGCGCAACTTTTGTCACGAGAATTCAGAAAACGTGGCACACATCCTAACTAAAAAAAAACACACGTTAAGGATGATAATTTCAGCACACACGTCAACCACTCCAAATCACTTGCCACACTAGACCGTCGCATCGGGCGAGGAGGACCGGACTAGCAACCAGAGCTCTCCTGCTTTCTGGAGGCTGCCCACGGCGGGGAGTGTACTGGCTGGTGCTTGAATAGGTGGCGTTGACGAACAATTTACGATGTTTTAGGTCAAACTGGGGATTTTTTTTTCTCTATAATGGCGATGTAAGGGAAAGGTGAATGGGAAGACACAATGCCCCCCTTTTTTTATTGTTCTAAGAAGTACAGCAAAAAAGAAAACTACCGTTTGAGTAAGTATGCAGCACACATTACTAAACGCGCAGCGTTTACGCTTGCTTGATGATACATGCTTTGTTTTACGTAACAAGTTCTATATCAGCAAGCACCGCAACATTCCCGGAATTTCCAGTGTTCCACTCAGCCAAATGACAATTGGATATGGTTAGACTTACGATCAGCAAACATAATCGATCATGTACGCGCCCTGTCCATTTAAAAACATCTAAGCACCACTCATGTATACCCATCTGTGTTGTTTTTGCTTTATTTTACGACGAAAGTTGTTACGAGATCACAACTCGTGTCTCGCGCAGCGCCGTAGATGTCCGCCGCCGCTGCCGGTCTCCATAACCACACCGAGCGAAATTAGCAAAAAACGCCAGGTCAGCGCGGAAGGCGCAGCACAGTCACAGCGAAGGCTAGTAGAGCGGCCTTTCAGAGCCTTTTCAAAACAATCATTGCGTAACTGCTGCAAGCACACTTGCTTGATACCCACCAGTGCATTAATAATAAACCTCTGAGTAGCAGGCCGGCATTCGCTATGTTATGTGTCGTCATTCTTCTGAGAAGCGTGATATCTGCTAAACACTTGCAAGGAATTCCGTGCTGACTGTTCATGCAGTAAGTAGCTGACGACGATGAGTAAATATGGCTGAAGCGGGTATGCGCCACAGTTAATAGGGGAACAAGAAAAAGCTTCTTTAATGGATTGGAGCATAGGATGACCCACTCGTTACGCTATTCGTATTGTGCGATGACTGCTTGTTCTTTTGCTTTTTAAAAACGCTTTATAATTCGTGTCAACGGGATTGCTTTTTCGACATCAAGGCTGCCTAAGGCAAGTTTGCCAACAAGTTCCAAGCACCGACGTAGCTTAGTAGTAGAATAATGGGCTGGAACCCAGCGCGGACCAAGGTTCGAGCCTCACAATTTCATTGGTACTAAGGTTTTTTTTTTACAGCAAAAGCTGTTACGAGATCACTACTCGGGTCACGCGCAAATGTCCGCCGCCACTGCCGCCGCCACTGTCCGTAACTACATCAAGCGAAATTAGAAAAAATAAATCTAGCACCAAGGACACAGTGGGGTTCGAAACCCAGGAAAATCGACTTGCTGTGCAGACTTGAAGGAAAACCAGAAGGGAGACAGGACAGAGCACAGACTACTTACTGTTTATCGTCGTTTCATGAGGCCAATATATAGGCATGCTACACTGCGCTTCCACGATGCGCACAAAACCAAGGGCGCCGCAAACAAAGCCGTCACAAAAACTTCAAGTATGCCAACCGCCACAATCTAAATTGCATATTGACAAGGTGTGCACTCATATTTTATCTAATTTCTTATCTTTTTATCTTTTCATTGTACCAAGCATCATCAAAAGCGTGAGCATATAAAAACGTACTCTAAACCTTTTTAAAAACTTTTTAAATAGCGCTTAGCAACGACTAAAACAATAAAACAACATTATTCTCATCACCCTAAGCAGCACCATACGAATAAAAAAAATAAAGCAGTACGGCGAGAAAGTCAAGACACAAAACTTTATGAAAAATTACTTAGCGTCGCATGGGAAATGAAAAAAGAGAAACGACTGCACACTCATAAAAAGGTCAACAAAAGAAAACAAGAAGAACAATGAAAAAGAACGCCTTGCAAGGTGAGTGAGGTCTCGATACCTGGTAGTAGTCACTGTTCATTTTTCGAGATTGTCTGTTGCAGACATTCACTTCCTTCAGTTTTCCAAAGCAGCTAATAAGAGACCATGCCACATATTTCACAGGCAGAATATTTGCGGACACTTGCAAAGTTCATGGTGTACACCACGAAAGAACGACACCTTACCACCCTTAGGCCAACATAACTAAAGGTGTCAACAAAAACTTTAAAACAATGTTTGTGTCTTTCAATGATCGGCACAGGGACAGGGGTGCTCGCGTAGAGGAAATGCCTCGGCTGTTCCTGCGAATGCACATCACCCTCATTTGCTTTCACGCTAGCCCTCGTTTGGGCCTATGGGTATACCAACTTCGAAAATGAGAACTGCCACCGTGTTCTGAAGACCAAGCTCTGTGCGCGATAAGTCGATGCTCAGAAAACGCGTGATATACAGTCTTGCTCTTTTTGTTGGCTTCATTTTATTCAATTGGGAATTCCAGACTGACGCGCCGCCTACAGTATTACATGAAAGCGGCTGTATGTA
>WOVY01012389.1:0-80000 GCA_013436015.1 Rhipicephalus annulatus
AAACAGGAAAGATTAGATAATATTGAGAAGGTAGATCAAATACTAGCCACGATCCAATCGTTAGTTGAGGCCACGGCCAAAGCGTCAATTGATATTGCAGCACTAACCACCAGAGTCGAAACCATTGAGCGATGCACTAATAGTGCAATGACAACACGTATTCTACATGTAGGAGTCAATGTGAAACCACTGCAACAGCACTCCTCGTATAATCCAACCGCGGCGACACCGATAGCTATTATATGGCAAGCTACTTTTACCCCTCCGTCATACGCGACTTAAGGCATGGGCAGACGAGGTAAGGGACAGTTCAAAATCTGGCAATAGAATTGTAGAGGATACGGGATCAAAAACATACGTTCTCGAACAATATATTAAGCAGGGCAATAAACTGGACGTTCTTTTGCTTCAGGAAACGCATGGGCTTGCCAAACTTGCGGGTTACCAATCCATAAGCACCGAATGGGGAGACAATGATAGAATTCTCAAGACATTAGTTTGCAGAGAACTGACGGTCAAAACCCATGACCTCGGTGTAGAACATGATTACATAATGACAGAAGTCATTCCTCGAAATTTGAGGGCGACAAGTATTTTTATACTAAACGTATGTAGCAATCCGTCAAGTCGGCGACAATAATTCAATAATCTCTTCAGGAAAGCGGTCGTGTTAGCGGGAGACGCTCAGCTTTTAGTGGGCGGATACTTCGACGCTCCACACGAAGCTTGGAGCTATGGCTTGACCTCCCCTAAGGGCAAATATCTATGGCAAAGCATACAAAACGAGAACGTTAATCACTGAGCTCAGTGCACACACGCGACTAGGCACGCGTGCCCAAAGGGATACGACGCCGGATCTCACAATGACTAAAAACGCCTGAGGTGGGACGTGGCATAATACTTTCGACGATCTGGGTAGTGACCATAAAATTCTTGTGACGACCATACCATGCGAGAATGACGCAACTCGGTCATCCAATCGAACGAAACGGCTTGTTGACTGGGACAAATTCAGAGCGATAAGACGACACTCGTTTTCCCCGCCAACATCGGACATAAAGAGCTCTTGCGAAAATGTAATAAGGAGCGTTGTTGCCGGCCTCTAGTCATCACCCAACCTATTTTTACACAGTGCTCGAATCCGTGTCAACTCTGTAAGGCACGCGGGAATCTTTTCGCATTTCGCTAGCATTGTTGGGTTTTCGCCTTTCTAAGGGCCGCATATTTTTTCTTTACGTTTATTTGTAATGTTCTTCGGTGGCTTCCTTGAAGTAGTGTTGAAACGCGTTTATGCAAACATGGTGTATGATCCATGCTTTTTAGTTAGAGACGCTTGCCGGTTTGCGCGCAAGGCGCGTTTCATGCCACGCCGACATCCACCGCATGTGGAACTTTTCGTGTGCGGAAAACGCGGCGTGCGTTTTCAACTTTAAGTGCTGGAGTGCAATTTCCGCGTTCTTTGACTAACAAATTTAGTTTTTTTTCGCATTGTTAGTTGCTTCGAGAAGGCGTTTTTTTCTCTGATCGTCCTCCCGCCGATAGATATCCACAGGCGTCAGAAATCTGGTAAAGGCCACCGTCACGCGTGGTTGTTTTCTCGCCGCCACTCAAGCTCAACTATACATTTAGATGTCCTCTCGCCCGGCATTGCAGCTTGCTACGATGACTAGGGCTGCCTATATCATCGCTGCGAAACGCATGCATGTCCCTGTAGACGTGGCGTGGGACCGCGCAGTGGTCAAAGGATCTAAGGGGGTCCAAACACACTTGACAATAAAGTATTTCAGTCTGGTTTTCAAGGTTTTCAAGACCCTAGATTGGAAAGAGTTAGGAATAAGACTAAATGGAGAGTATCTTAGTAATCTGCAATTGGCTGATGGCATTGCCTTGATGAGTAACTCAGGGGACGAATACAACTCATGATTACAAAACTGGACACAGAAAGTAGAAAAGTAAATCTGAAAATAAATATGCACAAAACTAAAGTAATGTGTGACAGTCTCGGCCGAAAACAGCACTTTTCGATAGGTAGAAAGACGCTGGAAGTTGTAAAAAAATATGTCTACTTAGAACAGGTAGTAACCACGGAGCCGAAACACGAGAGCCAAATAACTAGAAAATAAGAATAAGGTGGATCACATTCGGCAAGCATTCTCAAATCATGCATGGTAATCTCCCAATAACCTTCAAGAGGAAGGTATGTAACAGCTGCATCTTGCCAGTACTTACCTACGGAGCCGAAACCCGGAGGCTTATAAAGAGGGTTCAGCTTAACTTTAGGACGACGCAGCAAGAGATGGATAGGAAAATGATATGTGTAACCTTAGGAGACAAAAAGAGAGCAAAGTGTGTCAGAGAACAAACCGGGGTTAAGGATATCATAGTTGAAATTAAGAAGAAATGTGCATGGGCTGGGAACGTAGCACGTAAAATGGATATCCGCTGGCCGTTAAAGGGACTGTCTACCGTCGTCCATTGCTCTTGTGTTTCGTGTCGCAATAATAAGCGTACCATGTGAAGTGTCTAACCTTGAAGCGGTTTCTCTGAAAAGTGCGTGGAAATTTTTAAAACAGAATTTTTCTGTCCGCTTTCAGTCTCCTTCCATCAGTGGGATGAATGCGCACAATATTGGTCGGTGCCGGTGGAAGTCGAAAACTGAAACCGCGCGCGATTTTTGCAGCCTTCATCAAGTTTTGTTTATTAGTAAAACAAATATCTTAGTGGTCACTTTAGGCAGGCACACACATTTTCATTGTTCTCATGAGCGGCGGCGGACGCCGTGCTCGCGTTTCTCCGCCGTTTGCAGGCAGGCATGCAGGCAAGCGATGGATGGATGGATGGAAGGATATGGCTACAGTGCACTAGAAGGGGGCAGTGGGCTCACTCTCCGGCGGTGGGTATGCAGAGGGGTGGCTCCAGAAATGTCACACGTTTGTGGTTCTCTGGTCTCACGAGCGGCGGCGCTGGCATCGCCATCAATGAAAGAAGTTTGGGAGGGACGTTGCGGCCGAGTCGGTTGTGAGCCGGTTAAGTCCTGCACAGCAACAGAGTTTGAGCCACGTTGTGTGGCTGTGGACATTGTTGCGCCGAGTTTTCGCCGTCAGTTTTGAGCGTTACGCACCACGCAAGATGACAGTATGCTCTTTATGGTGCATACTGTAACCATGCCGCGACAACGGCAAAACCACTGTTAGGCGCTTGGGTGTCTAACAGGCAACGTGTTCGTGAAGAGTAAACAGGACATGTCATTGTTTGGCGTCCTGAAGGATGAAAACAGGCCGAAAGAATGCGAGAAAAACCAGCACAGAGCGGACAAGCTTCTGGAAGGCACCAACGCAGTTTGCGAACTCCACTTGCAACCGCGTCTGTGCATATTATTGATGAAAAAAAAGTGCGCATACCTCACCCATTATCTACGCCGAGGCTGTTTTCAACCTGTTTGGCTGACCAACTTTTGTGACCGAGGAGGCCTTCTTCCTCCCTCAAGTCAGCTGTACAGCTTCATAAAAAAGCTCGAGGATATTTTCAAAGAATGTTTTTGTCAGAGTAAGCTGCACTCTGACAGCATTATGGACATACTGGCAATTGTTCAGCGCAGACTCTCGATTGAAGTTGGTTGCAGTATGCACGCAGCTACGCTCACAGTGAAAGTAATTACTTTTTACGTTGTCACACGTCTTCGTTCAATGTGAAAGGACTGAACACTCACAATTAGGCAGGGAAGCGGCAGAGGGCCAGGTAGCTGAAGATGAGCCGTCACACATGAAGTGAATAAGATGTGTAAATCAGTGGCTAGATGGTGTACTTCAGTTCTTGCAAATAAGAGTTTCATGTCAGCAGCAGAAGTGTTCGTGTGTATCTTTATTTAGTTTTTCACTATGTCGCTCTACGTATGCCTAACATACGTGTATCTGCATAATTATGATTATTATTAACCCCCAGAAAACTGTTTTGCCATGGTCTACAACTGAAACAGAACAAAAATGATTTAAGCACTACAATTTCACTTTATAATAAACGCGCAAACCCAGCCAGCATGCCTGCATGGTAAAGCTTTTCTAGGAGTGAACGTGCACCGTTTTCTAATTATGTCGTGAAAGGGCGGGCATAATCTTGTTGCGAATTCTTTTTAGGTTTGGTCTTCACAGCATGAACCGTACGTTTGGTCACTGTATCAAACCATATAATTTGTGGGATGCATCATCCTTTTCGACAAGGTGTTATATTCGTGGAAACACGATTTGGCCTGAACAAATTTAGTGCTTATCAGGAATACTCCACAAACTCAAGCACACACCCTCCGAAACCCACACACACACAAAATAAAAACGTCAACTGCGTCGCACTAGAAAGGAGAATGCATAGACTGCGCTGGCTGCCATCGGACTAATTTTCGGGAAGCTGTATCGCAAAAGAAAAGGAAAACACTGCGAAGCGAGGGCACCACAAGCTCTTAATATAATCATATGGCAGTCAAAGCATGCAAGTTTATTACAAATATTGAATAAATGCACGTTCCAACTTTTACGAGCGGCCATCGGCGAGCAGCTTCTGCAGGTGAAGCTTTCATTCAAGATGCCTGTGGCGCCATCTCTCCTATGTCACGCCAAAAGCGTCAGAGTAGCTGCTGAGTAAGCCCACTGCGCTTTTCTAGTACACTGTAATATGGATGTACCCTTTAGATCAGGCGGTGGCTAGCGCCACCAACAAGCCGTAATGCCTAATGAAACAAAAACTAGATTTTTTCCCCCTTTAAATTGTGAGGTTGAGGATTCGTACTTTGCAGTGAAGGGTTTAAATTTCACTCGTGCCTTGACTTTAGCCACCAATCAGATAACCTCCTTCTAGCTAATTTACCCGCTTAAAGTCTAGTTTGCCCTCCCTGTTCCTAAACTCCAGTGCTTTGGAAAAATCCGCGCCATCGTCCTGAACTATAGGGTGAAGTCCTTTACAGATTATTATCAAGTGTTCGGCAGTTTCTTCTTCCTCTCCACACGCACTGCATACCGTGACTATCCCTTCGTACTTGGTCCGATATGTCTTGGTTTGCAATACTCCCGTCCTGGCCTCAAACAGTAGGGAACTACCCGGAGTATTATCATAGATCCTTTCCTTGGCAATTTCCTGCTTAAAAGTTCGATAGACCTCAAGTTCAGACTTTTTAATCATGCCAATTCTCCACATGTCGGTCTCCGTTGCCTTCACCTTCTTCTTAATCGATAGTTCTTTTTGGTTTGGCCCCCTGCTCTTTTCTAAGTATTTACACGTCAATTTTTCGGTTCGCTTTCTTCATTTTGTATCGACATTCTTCATGTAGAAGTAGCTGACTACCTTACTAGCCCAACGCTCCTCCCCCATTTCTCTCAATCGCTTCTCAAATTTTATCTTGCTGCTAGCTTCCCTGCCCTCAAATGATGTCTATTCCATATCACCTTCTACTCCCTGATTTGGTATATTCCCGTGAGCTGCTATAAAGCAAGCCTACCTATTTCACGTTGCATAATTTCTAATCTTGCTTGAACTTCTGATCTCATGCACAAGACCGCATTGCCGAACGTCAGACCAGGAACCATGACCCCTTTCCATATTCCTCTCACAACATCATACCTATTGTAATTCCACAGTGCCCTGTTTTTCATTACCGCTGCATTCCTGTTACCTTTAGTCGTCACGTATATTTCGTGTCCCTTAGGTACTCGGCCCCATTGCTTATCTATACGCCCAGATATTTCAATTTATCTGTTATCTCTAGCGTGACCTCCTGTATTGTAAGCTCACTACCTTCATTGTCATTAAAAATTATGACTGCTGATTTTTCCTTACTGAATCTGAAATCTAACCTATCTCCCTCATTACCGCAGATGTCCACCAATCTCTGCAAATCTTTCTTGTTGTCAGCCATTAGCACTATATCATCTGCGTACATCAATGCTGGTAGTGCCTGTTCAACGAGTTTTCCTTGTTTGACAAAAGAGAGGTTGAAGCCCAGTCCACTTCCCTCTAATTTGGCCTCTAATCCTTGCAGGTACATCATGAATAATAAGGGTGACAGAGGACACCTATGCGTAAGCCCCCGTTTTACCTCTGCAGGCTTGGATACCTGTTTTCTCCACTTGATAATTACATTTTTACCTTTAAAGATATCCTTTAAAAGATTAGTGACACATCTTCCACGCCTAGCGTGTCCAGTATTCCCCACAATTCCTCTTGAACCACGCTATCGTACGCTGCCTTGATATCCAAAAATGCTAGCCACAGGGGCCTGTGTTCCTTTTCTGCAACTTCAATGCACTGAGTCAGTGAAAACAGATTGTCTTCCAACCTCCTGTGTTCCCGAAACCCATTCTTCATTTCCCACAGCACCCCCTCATCCTCTATACATGCATGCAGTCTTTCCTTTAAAATCTGCATCGCCCGCCTGTAGACCACTGGTGTCACTGTTATAGGACGGTAGTTGTTTATGTCAGCTTTGTGCCCCCTTTTTTATAGATCATGCTCATCATGCTAAGTTTCCATCCATCAGGAACTTCTCCATCGATTATTATTTTGCTCACTGCCTCTCTCAAAGCCTGCTTAGACTTCGGACCTAATGTCTTTATCAGCATAATTGGAATGCCATCTGGGCCTGTTGATGTACTACTAGGAACCCTTTTCTCAGCCCTTTCCCACTCTCGTTGTGAAAATAAAACCATCGTGCCTCTCGATTCATCCTTGTCAATTGTGCTGCATAAAGCACTTCTTTGTTGAAATTTTTCTGTCACCCTTGTTCGTATATATTCAATAGCTTCGTCCCCTTCTAGCCTAGCACCTTGAGCGGTAGTTATAAACCTCTGCTCTAGGCTCGTCCCATTTCTTAGTGAGTTTAGATGGTTCCAAAATTTCGCAGCTGCCTTTCTATCTTTTTTATGTACTTCTGCCAGCCACTGAGCTCCCTTTCTTCTAATATTTTCATTGATCAGAAGGGGTGCATCTTTCCTACAGCTTAGAAAGATCTACCATTTTCTTTCAACATTATCTGTTGGTTCACCCCGCTGCTTAGCATGTCTGTGTTCCCTAGAGGTTTCCTGACGTTTTGCTATGGCTCTCTTAACTTCCTCATCCCACCAACTTTTGGGGTTGTGTCTTTATTTCCGGGGTGACTTGTCACGTGCCTTAGCAAGCTCTAGCTCTAATAGTCTAATTAGATTTGTGTATGACCACACTGTTTTTTTATCCTCAGCGATTACTTCCTCAATTTTTTTAGTAGATATTTCAATTTGCCTTTCTGAATAAAAATTTTCCTGTAGTTGCTCATCTTGTCTCCTTCCCACTTTCACTGCTCATCCAAAACTTAGCTTGATACGTTTGTGATCACAACCCAGAATTCTAGAGCCACCTTTATCTATGTGCGTTCCCCTGAGCTTATCATACATCCTATGTGACATCAGTGCGTAATCTATCGTCGACTGCAGTCTTCCTACCTGCTATGTTATCTACCCTTAACACTTCTCGGTACTGTTGCAAATGATCAAATCAAGCCTTTCACACATATGCATGATCATTTTGCCTGTCCGGTCAGTATACCCATCTATATCTTCTATGTGCGCATTCATATCTCCTAGTATAAACATCTAGCACTATCCTTCTAACTCCTGAATGTCATTTGATATACACTCTACCATTGCCTGGTTTTCCACTCTGGCCTTTGCTCCCGTCCTCAAGTACATGAAACCAAGGAGTGTCATTTGCCCTGCCACTTTCCCTTTTAGCCATAAATGTTCCTTGCACTCCTGCTTGACCCTTTGCCAGTCAGTACTTTTATGAATGAATGCCCCAATACCACCCCCCTTTCTGCTGCCTTCTGTTCTATTAAAATATTCCCACGCACAGTCCGCATTGTTAGGAGGTTGTTCCATGTCCCCGAGATGTGTTTCTACAAAACCGTATACCATCGGCTTCTCCTCCCTTAGCTGTTCTTCTATCTCTTCCCACTTCAGCCTGTTCCTACCACCTTGCATGTTAATATACCCTATGTCTGAATTGGCTCGGTGCTCGTGGCTACGTCTATTTCTGCCCCGGACTCTACCTATCTTAGATACTGGTGGCACTTTGGAATCGTATCTGTCCATACCACCCGTCAAAAGAGTCTCCCGGGTTGTTTTCATCGTTACTAGCTATCCTGCACCCCGATGGGCCCGCTTGCCCCCTAAAAAAGTTACTGCGCGTCCTGCAAGTCGCCAGCCCACCTCATGACCTAGCCGCCCATCGAAGTGAATTCTGTCTCGTTGAAAACCACCCCACCTATGCACCTCTCTGTTTATTTTCACCACCTCAAAGCCTTTCTCTCGACTCATCCGCCATACCTCTTGCGATTACACACCGGCAGCGCCACTGGGCGGCTATTTGCACGCATGAGAAAAAAAAAGCAAATATTAGATTCTGGCACGACCTAAAGCAGCCTCAAGGTCATAAAATACAATTTCAAGTTATACGTGCTTGTTTCTAAGCAAGCTAAGTCTTCCTGCGAGGATTTCTTGTCCTACCAATAGACTGTCAAGATTGACCACATTCGCGGTTGGGTGACACTAGTAGTCACTTTTTATGAACTTTCAACATCAAGTTAAAAATATAATTCATTTTTTTCTGGCATAAAAGCATGCTCGTTGCCGCCGATGTGATGAGCGATCTTTTCATTTGCGCCACAATCAGAATTTTTTTCCGAGTGGTACACAGTCTTTTTAGGAGTAACTTACTGGACTACCAGAGAAGGCAAATGCACGAAAGGGATACAGAAAGTTGGGTGGACCGATCAGATTAAAAAGTTCGTTGGTATAACGTGGCATGGGAAAGTACAGAACCGGGTTGACTGGCGGATCATGGAAAAGGCCTTTGCCCTGGAGTGGGCGTAGCCAGGCTGATGATGATGCGTGACAAAATCTCCTATCATATCTTGTGTGATGGTGATTACGAGATGTTGACAACCAGTGTTTCCTTTAGTATAATGTCGTCTACCGAATAAAAACGGTGCAACATGGCTTTGTACCTACATTGAGCAATAAGAATTTGTCAGCATTTGAGAACATGTTCCACTTTTGCACCAGTCTGAAACTTTCGTGAAGGCTTTGTGGAGTGAGGTTTAATCAGCCTGAGATTTAAACATGTTGTAAAGGACGCAGCGGTCCTTGTATCATTCGTGTATTTCATTTTGCTGCTCCAGGCAGTAATATCGAATTTGGCAATTACGGTGCTGAAATACTCCTTGTTTTCTTCTCCGCTGAACACAAAATTGTTGAAAACGTCCAAGGCTTCCTCCCCCGCAACGCTGAGGAGCAGGGCCATTTTTGCTGCTTCCGACCTCGGATTAGCTTGGCATGCCGTCGTTTGCAGAAAAAATTCGAACTGCTGACGAAACCGCGTCCAGTTCCTTCCTCCATCAGCTGTCAAACGTAGCGGTTTAGGCGGCCTCAGGTGATCCATGTCGTTGCTTATACGTATCCCACTTCTGACACCATGTTTCATTCGCGTGTGGAATGAACAGACTGGACAGCTGGGTTGTCGAGAAACAAGTGAAACCCATCGTTTATTCTGCGTTGGTAGTTATAGTCGAAGGTGGAAAGGGTTAGAAAAGGTGTGGGCCAGGAGTACGCGCGAGGCAATGATGCATGTAGATAGCACATGTGCTTTCATCAGAATGATACAGTCCTAAAAAGTTTTATTATGACATCGCTGGGTATTTTATTTACAATATCATTTATATAGATGAGGAATAAAATTGAGTGCAAAACTGACCCTTGCGGCACCCCTGGAGTTACCTAAAGCGTCCCTGAGCAATACTTAGCGACCTAGTCGTGCTGATATTTATTACCAAATATGCCCGAATGAAGTAAATCAGTTTGCTATTAAGTACAATGGTGCACAGTTGGTGCAATAGGTTGTTTGTCGAAAAACTTTGCGTAGTCCAAAATGTAGCATTTATCGTTGCTGTTAATAGTGAGTGAAAAATTTTGACATACAGTAAAAGCAACTGTGTTTCGGTTGACAAACCACACAGAAGCCCATGCTTAGCGTAGAATAGCGAACAATTTTATCAAAATGTGGCCAAGCCTCGGCGAAATATATGTTCAAGTATTTCAAAGCTTCTTGAGGTAAAAAAAATAATAGGTTGTGATTAGACTCCCGCAAGCAATCAGTTGACTTCTGTGTTTCATTTCGTTTTCATATAGCTTACCCTCTACGCCATATGGCATAATAGAGGGGAGTGGTTACAAGTGAAGAAGAAATAAAATTCAGCATAGAAATAAGTTAGTCAATAAACGAAAACTCCTCATTATATAACGTTGGCTGCGTAAGGACCACGTCCTCAATACTGTATGAATGCCTCTTCCTTACTTTTGTCTCTCCCCTTCCCCCTTCCCCATTGAAGGGTAGAAAACCAGATACTTGCTTTCCAGTTATCGTTTTTTCCTTTCTTCATACCTTATATCTCTCCCTACAATATGAGCATAATACATAATAATACATAGCATAATACATTGTACAGTTTGTAATACACAATAATGGGTAATTTTTGACAGAAAAGATAGGTATTATTAATAGTTACTACGTCCTCGGGTAGGTGACTCCAATGTGCTGATGTACGAGTCATGATAATGATCGATAAAAACACTGGGAGTTGCATAATGCGATGCCCACTTTATGACGGGGGTCGATGCGATGGCATACGTAATAAGGTTTGAAAATTAGTTGGTCATGAAGAGTTGGATGAGAAAATAGTTTGTGAAATGTGGCCAAACGGGATATTTTATGACGGGATGCAAGTGGAGAGGGGCCTAGGTCGGATTTCATTAAAGTTATACTGGCAATGCGATTAATGTAACAGGATGAAATGGATGGAGTTATTCTCTACAAGTTCTAGTGGAGCGATCAAGTTATCGTGGTAAGGACACCACACAGAAGAGGCATATTTGAGTTTAGATCTTACTAATGTGTTATATAAGAGCTGATGGTGCTTTCGAAAAGGTTGGACGTATGTAGCCTAACATGCTATTGGTATTATTAGCAATGTATTCGAGGTGAGAGGAATACGATTATCCACCAGTCTGACGGAAGAGAACACGTTGTAAGATGCGTTGGCTAAAAACGCATTATTAATGATGAACAAGTAATGCGAAGTTCACTCTGCGCAACGTTCAAAAAGACTGTATTAATGTTATGGGGACCACAGCTTTTTTAGAATCAAGATTAAGATGCAACTTAAAAATACTTTCTTGGAGTACAACAAGACCATGCATAGACGAAATATACCATCTGGCTTAGTAACAACAACGGTATCTTTCAGTATCGGTTGCCTCGTCAAAAGACTACTCTTGCATCAAGGCGGAGCCCACGGTTCTGAAGCAAATGGCACGATACGACTGGACGCACAGGGAGGCAGCCGTAGTAAATCGGTGTCTGCATCGACATCGGCGCCATCGCTCGTCCTCAAAGAAGACACATGCTCAAAAATTAGTGCCCACTTCGTTGCGACACCACTCAGTCGTGCCGTGAATGGGACCACCACGTTCACGAAGGAAGCGAACAAGCATTTTGCTTAAGATGAATGGCCTACGCTTGCAACCTACTTCCTTGCCAAGGAACCTAGGCAGGTCGTGACTCAATCAGAGCCTTCTCCAATCATGGATGATACACTAAAAACAGACGGCCATGTCATTTGGATGCTGCGTTCCCCCTTGGAAGCCATCCTATCGATGTTGGTGGACACAAAGACAGCTTCTGCTCGAAGCGCCCTTAAAGTTCTGGACTCCCTTAGCCCAGTTCTTGAATCCGTCAAAAAAGTCACAGTTTCACCAAAAGAGCGAAGCAATGAATGCAATTGCAACATATATTCGTATGTTTTACGAAGCAAGGCTAGCATTTTAGGAGCATTATTAGTTGTAGTAAACATGCTTGCTAAGTAACGGAGTTTCCTGCGACGCGGCCACAGTAAATGACAACAACAAGGCTCGTGCGTGTAGTCACGGCGTCGATACAAGAAGTGGGGCGGGCAGTCAACTCATTTCGATTTCACGTAACTCTACAAAACGCTGGTGTAAGAGAACACGGCCGCTCCGGATAGACTTTTGGCACCGTTTTTTCAAGTTGAGAGTGCAGCCCGTAGAAGCTCCCGCTCACTGTGTGGGTCTGCGCTGATCGTTGCCGGTTTTCGGTCGAGCGTCGTCAGCTAGGGGAACTTGCCAGTACCCTGAGCGCAGATAGAGAGAAGAAAAAAATTTGGCTCCATGAAGGCTGTCAATCGCGTCATCGATGCACGGCAGTGGATAAACATCCTTGCGAGTGATCTTATTGAGCCGTCTGTAGTCCACACAGAACCGCACTGAACCGTCATTCTTCGCAACAAGAATAGCAGGTGGTGCCCATGGACTGTCCGAGGGCCAAATAACGTCACGTCGGAGCATATCGTCAACCTGCTCGTTAATTACCCGACGTTCAGCAGGCGACACGCGATGTCGACGTTGCCGTGATGGTGGATGGGCACTAGTGTCGGTGCGATGCGTAACAGCGGACATGCGACCGAGAGAACTTCGCCCGACATCAAAAAAAGAACGATATTTTTGCAACAGGTCCAGAAGCTGTGAACACTGTACCGTCGTAAGGTTGTCAGCAATGAAGAGGCCAGATACATCAGCATACGACGGATCAGAAGAGGAAACAGCACTGATGGTACGCGAACAGGGACAAGGCGAGTCATTGGATACGTCCAGGACTTGTGCGTCGTTGACTGATTCCACTCTGCCGAGACATTCTTCTCGAAGCAAGGTAACAATGTACGGAGATGGGTTGGTTACAAAAATAGCGGTGTTGCCCTGGGTGACTTGCACGGTCGTGAAAGGTTCTATCAACCCTTTCCTACTACAAGCACGATCGGATGGCCAAAAGAGTCTAGTTGTGTCGGAGATACCGGCGCCGTGGACCGACACAGCCGTCATTGAGTTTGGAGGCACTGTTGTGTGGTCTTTCATGAGAATCTTGCTCAGTGTCGAGGGACTGTCTCCTGGCGTCAAGTGCAAGAAGGATGAGAGTTCAATTTTGGCGGAGGCACAATGAATGACGGCGTCGTGGCGGGAGAGAAACTTCCACCCCAGGATGACGTCATGAGAGAATGCAGGAATGATGATGAATTGGGCGACATGTACAGAACGTCCTGAATAACAATGCGAGCTCTACACTTTGCTGTAGAATGAATAATATGCAAACTAGCGGTATGGAGGGACAATTCAGAAAGTGGCGTTGTCAATTTTCGAAGTAAGCGGCTAAGTTTAGCTCCAGTGTCAATAACAGCCGATGCACAAACACCGTCCAAAAGCACGTCAACGACATTTGAGGGGGCTGCTTTGAGGACTTTCACATCGCGATAGCGTCACAGTCGTTGCCGCGAGGACAGACACGACTAGTTTTTCTGATAGTGAAGGCATCATCGTCAATGCCTTTCATGACGTTTCAAATCTAGACATACTCAGATATGCTGTGGTTGGATTTGTTGCACAAGTCCAGGACATCTTCAATATAGGTGGTGAATGACTTACCAGCCGTCTGAGCACGTTCACGTAAGCGCTGCTAGCGGCGGCCGAAAACGTCGATTACAGCGTTTCCGCAGGGCGGCCGAAAACGTTAAATACAGCGGTTTTAAAATCAGACCAGGTTGCAAAATCAGACGCGTAGTTGTTGTACCACAAACTCGCTACGCCTGCAAGGTAGAACACCAAGTTCGTCAACTTGCCGTCCTCGTCCCATTTGTTGGGGGCACTCACGCGTTCGTAAATGGCGAGCCAGTCCTCCACATCGGTGCCATCAGAGCCAGTGAAGATGGATGGATCGCGGATCCTGGGGCCACCGGGACAAGGGGGCAGCATGGGAGAAGGTGTTTGCTGAGAGGCGTCGTGGGTCACGGTAGATGACAGGGTACGTGATCGAAGCTCCAAGGGCAATAAAGAGAATACAGCACTCTCCAATTAGTTGAAGTGTTTATTAGCCGGCAACCAGCGAACATACGCTATGGTGACAATCACGGCCAAGCACGGACTCACAGCGCGAGCGGCGTCCTTTTTCCCAGTCAAAAAAGTTCAAGTGGTCCAATAGAAAAAAAACCAATTGACATCAATTGGTTTTCAACTCATTGGAATTTCGCCACCAGTTTGACACGTACCAATTGTAGAGAGGAAGAAGATTATGTGCCGCAGTGGGTCACGCCTTTAGCGAGAGGAGCCAAGCGCGAGCGTTTGCCCCGAGTGCTGTGATTCCTGGGTCCATTGCTGGCGCCCACTTTCCGCATCAATAGACCTGCTGTGCAAGCACTACTTGCGCCAATAAACCCCGTTTCAGAGTGGTGGAGGTGCGGGGTAACTCAACCTGGAACTCCGCAACAGGAAACTACCTGCCATCCCAGAAATGGCTGAAGAAAACACCAAGCAAGGTACGACCCAGCCTCCGATGGTCATCGGGCCCACTGCGCTACACGTGCGCGATCCACCTTTTTTCGATGGTACCGATGAGCAAGACGTAGAAGATTGGCTGTCGACATTTGAAAAGGTAGGCGCAAGCAACAAGTGGGACGATACATCGAAGCTGCAATATGTACCCTTCTACCTGAAAGAGGTAGCGAGTCTCTGGTTTAACAACCGCCACCCGGAATTCGCCATTTGGGGTGCTTTTAAGCTGCGCATTACTGATGTATTCGGTCACCCCGAGGTACGGAAGCTCCGTGCCGAACAGCGTCTACGGCGACGCGCACAGCTTCAGGGGGAAGGCTTCACAAGCTACATTGAGGATGTGCTCGACTTTTGCAAGTGCATTGACCCTTCAATGATCGAAGCAGACAAGATCGAACACATCTTGAAGGGGATAGACGACAACGCCTTCCAGATGCAGCTGGCCAAGGGCCCCCGTACCGTGTCCGAACTCGCCACTCTTTGCCAGAGCTTCGAGGAGTTGCGCAAACAACGGGTCATGACACGGCCGCCAGCGGCTACCGATGAAACTCTCGCGGCATTGACCCTAGGTGGAGACCACAACACAATCATGTCGGAAATCAAACGATATGTGCGCGAGGAGGTGGCCCGACAACTTTCGTGTCTGTCGTATCAACCGGTAACGGAACCCTCATCTGAGCGTCTCGCGCCCGCCATCAGACAGGTAATACAGGCGCAGGTCTCTGAGGCACTGCCGTCCGTCTCTCAGACAACACCTGTCACCATGCCATTGACTTACGCTGCTGTTGCTGCTACTCCACCACGACCTCCACTTCGGCCAACTCCCCAGCCTCTACGAGTACCAACGACGCCATTTCCAGCAACACAACAGCGCTATAACGGAAACCTTTGGCGCAGAGTTGACAATCGTCCGATCTCGGTTACGCATGCGGATATTCAGGTCACGTGGCGCGCTTCTGTCGCCGGCGCTTCGCAACGGGCCCGGCTGCAGCTCCGAGGTACTCTGACGACTCTTTCCCGGCACCGTACAACGCGCAACGACAAGTGCCCCGTCGATGCGACCGACAATCAGTGCAACGCGACCCGTCCCCATCCGAACTAAACCACCACCCTGCTGCCGACTACCGACCATTCGGTCCCCGTCGCTCATCCTCACCACGCCGCTATACCATTCTCCGTCCCCGCTGCGTCACCGACCGAACCCCGCCGAGACGGAAAACTGACTGCCGCCGCTCCGGAGGCACGAGCTGCGAAATCATCGCATTGTAGAAGTCCTCGCCCATCCCCCACAAACGTTTTGGAACTGTTTGTTGAAGGTCTATGAACTCTTGCGCTTGTTGACACGGGTGCCGCCGTATCTGTGATGAGTCAAAAACTCTGCCGTTCGATACGAAAAGTAACGACGCCGCCTTCCGACGTATTGCTATATACCGCGAGCACGCAACCTATTCGACCAGTCGGAGCATGCACGGCGAGAGTAATCATTCAGGACGTCCTGTACCACATCGAGTTTCTCGTGTTGGCCACATGTTCACACGACGTGATACTTGGATGGGATTTTTTTTTACGCCACCATGCCGTAATTGACTGCGCTCGCGCGCAGGTGGAATTTTCTGTGTTTTCTGATGCGCCATCTACCGACAATGAGCTCACTCAACATGACAAGCTTCTTTCTGCTTCCGACATAGATGTTCCTTCTCTTAGTGCCATCGTTGTCCCCGTCAATCGCACTGAACTGTCCGGCTCTACCGTGGTGTTCTCCCCATCTGACGTTTTCAGTCGCCGCCACGGTACGTCTCTGCCATACGCTGTTCTGCCACCTCACCAAGATACTTGCGGAATCGTCGTTTGCAATCCTAGCTCATGCCCTGTCACCTTAAAAGCTCACGAAACACTGGGCTATGTTCATTCTGTTGATGACAATGTTATTGTGCCTATTGAGTCCCACGACCCTGGCCAGCAACTTCAACTGAACGCTGTTACTCCTTCTTTACGCGGGATGACTACTCCTCGGATATCTTCGATCGTTCCATCGACAGCCAGCTTCTTCTGGATCAACGAAACCAGCTAATAACCCTTCTGTATAAATTCCGTGATTCATTTGATCTTCCTCAAAAGGCACTGAGTCAAACTAACACCGTCGCTGACACAATCTACACTGAAACGCACCCTTCTTTGCGGCAACGCCCCTACCGCGTATCACCCAAGGAACGAAGTGTAATTGCAGAGCACGTGGACGATATGCTTCAGCGTGGTGTCATCAAGCCATCTTCTAGCCCCTGGTCTTCACCTGTTGTGCTAGTGAAGAAAAAAGACAGTTCGATCAGATTTTGTGTCAACTACCGGCGACTGAACAAAATTACACGGAAAGATGTGTACCCTCTTCCCCGCATCGACGACGCTATCGATTACCTACAAGGTGCCGAATTTTTTTCTTCGCTGTACTTACGTTCAGGTTACTGGCAGGTTCTAATGGCAGAGTTTGACCGTCCGAAAACAGCGTTCGTTACGCAGGATGGCCTATACGAATTCACGGTTATGCCATTCGGTCTGTGCAATGCACCTGCAACGTTTGAACGAATGATGGACAGCATTTTACGCGGCCTTAAATGGCAGTTGTGCTTATGTTACCTTGATGATGTTATCGTGTTTTCTCCTGATTTCCCTACCCACGTCGATCGTCTGCGCACAATTCTTCAGTGCCTCACCAAGGTAAACCTCCAGCTTAACCGAAAAAAGTGCCGCTTCGGGGCTCGCCAACTTACTATACTTGGTCACGTTGTGTCAAAGGATGCAATTTGCCCCGACCCGGACAAACTTCGAGCAGTAGCCAACTTTCAAAAGCCAACTTCACTCAAAGAACTTAGGAGCTTCATCGGCTTGTGCTCGTATTTTCGCCCTTTCGTCCACAACTTTGCATCAATAATAGCCCCACTTACGCAACTACTGAATGGTCCAGCTAATCTTTCTAACTGGACCCCGGCATGTGACGAAGCCTTCCTTACACTGCGCCGCCTGCTTACGTCGCCACCCATTCTACGCCATTACGACCCAAGTGCCCCCACTGAAGTGCACACCGCCAGTGGCGTTGGTCTGGGAGCAATACTCGCGCAACGAAAGCCCGGTATTCCATAGTACGTCGTCGCATATGCAAGCCGCGCACTCACGAAAGCGGAAATGAACTACTCCGCAACTGCAAAAGAATGCCTCGCAATCGTTTGGGCGTTAAGCAAGTTTCGTCCTTACTTGTACGGACAGAGTTTCGACGTTGTGACAGACCACCACGCACTTTGTTGGTTGGCGTCGCTAAAAGATCCTTCAGGTCGCCTTGGACGTTGGGCTCTTCGCCTACGAGAATTCGACATTCAGTGTCGCCTACCGCTCAGGACGAAAACACTCTGATGCGGACGCCCTCTTACGATCACCAGTGAGATCCAGCGCAGACCTGCATTCGGACGCCTACTTTCCCATCGCTTCCATTTCCGTCTTAAGCATGTCGTCTGAACAGCTGAAAAACCCATGGATAAAATCTCTCGTTAACATTCTTTCCGACTCCTCAACGTCTGCGTACCACGCGCTCTTCGCCGCCAAGCCACACATTTCGAAATACGTGATGCGCAACTATACCGCAGAAACTACCACGCGGATGGTCGTAAATGGCTCTTGGTTATACCACGCCACATGCGATCTGATGTCTGTGCGTATTTTCACGCCGACCCACAAAATGTTCACGCTGGTGTGTTAAAAACAAATCACCGTATCCGCCAGCGTTACTACTGGCGTGGTATGTACACCTTTGTACAAAAATACATTCGGTCCCGTTCATTGCGCCAACGACGAAAGACAGCGGCCCATTCACCCGGATTATTACAGCCTCTACCGTGTCCGGCTCGCCCTTTCGACCGCGTTAGAATCGATCTATATGGTCCCCTTCCGTACACTGCCACTGGAAATCGATGGATCATTGTCGTGGTCGACCATCTGACGAGGTATGCTGAAACAGCTCCACTACCTACGGCTGGTGCACGTGACGTAGCCAATTTCGTC
The DNA here is from genome assembly GCA_013436015.1 of Rhipicephalus annulatus. Classification (NCBI taxonomy): domain Eukaryota; kingdom Metazoa; phylum Arthropoda; class Arachnida; order Ixodida; family Ixodidae; genus Rhipicephalus; species Rhipicephalus annulatus. The sequence continues at coordinate 18,513 of WOVY01012389.1, forward strand.
TTGCGACGCTTCGTACTGCGTCACGGGGCACCACGTGAACTGCTGAGTGATCGAGGGCGTGTCTTTTTATCCGAAGTTGTACGACAACTCCTTCGGGCATGCCGCACGGTGCACCGCACCTCTACAGCCTACCACCCGCAGACCAACGGTCTAACTGAGCGCTTCAACCGAACGCTAGGAGACATGCTCGCCATGTATGTCAATTCCGGCCCATCGAACTGGGATGCTATTCTTCCATTTGTGACTTATGCGTACAACACCGCGAAGCAGTCAACCACAGGCTTCTCACCTTTCTTTCTCTTATATGGGCGTGAGCCATGCTCCACCCTTGACACCATTTTGCCGTATCGTCGTGATGTCTCAGAGTTCAACCCTCTCTTTGAAATTGTGCACCACGCTGAAGAGTGTCGTCAGTTGGCCCGATCATTCACCTCGGACAAGCAAGCACTCGAAAAAAACCGCCACGACCGCGACCGGCAAGTCGAGACTTTTGCCGTGGGCTCACTCGTCTGGCTCCGACTGCCCTTCCACTCCCCAGGTCTGTCCTCTAAGTTTGGTCCCAAGTTTCACGGTCCTTATCACGTGGTCGAACGTCGATCTCATGTCACATACGTGATCGAGCCGGTCACGCCATCTACAGACAGGCGACGCCTTGGTCGTGAGACTGTCCACGTGAGTCGTCTCAAGTCCTATCACGACCCACTCCTACTCTTGTCACCTTGACTTGCCAGGATGGCTCGTCTTCGTCGCAAGGGTATTGTAGAGAGGAAGATTATGTGCCGCAGTGGGTCACGCCTTTAGCGAGAGGAGCCAAGCGCGAGCGTTTGCCCCGAGTGCTGTGATTCCTGGGTCCGTTGCTGCCGCCCGCTTTCCGCATCAATAGACCTGCTGTGCAAGTACTAATTGCGCCAATAAACCCCGTTTCACAATGATATCTCATTGGTGAACCAGTTCATATCCAATTGGTTATAACTATTCAGACAGAACTGGTGGCTGATCGGTTGACCAATCGATGTAGGTGGGTGACCAATTGGTCATCTAATTGAAGCTCACTGGTGCCCAAATGGCTAACCAGTTAAAGTGAACTGGTGTAGAACTGGTAATTTAGTTAATCGTAAATTGTTCCCCAGTTGAAAATAGGTGGTCTTCAATTGGTTAACCAAGTTGAATAGGTGTAGTCATCCAATTGAAGGTAGCTGGCGTCTAAATGATTTGCCAGTTGAAGTGGACTAGTGTCCAACTAGACGGCCAGTCTAAGGTACATGGTGTTCAATCGGTTAAGCGATTGAATAGGTGTGGTCATTCAATTGACGGTAACTGGTGCTCAACTGGTCAGCCAGTTGAATTAGGCTGGTTGCCAACTGGTCAACCGGCTGAGCGCAAATGGTCATCCATTTAAAGCAATCTGGTGCTCAACACAAAGAGCCTTCATTAGACAACAATAGTTCTGCGAAAATGTCTCATGCAGAGTGAGCTTTGTAGTAAAACTCCCCATTTCTGCTAGTGAGGGTATTTGTAGTCAAACTGCCGCCTGTTCTGCTGCAGCTTCTGGAAAGGAAATCACTGGTGCTCAGTTTTTTTTCTTTGTTCCGAGTTGCAACGGGAAGCATGCAGGCAGGCTGTGCTAAAGAAAAAATATAACACAGAGAAAAATGAGCTACATGGCTGAAGTAAAGAGGTTAATACACTAGTCTTAAACGCTGTAACTGAACGCTCTGGCACTTTCCAGATCGGGTAGTTCGAGATACTCCACACGTGGAGACTTTGTCCTAAGCGGTAATGCATGCCAACATAGACAGTGCTATTCAGAGCGCGTCATTCGAGTGTTCCAGACGAGTGTGGTTACCTCTGCATGAAGGATGGAAATGTTATCGATGTAACAAGGCTTACCGCGTAGAGTAGCTCCCACACTTCATGCCTGCTACGCCCGTGCACCATGTCCGTTGCAGTCGCGAGCCAACACTAGTCAGGGTAACGAACAAAATGTGCAAAAGTGCTAATAATACAGCAGTTAAGGTGGTTCAAAAACAAAATACTTGCCTTGATTGTGAAGAAATGGGGCCGATTCAATGTATCATGCTAACATGATTATTGCAAAGACGCTGAATATAAAACACGCTGGTAAAGCTTATGACTTGCGTTCGCTGCGGTGGTGCGCTGCTGATGACGATGCTGATGGCACTTGCCGCCGCGCTTGCACTGAGAGCGCATGCACTTTATGAAAGTATAAAAACATGACTATTGCTTTGGTCGAAGAACAATACAAAATTTTGTAATAAGAAATTATATTTTTAAAGTTTATTTTGACCTTACTTTATTGCTTCGAATGCAGCGTTTTTGGAAGGGTTGTTAGTACAAAACCAATGCTTGCTCAGCCGCTTTCTCATTGTGTTCTCTTATGAATAAACTGCGGCGGCTGCTCGCGGGATAAAGATGTCAAGTGGCAAAAAAATGTACAGCAGTACTGTAGTAAGGTGTTTTATGATTTAAAAAAATGTTACAAAAATTTTACCACTTCCATTCATTGCCGATTTCACAGAACTTGCACATGGCACTCCATAGGTTCAACCAGTTGAAAAGAACTGGTTTTAGCCGGTGAGTCAGTTGAAATTACCTGGTTTCTATTAGGTGAACCAGTTGAACACTTACAACATTTACTCTTTACAACTAGAATGTTTCCAATAAAGGGTCTTCTCCAATTGGAAAGTTTTTCCAATTTGGGTGTGCTCATCCATTTGGACCAACAAGCATTCTAATTGGGAGGCCAATTACGATCCACTGTTCCAATGGTTTACCAATTGGGATGCGTGCAACCAATTTGACTGACAAGCATTCCAATTGGGAGACCAATCGGAAACTGGTGGGCCTATTGGAGTGACCAATCGTAACTGTGTGGTCCAATTGGTCCTCCACATTGAAGCATCACATCCCAATTACTTTCCAATTCATTCCATTTAGGACCAATTGCTAGGAAGTGGTATGACCGATTGGACCAATTCTCATTTTTTTTACTGGGTTGGGTAGCCCCACTAGAAGGTGCTCGAGAGTTCAACCCATTTCAGAGTTCGGAGGCTTCGCTGCCGCACATATACATATACGCGAATGACGGCGGCGACAGCGAAAAGTGGCCTAGGCTGTCCATATAACTGCTATCGCAATGATAGAAAGATGGCTACCCACACCTAATACTTCCGTGAAGAAGTCAAGGCAGCGTCGGTCATCCCGTGGAACGCCGGAGGGCTGAAAGCACGTCTTTCAGATTTTAGTTAGTTTGTGTATACTAACTTGATTCCACTCATCATAATTTGTGAGCCCAATTTGCCGAAATCAACCAGGCTGTTGGGGTACGAGACCGTCCCGTGTTCAACAAATGGCGCGTCTAGCAAAATCATCGTTTTTGTTCGTCGTGAACTCACCTATGTTGGGTCAACCAGTGCACGTGCCTCATGACGAAAATCAATATGTATGCATAACTTTTAAAAACAAACAACTTAACGTTTACTCTAATAGGCGTGTATAGCATATCCTCTTCAAGCAACTTTGATTATAGAAGATTAGCGGATATATGGAGTGTTTGCCTTGCACCATCGTTCATCTTATGATATATCAATGCACACCAACCTACCTGGGGCAGTACTAGGACAAATGCAAAAAGACGGGGATAAGCAAACATGACCAACAGCCATTGCCTTGCTTTGCTGAACGAGGGAAGCCCCACCTTTCTTTGAGGCGTGGCATATGGCAGCTGCTTCAATCTTGCTTTCGTCTCCAGCTTTCTCACCAGATAAGTAAAGTAGTGTGGGGACGTTAGAAACATGAGATGTGATCATATACCCATCTGCCTTACATCAAAGGCTTGTCTTCATATGGTCCACAGAAGACCATTCGAGCGATTGACCAGACCACCTTCAAATCTGACATGAAACATGCTTGCAGCGAGAGTCTAAGATCTGGGTTGGGGGAAATAATTAGCAGTAAAAGGAAAAACACCTCTCGTACTTAGATAATGACCTCTCCCACGCTAAACGATTTTCACATAGACAAGTAGCCAGATCAACCGGACCACTCAGCAACACCGCCTGCGCTCTTTGATGTATCTCTATATGCCAAGCGGACGTCAGTGATGAGAGGTCACACTGCTTTATCGTGTGTGCTTAGGTGTGACATTTACAAAATCGTATTCTTTCCGCATTGAAATGATTGACAATGCTATCTGCAATGCCAGTAATTGGATGGAGACGCTACGCCACACACTGCGTGACTGTCTGGTCTACAATGTGTAGAGACAATCACTGGTGTCCATTATAGCACGCCTTGACGATAGACGAATGTCTGTTGCATCTATAAATCGGCAAAGCTTGTATAGTTCGCTCAGGCTCACTCATGAAATATATTTTGAGTTTCAGACTGACTCGAACTCAGGCTCACGAAAATTTCCCTGAGTCGGACTCACTCGGACTCACACTCACAAAAAATTTATTCAGCTGGACTCACTGGGACATAGACTCACGAAAATATTACTCACCAGGACTCAGTATGATTCAGACTCACGGCTCAATATGAGTCAGAATGAGTACAAGTGAGTCAACTCATGGGTCCGTAAGCCAAGAATTAGCTGCTTCGATTGGGATGTCAATGGTTTTTAAAACCAATATCTCACGTAATCATGTGCTCTTCTTGGTGTCGTTTGGCAAAGCATCCTCGAAAAAAATTTCTGAAGGCTTCCAAACCGGTAAAGTCACTTTTATTGAAATAAATGACATCATGAGAAATATTATTGAATAAATTTTCTGGAAGAGTTAGTGGGGGCATGTAAAGACACCTCCTCCTACGTAATTCACGCCTCTAAATAATAAATATTGAAATGGTGTATGAACGACACACTATTAGAATACTTGAGTATACGTGAGAATAAATGTGAATCTAGGTAAGGTTGGTAGTAGAGCTGAAGATCTCTAGACATAACTTTAAGCTGGCAAAAGAAAGTGAAACATACTCAGACTCACTCAAAAAATATATATATATTTGCGCTTTGGACTCACTCAGACTCAGACTTGCCAAAATGTTCCTGAGCCGAACTCACTCGGACTCACACTCATGAAAATTTTCTTCAGCCGGACTCGCTCGGACTTAGACTCACGGAAATATTACTCACCCGGACTCGCTAAGACTGAGACTCACGGCTTGATTTGAGTCTGAGTGAGTCCTAGTCAGTCGGCTGATGTGCGAGTTCACCGACATATGGTTGAATCTGTTCTAGCATGTCGTCGACAAAAGACATTGCACTTGAAAGTGACCAAGAAACCACTGAGATTTTTGTGGAAGACGGATCCGATAAGCGGCTGTGAGAGTGATGTCACGTTATCCATATAACACCAAACCAGATTATTGAACTCCTCCTGACTAGGTGCTTGTGCACGCGCTGTGCGATGTGCTAACTCTCTGTCCCCTTCCTCTCCTTCTTTCAATCTCCCCCATCCTTTTCCGACGTGTAAGGTAGCAAAGTGGCTATTCTGGACAGGTTGACCTCCCCACCTTCCCTTCTCCATCATTCTATTCTCTCTTCAGTATCAGTTATAAGCTCATCAGCTGCTTTAGCCTCTGAGACTTGACATTCAATAATACTACTGGATTTTCTGCAACCTATACACCTCCCAAATTTTCCTGGTGTTCCTATAGGGAGCTGACTAAAATGGTTGTAAAAAAGAGCTTCTTAGCTTTCTTTACCTCAGTTTTCAGCACTGAGCTTAATTTGCTCGTGGCAAGCCTTGTGGCTGGCATTGAACTCTCAGTAATATAGGTGTATCTTGGGAGTAGTTCTGCCACGCAACAATAACCGTGATCTGACTTGCGCACGTTTTCTTTCGTGAAAATGTGGCGCTGGCCACTTTCCGCTCAAGAATTTCATGTCACACTGATAACGCGTGCGCCGTTTGTACTGTGAACTAACGGAACCATGGTGATAACGCGTGGAAAGTACTCGAAGTAGATGACGAATATTGTTGCGTGGCAGAAGTACTCTCCAAATACTGAATTTTTTTAGAGTGTTGCGTCTAATTCTTCTATGCTTTTTTTTCATGCGGATTATTTGTCTTGTAACCCAGAGGCCCCGCTTCTTATTCTGAATCTTGTCACGAATAAATATGGCAATGACATGCAAACAGTCTGAATTTGCACCAGGATCCTTTCACGTTTTCATCAAAAGCATTTCTAAATAGTCTATACACTGGACCTGCTGAAGTCTTTCACGAAAATCAATGCCTTATTTTTGCTGTAACGCTTATGAAAGGACAAAGTATACCAAATGCCAACTCATGGTCAGAGTATTCGAATTTGTAGGCTTCTTTTGGTGGTGTGCCTAAGTAAAAAAAATAAAGGGCTGGAATTCGGATGTAAGAAAATATACTTCTACTTTTTGAAAACTTAAAGGTCAGATATATACATAGGCACATGAATTGGTTGTGAAAGGTCCTTATTTGATGTCCTTGGAATGTCCTGACCATCAGGTAACCAAAAATATTACGTATTTCAGTGAGCGCCGTTGTTTGGGAAGCACATGCAAGCCGCCTAGACACAGGCTGTCCTGGTGCATTTCAGCACAGTATGTTTTGCCTACTGACTCCAAGTACCAGTAATAGTTATGATGACGTGTGTTTAGGACATGGTGTAGTAGTTTAGGGGCTTGTAGATGACGTAGCCACTGGGAGATCCATTAGGCTTATTGGTATGGTTGTAGGACGCGTGCATTATCTTGGGAACTGCATTAGAGTTTGTTTCATTGGGCTACTCGCAAGCTGAAGCTGTAAAAATCTCTGCTCAATGCACCGCTGCAAAGGTTGTGGAGTAATGGTACATGCTAGCAATTATATCAGCTTTTGTCTCAGTGACACCGTAGAAAGTATGCCTACCTGAAATGAATGCTGTCGGATACCCTAAAATTGACGTACTTACTTTAAGGATATCTATACAAAGTAAAACTTTTCGGCTGATGCTGATAGTTTATTAGTGAGGTAAGAACATAAAGCTAAAATTACACAGCTGTAACTTTATCATTAAGAATTGTCGCGTATCAGCGCTTGCATTACTTTACTACAGTTATGTTTGTTTAGGAGTACGCTAATATTTTGTTTTCTTCGTGTTCAACAATGGGACAAAGTTTTATGACTATGACATTTCCGAACAATATCTCGTACGTGTATATGCTACACAAAGTGCTGTGAATGACCAAATATTTAAGTACCGCTTATTAGCAGCCACTTTAGAGTTGTGCCGTACCATGGAAAAGATGCCTTTTTACTGTGGCACCGCTCTCAAAAACGAGGCAAGTGATGTGTTAGTTATTGTACTTTATTCATCATAATATTGGATATTGTACAAACAGGAACACATCAGACCCATGACTATTTCGCATGAAACAGGTTCAGCTCATTTCTTAACTCGTCCAACATGTTGCAGAACAACAGTATAAAAACATTTCTTGTCGATACAAATTGCATACCACTAAAAACATTCGACGAAGCCACCAATATTGTACGGTGGAAAATCCACAGTCACAAAGTGTGGCGTTACCCAAAATGCAGACACCATTTCTCACAAACATTGAAGTAGAGTAGTCACCAAGACCGACGCATGCACAAAGAACTGAAGGTGGTTTCTTGATACAACCTGTTTTTAGTCTCAAAAAGGTCGCATTTTCGGAACAATCGCTTTGAACTTCAAGGAACAATCGCTTTGACTAACGTCATGTGGTACATATGACATATAAAGTGCGATAAAAGCAACGATAAAACAAGATACACTGAGGTCAATCCGTGCATAAAAGAGATACTAGTACAACATCTGAAACGTGAGCAAACATTTCACTAGCGCACGCGCTGCGTTCAAGTACAGGGCAGTTGTATAGCGATGGTCAAGGGACGACACAGCGCCAAATACGCAAACTGTGACATTGTCCGTCTCTCACAGGAGCTGTTGGGTCTTAACGAAGCAGCGTTTTGGAACGCAGCGATCGCTGGACATGAGCTTGCAAGCCACAGTTCGCGAATGCATGTATTGCCGAGAAAGCTCCAACTATGGCGGAGCGGAAAGCTGCGTTGCTCATTGCCAAGCAACTCCTCGAGTCACCGGGACACCACAAAGCGTGTAAGAACGAAAAAACGTGCATAAAGGTGACGTGATCAGATTAGAACGCATGGATTATGGTTGAAGTGCAATTAGTCGCAGCCAACAGGGTGCGGCCGAATGTTATTGCAAGTTTAAAAGTGATGGAAGTGGCCCATTTCATGCGGCAATGAAACGTTTTTTTACTGCTGAAAAAACGCCTCGCACAGGCACATAAGCGAGTTTTCACGTTGTGAATTAAAACTTGCTGATTTGAAATTTTGATGTATTGAATAAAGCTACATGACCTCTCGCATCTATCTATCTATAACTTACTATAGGCACACAGGTACATAAGAGGGAAACAAGGGGGAAAAAAAAACTTGGCTTCTTTTCCCTCAGTGAACTGCTCTGTCTTATACGGGGAAGCATAAGACGCAATGCCCTCGATTACTGCCAAACCCTGTCGTCCACACAGAGGTCAGCTATACACAGGCCTTCGCAATCCGGCCCGCTGAACAAACCTTACTGCCTGCGAAGGCACACTTTTATAACCTATAGCGATACGACTCTCCGCCAAAAGTACGCAGCCAACGCAGAGCATGTGTCTTCATCTATTCATTTTATCTATAGTGAAATATATTGAAAAACAAGCTATCGCCTATGTTAAGGCTTATTCACATCAGTGGCTCGCAGCAGTCGCGCTATGTTGATCGCAAGTAGCCCCAAACGGTCACTGTTGTCGAAGGGCGACTGCTTTGTGTCAGTCACGCACTGTTTCTTTAAAAAAATATTTTGAACTACTGCGATTGCAAATGATTTGCATGAACCAGACTCATTAGAGCAGGATGCCTGCTTGTTTTACGATATGATGCTGGTGCGAACCGGCGTGAACGAAACTTATCACAAGGAAATTTTGTGTGGTGACGGGCTGGCCACGCATGCCGGCGTGAAATCGTTCGCACGGCCTCTGCCAATCGCCAGTGTGAATGAACGCATAGCGGGACGAGGACAAAAAAAAAGAGATAAAGGCTTCAAAGAATAAGTTGAGTATATATTTGATAAACAGAGCATGCAAAGAAAACGACTAAAAAAGGCAGGGTGGTGGGCTGTTCTGTTGTCACCATCTCACACGAACTCGCCCAGCTATTCCTATAAACTTGAGTACATTCAAGACACGCGCACATGCAAAAAACAAATAAAAAATAAAAAAGAAATAAAGAGAGCAGCAATAAAAATAGAAGGAAAAGCGCGATTTCAAAAGCTGTTTTATCTATATAAAATGAATGTAGCTACATACTATCAAAAACTCAGCTTCTATCAGTGCTCCGATTATTCATTCGCACCAAAGCATGATTAGGAATGATTGCGCTAACAATGTTAAAAAAACTGCTGAGATAACGACTCTCTGTGCTCGCTACGTGTATGGGGGCGCGCACGTCTGTATATATAACGGGAGGGGAAAGTGATAAGCCTTAATACTTGTTTGTCCTGACTACTACGATCATGCAACGCGCAGTAGAAAGCATTACTCACGAGAGGCAGCCTTTGTTTCAAATCAGGGCAATACGTGCTGTACTTATGAAAGCACTTCAACCACCAGTGACTTGTTGCTGCAGATAGCTATTCAGCCAGGATCTTAACGAAGCAATAAACAGGAGGAGATATGAAATCGCAGTACATATTTTCTACATTGCCAAAATAATTAGACGTATCATAGCGGTGCATTGCCATGCAAAAAAGTGCACGCTGCGTTTTTAGGGCCCTCAGAACCACCAATGGCTGCTTTTCATTCGCGTTTTTTTTAACCCGTGTTGGCGTTCGATGAACAAGCCAATAGCTGAACATCGGCTCGCTCAGCATTCGCCAATGCAGTGCCAGCCTCTTAAAAACCGTAGTTGTAAGTTCTTCCCGTGAGATCTGCAGGTCTCCGACAGTGGCTATGGCAGGCACGAGTATGGGCGAGCAGCCGCTCAGGCGATGGTACGCACCTCATGCGGCGAACGTGCCTGCTTCTTGGAGCCGGAATCTTCGGGCACCAGGGCATTCTTTGAGCGCTCCCAGACAGACGCATCGCTCGCCTTGAATTCAAGGTTCATGAAATGGCAGGGAGCCAGGCCTAGGCAAGCGCGCAAAACGTTGACAATGCAGCAGCGCTGCTTGAAGAGTGCGTTGACAACGGGCGCGCCAGGAGGCACGGCGGGCGCCTTGCAGAGGTACGACAGCAGAGAGAGTACGCTGTGGAAGCCCTGGAACTTGCTGCCGGCCACGCTGAACTCGATGCGTTCGCACAGCTCGGCCAGAACGAACAGGTCGATGATGAGGGGCGCTGCCAGTAGTGAATCCTCGCACGTGTTGTGCACCACTATGGTGTTGTGGCCGCCCATCATGATCTCACTTGTGTACTCATCCATAGCACGCTTGCTATCGCCCACGTATGGCACATACTTGATGACCACCTGTGATGCAACCGGGAATAAAGATGTCATTCACCAAGTGAATCGTGAATAATATTCTCGTACAACCGAGCTGACGCTCTCTTCGCAGCACAATGCAACGCTCACTATTAAGTGCAAAAAAGGTAATTAATATTAGCACTGTGAAAGAGGAAACCAGGTTGAAGTACCAATATATGGTTTCGTCATAATGCATGAGCGCCACTTCTCGCTGGAAGTTACATTGGAGGAAGCACTTCTGCAGTTTGCAGAAGAGGTTGTTCAGTCGGAGTAGAATTTCTAATGCGGTGATAGTCTCATGGTAAGTTTTCGATCATGTAAAGTCGAACGTGGTGATCATTTTTAATGGCCAATATGAAGAAACACGATGCCTGCAAGCTCTAAATCACCTTGAAGAGATAATTTTCAGGCCAGAAAAGACGCTTCGTATGATGCAACGCGTAAGTGTGCACGTCGTATCCGCGTACTAGTTAACGTGCACAATGTCGAACGCGAAACGAGATATGCGAGCACATTTGCCCAGATAACTGCGACATTGTCGTGATTCAAATCGCAAGAAGTGAGCAAATGCATCACTTCGCTTTTCTCTTTATTGCGATATGCGACCCGCCCCGGTGGTCTATAATGGTAATGGCGCTGACTGCACATCCGAAGATTGTGGTGCCGAATTCCGGACGCGGCGGCCGCATGTCCGGTGGAGGCGAAAATGCATGAGGCCTGCATAGTTATATGATCGAAATTTTTGGTGCCCTCCATTACGGCGTCCCTCATAATCATAACCTGGTTTTGGGACGTAAAACTCTAACAATTCTTATTGTTGTTCAAAATGGTAATGAGCACCAGTAATAGACAAAAGACAAGCGATAGGACGTGAATGCTTAAACAAAACGCTGGACAAATACAGAGGAGAGGTCGAGTACTCTCGCTTATCTTTTGTCTAGTATTAGCGCTCCTTATCATTATGAATAAAATGTTCCCACTTGCCCAACTAGCAAACATCATTGTATTAATGCGATAGCGTTAAAGAGTTGGTTTTGCGGGAATTCCGGCGTCAGCCTCGGTGGTTGTGAGAGAAAAGTTATCATCTTGCGCGTTACCAAAGAATCGGGAAACATGCGATTAAAATAAAAAGAAATTCTGTACTCGAGTCGGGAGCAAACCGGGGTCATTAGTGTGGCAAGTGGGTACTCTACCACAGATTGATTTGTGGGGTTTAACGTCCCAAAAACCACCATTTGATTATGAGAGACGCCGTAGTGGAGGGCTCCGGAAATTTTGACCACCTGGGGTTCTTTAACGTGCGCCCAAATCTGAGCACACGGGCCTGCTTGGGAATGCATTGCAAATAACTTCCTCTGCTTGGAAACGCAGTGAAAGTAACTTTCACGCTTTACAAACACGCGCCCGATATGTATGTACATGATTCACCCTACAACATGAACTATTGCAGTATTATTGCGTGGTACAAGCGTACATTACCATCAGGTGTCAGACTGTGTTACTATAACGATGACTTCGTGGTTTAAAGCCCGTCACTCACTACAAAAAGCGCACCTATTACTGCACGTATTCTCTGAGGCCCAGTTGTGATTGCATGACAAGTTCGAAAAGATTTCATGCACTAACCTCCGTATTCACAAACGCTCCTCGACTCGACTTCCATCCTTCCCTTGACAGAGTTGAGCACTGCGCCACCGCTCGGCTGAAAATGACGCTGCGCTACTCAAGAATCGCAGCCGATTATCGCTGATATGCAGTGACTTGTCGTGCCTAGAGACGGCGCTCCCATCGGCTTTCTCAAGTCAAGGTGAAGCATTGAGTGAAGGGACGTTCTAGAATAAGGGGGTAAGTCTTTTGAACTACGCGCTAACAAACATCGCTATCACAATAACCTCTTAAAGGCGAAGCTTAACGGTCCCCTATTTTTTTTATCTTTGAGATGTGCGAGCTGCACAGCGCACATGAAGTGACTGTCCATCTCGATTTGCTCGGTCTTGCTGGCACTGGAGATGACTTGCAAGATAGGGCACATGTGCCAGCTTTTGCAACTGTCACCGCGCCGCCCAACGGCCTGACCAGTGAAGGAGACGCAGGTTTTGCCTGCGACAACGGTAGCAAGTGTCTCCGGCCAATCATTCTAGGTGGGATTGCCCCGGCTCAGACGTGTTTACCACTTCCTGCACTCACATAGACAATGCAGCACCCTCGAGGACACTTCCATCATCACCTGCCCGCGCGTGCGCAGACTGTGCTATCTTGAATGCCTTCTCTCGGGGCCAGAGCATACAGTGCACCGTGCGCGATAGGCTTTTATCGCGCTTATATTTTACGCGAAACACCCAACCGCAGACACATTTTCACTTTCAGTGTACCTATCATTGCCATAGAAAAACAAGTGAGGAAGGTATAATAGTTTTATTTTCGAAAAATTGAGTGGACACGAAATCTGCTAGGGATGGAAAAAATCGCTAGTTTCCCGTAATCGAGAGTGGCGTAACTATGAAATGGCTATACCGGCAAAACAGACCGCAACACACCATAGCGTTAACGGCAAGCGTGTTCATGCAGTTAGGCGCCGTCTCTTGAAGGAGATGGCTCAGAACTCACGGATAGCTTACATTGAGAAAAGCGCAGGTAACCCTGCTTAAGCGCAAAAAAGATGAGTCAAGCGTATTGTGTTCTGTGCCAAGCTGTGGAACATCGTTATTCGAAACTACAAAAAAAAATGCAGCGTACTAGAAGTACACCTTCAGTGAAATTGGCATCAAATACTAGGAAAAAGTCGGAACCAAAATTTTTGTAACATATTTGGACAGCAACTACAGTGTATATATTCTGAGGTCCTGTACAAAGGGCTGGGCGCCAGAAACTGCGTTTTCTTAACTTTCGACTTAGTTGCCGTATGATCTCTGTTCTTCCACCATTGCCTGGATGTTCTCGTACAAGTGCCCGGATGACGGCTCTGGCTTTTGGCTTAAAGCCCCTAAAGGTTGTCGACGACGGTAAAAACATTTCAGGCTTACAATTACGTACATTAGAGATAATGCCTGTACAACACAACGGCATCTGCCGGGGCCACAATATTTAAATTACCAGTGTAGCACCTGAACTACAAGGAAGAAACTTCCGACACATTTGTGACATGGATGCATAAGAAAGTTCACTGACACCCCTGGTGCACAATATGAAGTGTGTTACCTTTATAGTGTTCTGAGCATGGCACATGAATAAAATATAATGCACGGCACAGACTGAATAAAATATAATGTGTCAAATGTTTGTTATTTACAACAGAAACTAGTTTTTTTTGTTTCCATTTTGCACAGTTTACCAGTGCTGACGTCATCGTTATTTGGTGAAACCGTTTTGTTTCAGCCAACCTGGATTGGGATAATCAGGGTGAACAGTGAAAGTGCCTCAGACAGGCTGGCTGACGTTTCGACAGAGGACCTATCTTTGTCAAAGGCGCCTTGTCCTCCTTGGCGTATTAGTTTTATGGGCGTTAGTAGTGACATCATCACCTGTTGGTGGCACGTGTTCCTGTTGGTAATTCGTCACTAATAACCCCCTTTAAGCTAACGCTCCAAAGACGGTAAGGCTTGCCCCGTCGTGGTAGTCTAGTCCCTAAAGTACTCGGTTGCTGACTCGCAGGTCGCGGGATCGAATCCCGCCTGCGGTGGCTGCATTTTCGATGCAGGCGGAAATGTTGCAGACCGGTGTGCTCAGATTTGGGTGCACGTTAAAGAACTCCAGGTGGTCAGAATTTCCGGAGCCCCCCACTACGGTGTCCCTCATAATCAAATTGTGGTTTTGGGACGTTAAACCCCACAAATTAATCCATCAAATCAAGATGGCAAGGCGCCTCTGAAAAAGATAAGCCTTCCTATCGAAACGTCGGCCAGCCTGTCTGAAGCACTACCACTGTTCACCCGTATTACACCCCTACGTGTTTTTATTTGTCGGCTCCCACCTTAATTTTAGCCAACCTAGATAGCACATTTTCCCGAATAACAAGTTTTCCCGCGTCCCCCCCCCCCTGATACAAGTATTTCAACAGTACTCTATTGCAGAGACTGCCACAAAATGTTTTCAATTGGTGTGTGCATGAGTGTCACGATCCCGTGCCCCGCGACTCCTCGTTTCAGAGGGCACAGTCTGTGTAAATGGCCACGGCGTGGCGCCACATACCGGTAGCTTCGTGAAGCTAGCAGAGGCACGCTGATCACATATAGCTACACTTTATCGACACAAGATTCACGTAAGATGGATTGAAAGCTCGCGCCATCTACGTCCATGTGATACCAAAGTAGCGGAGGTTAAGCATAGCGAGCCGTAGCCTGCATAATACAACACACTAAGCGAAATTGGGTAAAACAATGAGTATGATTCAGCATTTCACTACTTACGCAATGATCTGGCTTCTCGCCCGGGGCGTAGAGGATTGAGTTGCTGTCAACCATGTCGTCAACAACGTTGCTTTTGCTGATTTCTTTGGATCGAAATTGGGCCGGAGCCGACAAGTTCTTGCCGTCATTGTTGCCTAGGTGGTTGTAGCTGACGATGGAGACTGGCTTGATGCCGGCTGACACCAGGAAGTCCACGAGCACGGACTTGAGTTTTGTCTGGCCAGATTTAAAGTCATCCCCAGCCAAGAAGACCTGGCGCTGCCTGGCCAGCTCCTGAAGTCCTGGTACAAGAGTATTCTGAGGGGACCCGTTGATGTAGGTGCACTGCGAGCCGAAAAAAAAAATATATGTTTCACTCACAACACGGTTAATTCTATATCAGCAATTGTAGGAGAGTGTCCATGGGCGCGCTGAAGTCATTAGCGTAGCCAGGGGGAGGGACTGTGGTATTGAACTCCCCTCGCCTGGCGAAAGTTTGTTATTTTGTGGGTGTATATTGCCTGACCATGGTGCAGTCATTAAATTCTCAGCCGGTGCGGTTCGGAGCAAGCTTTCGTGAGCCTAGTTTCTTCCTCTGCAAGCCTCATATAACCTGCGAAGCCGCTAAATTATGTCCCAGTGTTCTGGATTGTATACATGCGCGCACACATACAAACGCACGCAGTACATCAAAGAGGGCGGGGGATCGGAAGTGCCCCTAGTACTTCAAAAGGATGTGCCTCACTGAGACACCAAGGAGAATGAGCACCAGCCTGGTGATATTCCAAACAAAGCGCATGTGCGCTTCAACAAGAAATTAGGAGTAGGTATTAGCTAATTTTAGCTAATTTTTCGAAAATCTACTCAAACGATGCATGGCGGCATCAACGTTGTGCCAAACATATATATATATATATATATATATATATATATATATATATATATATATATATATATATATATATATATATATAGACGAACTCTATTGCCACGAACGCCGTTTCAACGAGATTTCCGCTTCAATGAAATTTCACGATTCCATTCCAGGTTCAGATACTTATATGCTATGCAGTAAACCGAATATTTAATATTTCGATGCATTTTCAGAGCCTGAAAATGTGTAAACGAAGTCTAGAACACGCGTTGGCACCACCAGAAACCGCCGCTATACCACCGCTGTTCAGCAAGAATAGGCACCGCCATTGCTAGATAGTGACGACAATGAGACTGCCCTGCTTTTGTTTTGCCATTGGCTTGCCTTTGAGCTGCAGACGATCCGAAGCTGAAGCTCAGTCGCTCAGTTCATGATTTCCTTCGGGCAGCTGCTGGGTGCAACCGCGGCACGATGCCTTTTCCGATGCTTATCTTTATGTTCGCGCTTGGTCAGTGTGGTAACTAATCAGAGTGGCTGTTTGTCCGCGTTTTCAATAAAATCAGCTAGCCGCAAGTGATGAATGATAAAAATGGCGTAGAATAATGCAAAAGTCGCCGCTCCACGATACCCAGCCTCCATCACGGCGTTGTCGGATACTTTTGACGGCGTACAGCTGCTGGTGTTAACGTGTTAATGCAACTGTTTGGTTCGTTAACGAAAGCAGTTTTAGGCGTTGTTTCAGCGTGCTTTTCACCATGGCCTCGCTATGCATGAGTGAGAGAGAATCCCGTCGTGACGCTGCTGGGAAAGAAATATATATATATATATATATATATATATATATATATATATATATATATATATATATATATATATATATATATATATATATATATATATATATATATACAGCGCTGTTTGTTCGACCCTACTGACCTAAGATTCCAAACCAAAATGTTATATTGTGGCCACCAGTACTATTTTTTAAGTCGATACTCTTCAGCTGCCCCGCTAGATATCTGTAACCTAAATATTCGGATTCCACAACTTCCACATATCACCTTCCATAACTTCCCACTACAGAAAATTCGGAATTTCTCGAAGCCTCTATAATAACGAGCTCCATGAAACAGTCAGTAAGAAAGTAAAGGGCATGTATCCTTACCCCTTCGAGGACAGCGGCTACAGCAAAGATTGTCGATGGAGACACTTCAGGATGGTTCTTTTGAATGGCGTCAAGAAGGTTTTCAGCCGTGTCATGGACGCCGTCAGTGACGTCGCAGTAGCGCTCCGTGTTGGCAGTCCACAGTACGATAGTCTTGTCCACTTTGCTCGATGCAATGAAGTCACGGATGTCAGCCTGGATGTGTTCTAGTTGTTGCTGTTTGTTTCCTGTTGAATATGAAAATAAGTAGTTGTCAAATGAACAGATTGTTTCATTAAAATTCGTGTTGAATATTATCATGCTCGCTATGACGAGCACAATAAGCATTTGCACCTTCCAGTAAACAGTGCTGAAACCGAGTAGCGTGTTCCGTGATAAACTTTGGACTTCAGCGGCTTATGGATGAACCAGAACAAATAGCTGCAGATTTGCTTACCTGCTATAATGTTGTCGGCGCGGTCCTCTTGGTTGGCGGCAACAAAGGTTGGATCAAAAATACCAGGTCGAGGGTGCATCTTCTTCATGTGGGGCGCCAGCTGATCTTGAAGCTGCACATCGAGCACTTTGGCCCTGCGCATTGCCTCGGCCATGTTTAGGCTAGAAATATCCCAGCCATCAAAGACCACATCATTCGGGTTCACCATGGGCAACAGGTCCTTCAACGGAACGTGCACCTCTCCCTGTGGACCGTTCCCCAAGCTGACTGTAGATGCTTGCGTGATGGACCCGTAGTAGTTGGCATACTGAAAATACGAAAATGGTAAGTTGAAGACAAACACAAGCCGCCTATATTGTATGCACTTCGTGAAGGTGCGCAATTGTGCAGTTCTTCAAACCTTGTTCACAGTATCTGTCACCTCAATAAAATTAACAAAAAATAGATTTAATAGGTACAAAACTCACAACACTTTTTGTCACCCGTCACAGCAACTTAGGTACTATTTTGTTACGCTGCTGCATTCGAGGTCGCATGCGCTGATTCGGCAGCGGCTGCCGCATCAGATCATTGTTTCGGAACATGAAACACCAGAATTTAGGCAGCTGCACAGTAACTGTATAGTTAGGTGGTTCTGTCGTCGCTACAAAATGTTCTCGACTGCATTCGTCACGACCTCTCTTTGGTATATTTTTTTTTCGCTTGAGAACGGTTGAGCATGCCTGTTCAATTCCGTGTTTAGACAATTTGTATACCACGTCTTCCACACGCAGGCTGCCTCCGATGGACCACACACATGTCAGTGCCAAAGCACCTAATAAATGCAGGTGGTGACGTCACTCTGAAGCCCCCGCACCAACTCATCATCACTTAGCAGATTTTGACAGTGTTTACTACAGAGTATACATAGTTTTTATTCGGCAAAAATGAAATAGATTGTCCTCTAAGGAGACTGTAGATTTAACGTAGCAAGTTTCAGAAAATTGGTTGAAAAAATGGGGCTAAAAAAACCAAAAAATATTAAAATATTTACATCATGCTGTCATTATGGGCACGGATTTCGGTGCGTAATTTTAAAAACTGACATTACGATCCCCATTTTTCCTTCTGTTAGCAAACCTTTGATGGTGAAATTAACGAAAGTGAAGTTTTCCGATAATAATTCATCAATCTGAGCCTATTTACTGTTTCAACTTAGTTTCTTTTTAGGAAACAGAAGAAAAATACTTTTTTCAATGCTTTGTGTATCACCGGTACACTATATCCACAACAGCACCACGTTTGTGAGCGAGATGTATATTATTTGGTCTCCCTAAACCAACAAAATAAAAAAACAATACGCTATGTAGCGTTCATTCTCTTCACGATAGCGCACAATGTTAACATACATTTGCTAAATATTTTGTACGAAAGTGTACTAGGACGACTGACCAGACGCCGTGTGCCTGCTCCGTCTAGACTTATAAATTCGTTGATAAAGTCGTGAACTTGTAATATTTATTCAGACGGCCTTCCAAGGTCAACGCATCGTAACACTTTTCGGCCCTAACTTATAAATAGTCGGCTCTCTGAGTTTGGGACTATTTAACTTCTTAGAAAAAGTTTTTTTTAAAAAACAATAACTCGTATTGAGTGTATGCCACATGCGAAACAGCACGCACTCAAGCAACAGGTTCAAAGGCGAAATATTCGTGGGTTATATCTAATGAATGTATAATTAGATGCCTTAAAGGGCCCGTAAACCACCCAGTGTTCAAAATTCAGTAGTGGTGGGCAAATAGTGCAGGAGTGTACGACGAACACGGAGCCATAAGAATTTTTCTAAACGGTGCAGTAATAGCGGAGTTAGACGTGTTCGATTATTGAAACCACGACGATCACTCCTTTTGCTCTCTGCTGTGCTCCCCTCCGCTGGTATCCTCTCCGAAACCACCTCGCCCTCTCGTCGAGTGCCCCTCCCATGGCCCTCTCCACGGAGGAAGGAAAGGTAGGAGAGGCCCCGACGTCACTCGTTGTGAAGCCGCGATGAAGCCGGAAGTCGGCCATATTGACTGGGCAAATCCTCTTCGCTTGTTTACATCCGAATGTCAAGCAGAAGGCACGACTCTCTCTCCGGCTTGGAAAGCCCGTGAGCTGCGCAGCGCGTGCGTCGTGACGATCCGAAACTAATGGAACGGGGCTCATGGATGGATGGATATGGCTGTACCCTTTAGATCGGGCGGTGGCTAGCGCCACCAAGCCGTATACTATTTAGTAAACCGAAAACGAGATATATCTTTTTTTGCCTTTAAATAGTGAAGTTCAGGACTGGTACTTTGCACTAAATGGTTTAATTTTGACTTGTACATTGATTTTAGCCACCAATCAAATAACCTCCTTTTAGTTGATTCTACCAGCTTAAAGTCTATCTTGCCCTCCCTGTCTTTAAACCCCAGAGATTTGAAAAACTCTGCGCCATCCTTCTGAACTATATGGTGAGGCCCTTGGCAGAACATTATCAAGAGTTTGGCAGTTTAGTCCTCCTTTCCACACGCACTGCATACATGTATACCCCTTCGTACTTGGCCCGATATGTCTTGGTTCACAATACTCCCGTCCTGGCCTCAGACAGAAGAGAACTACCCTAGTATTATCATAGATCCTTTCCTTGGCAATTTCCTGCTTAAAAGTTCGATAGAGCTCTAGTGCGGACTTCTTAATCATGCCAATTCTCCACATGTCAGTCTCCGTTCCCTTCACCTTCTTCTTAATTGATAGTTCTTTTTGGTTTGGCCCCCTGCTGTTTTCTAAGTATTTACTTGTCAATTTTCTGGTTCGCTTCGTCTATTTTGTATCGATATTCTTCATGTACAAGTAGCTGAATACCTTCCTAGCCCAATGCTCTTCCCCCATTTCTCTCAATCGCTTCTCAAATTTTATCTTGCTGCTAGCTTCCCTGCCCTCAAATGATGCCCATCCCATATCACCTTGTACTCCCTGATTTGGTGTATTCCCATGAGCTCCTAAGGCAAGCCTACATATTCCACGTTGCTTAATTTCTAATTTTGCTTGAACTTCTGATCTCATGCACAAGACCGCATTGCCGAACGTCAGATCAGGAACCATGACCCCTTTCCATATTGCTCTCAACACTCTGGGCCAGCGCGACACCTTCGGCGAAATCATTTCGTCCGAGTATTAACAGCAAGTAACAGCTCACCGACAACGAAGCAAGTACAAGAGAACGCGCGGTAGATGCACTGACAAAGCTGAGTGTTTTCACGTCATTAATTCAGCAACTGCACAGACAACACGATCGGTCGTTCGCCTTCTACGGTTGCATTGCGCCACGTGGCCGACTCAGCGTCCGGCCACTGTGTCCATGTTCCGCGTGAAACTCACTGGCGTCAGCATTCTGCGACCATGGTGACTTTGAGCACGGTGCAAGTGACACTTGAACGCGGTTGCTGTTACGTTGAGATTACATGCAATGCTGGTGGAGAGTATACGAAGCGGAGCAGAAAAGGTGTTTTAATACGCTCATGCAAGTTGTTACTGTACACACAGAACACGAAACTACGTATGTGCACATGGTCCTCATTGCTTCTTGCTGGGCTCAACAGCGTTGTTAGTTGTCACAAGCAGGAGCACTGCCCAACCGTCACTGACCTACAAGGCGTTCGTCGTCGTTCCGCTTCGTCATGGTGCCCAACGCAATTTTGCTGAACACTAATTGCTTCATCCGCGTCATCCGCTGACGACACATGAATATGCACTCGTTCTACGCACTGTTGAAACTCCGAGATGGACAAAAAAATTGTAAACGTTGCTAAGAGTACAGTAAGTGCCAGGAGAACACTGCGTAACCAATAACGCGTTGCAGAGCACGGATATTGTCCGCCACGGCTCAGCACGAGACCTGGGGAGGCACACATGCTGCCGCCAGGCGCGGCCGCTCACTGCTAGAACAGCTTCACTGCGCAACACGTAACCATAGCAACGCCACCATTGTGCAGTGAATATGGCCACCATGATGTAATTTCCTCCACACTTTTCACGGAGCGCTCCGGCTGAGCATGCCCTTTCCTACCTTTCCTTCCTCCGTGCCCCTCTCAATCTCACGTGGCATACGTCATCGCTGACGCGCTGCTTGAAACACTGTCTACTTCCGGTTGCCGCGACTGCAGCCGTCGACTCTGTTAGTTGCGTTGTAGCTGCGTGCTTGTTGGCGAACCATGGCTGCCGTAATAGTGCATACATGGTCTCTGCGTTGTGCGCACGCCTTCAAAAGATCACCAACGCGATGGACCCGTACTGGGACACGCCGTGTCCCGTACGTGTTGCACGCACGCGGGCAACACGACGAACAACAAGAAGCAGCGCGGACAGCTGCAGTGCTTGCAGACTGACCGGAAGTCGTAGGCTCTTGCTTGACTAATCACAGCATATTGGGCTCGGTGCGTCAGAGATATAAAACGGTGCGTTACGCAAAGGCCCGAAAGGCCCGGAAATATATTGAGGGATTGTTCTTTGGTATTTGTGGCATGCCGGCGGCTCGTAGCGCTGCCACATGTAGAATCGTTGATCACGACGGCGTTCTGCACTCGATGCGCGCGTTTGCTTGAAATATTTGAAAAAAAAAAGCATGTCTGAGGTGGTTTACGGGTCCTCTAAAGGGGCCTTGCCACACCTTTTCAGCCTGGTCAGAAAGCGCTTCCCAGGGGGAGTCGAGGCTCCGGAAAACATGGGAGCCGACCATTACATCGCATTACGGGGTCAGGTCTTTACAACTCTCAAAGTTAGTAAGAAATAATTTCTTTTTCTCTTGATGAATGATGCAACCAACCCAAATGACCGCGCCATATACCCAAAGTCCACGGCCACTGGCTGCCATTATGAGCTGCATAGTTAGCGTGGCCGCCTCGGGACGCCACCACATACCAAAGCTTGAGCTAGCGATCGCAGCGTGTTCGAAGGAAAAAAAAAAGTGCCCAAGGTCATAACGCGTGCTAATGATGAAACGCGTATCCTTGCCCTCTTGTCATCCCCCACTCCTTGCGTTCTTTCAGCACTCTCGCTAGCACGAAAGGAGGGGAGGGAAAGGGCTTTAGGCGTGCGACAAATCCCCGTAACTCTGCTGGTATACGCGGAGGATTCTAAACAGTTTGGGCCGGTTTATTCGTTAGGCATTAGGCTATTTTAATGACGCCACTCGGCGACTACTTGTAAAAGTGTTGCTTGTCCGATAGACACCCGAACGTCAGTGAGCGACGTATCGGCACGGTTAGGCGAACATTCGTTGTATCGCTGAATTTACAAGGATACCCAGCGAATGAAACGCCCGACGCTGAAGGTCAACCTTCGGATGTAATAAGCACGCCTGTGGCCCGTTCGGCCACAACTATGAAGGTTATGGTGCACTAAAAGGGATTCATTTTGGGAAGTATGCATTGCGTTAGCACTCTTCCCGGAACAGGTCACGTGTTTAGTGGTTTGAGAGTCGAGCACACGGCATCAAAGAACCACAGTGCAGTAATGTACATTGAAAATGAAATGACTGAATGAACACCGCGAGCGACCGGTGGTGCCGCGCAATCACCAGATCATGACTCAAGAACGAGATAGACACCGCCGCCGAAATGCAGACAGGTACACACTATGTCTGCTTTCTGCATGAGCCCCGCCGCGGTGGTCTAGTGGCTAAGGTACTCGGCTGCTGACCCGCAGGTCGTGGTATCGAATCCCGGCTGCGGCGGCTGCATTTCCGATGGAGGCGGAAATGTTGTAGGCCCGTGTGCTCAGATATGAGTGCACGTTAAAGAACCCCAGGTGGTCGAAATTTCCGGAACCCTCCACTACGGCGTCTCTCATAATCATATGGTAGTTTTGGGACGTTAAACCCCACAAATCAATCAATCAATGCTTTCTGCATGACTATGTCTGCACTATGTCAAAATGAGCCAACCTGCAGAAGCAACTGTAGTCATAGCGTAGTAGTAGGCGCACCGTGTGTTCGTAATTACTCCAACTATGCAAATATGTTGTTCCAATTCACGACACTGCTCAAAGTATACGGCATAAACAGCTATTCACCGACTGTATAGCACGAAATTGATCGTCACGATAAGTGAGCTTACTACGGTGGTGTAGTGGTTATGATGCCCAGCTGCTGGCCTGCAGGTCGCGGGATCGAATCACGGTGGCCGCATTTTCGACGAAGGCGAGAATGTTTCAGGCCCGTGTATCTAAATTTAGGTGCACGTTAAATAACCCCAGGTGGTCGAAATTTCTGAAGCCCTCGACGTCTTTCATAATATATCTGGGACGTTAAACCTTAGCCATTATATATTCCACAATGCATGAGATCTGCCGCAATTTTCTATATTTAATATAGAATCAACAACACGTTTTGATGACACTGATACACGTTAGAACAAACGTTACAAAATGCCCCTGAGTTGCTTTACGTGCATTGAATACGAAAGCTCTGTATGTGTTGCCTCTGTCGACGTGCATGCCCCATGACCTCCTCACTTGGTGTGTGACCTTGTAACTACAGGTCCTTGCTCATGAGGAAAGTAAGTTTTGATTGATTTGCGGAGTTTAACGTCTCAAAACCACCATATGATTATGAGAGACGCCGTAGTGGAGGGCTCCGGAAATTTCGACCACCTGGGGTTCTTTAACGTGCACCCAAATCTGAGTACACGGGCCTACAAAATTTCCGCCTCCATCGGAAAAGCAGCCGCTGCAGCCGGGATTTGAACCCGCGACCTGCGGGTCAGCAGCCGAGTACCTTAGCCACTAGACCACCACGGCGGGGCGCCAAAGTAAATTTTGTAGCTGGGCCACGTCATCCCAATTTCGGGGGATGGACGACAGAACTTTTTTTAAAAGTAAGCCTAACTCAGCTTTTTTTTGGAGGGGTGTGTCTGTGAACCGGGTTTGCTTTGACACTGAAAACTGATGCAATCATTTGTTGCCTGCTTGTCGCGCCCTTTTATCATCATCTCTCGGTTAGGTTGCCTTTGGTACTGTCGGATGTCGACACCACATTTCCCGCTTCATGGAGATAGATAGATAGATAAGTTTAACGTCCTAAAAGCACGATATGATTATGAGATACAGCGTAGTGGAGGGCTCCGGAAATTTGGATCACCTGGGGTACTTTAACATGCACCCAAATCTGAGCACACGGGCCTACGGCATTTTCGTCCCTATTGAAAAAGCAGCTGCCGCAGCCAGGATTCGATCCCGCGACCAGCGGGTCAAGAGCCGAGTACCTTAGCCATAAGACAACTGTGCTGGGGCTCCGCTTTATGGGGCACATTACTTTTTCGCATTGAAAACTTTGTAATTAAAACGACGGAAGTGTACGGATAAAGGTAGGCGC
Source organism: Rhipicephalus annulatus (assembly GCA_013436015.1). Taxonomy (NCBI): domain Eukaryota; kingdom Metazoa; phylum Arthropoda; class Arachnida; order Ixodida; family Ixodidae; genus Rhipicephalus; species Rhipicephalus annulatus. The sequence continues at coordinate 43,301 of WOVY01012389.1, forward strand.
ATTACATCAGCCATAATTTATTGACGAAGGCGTGCACGTACACAACTTTGTAACAGCGGTTTTCTTGTTTAGTTTATGTTTGTTTAGTTATGCGGGGCGCCATCATCAGTTTTCAGCAATCACTCCGTCATTTCGGCTCAGCTCGTTAACGACTCTGAGTGCTGAGACATTTTCTTGCGTATTTGATATCTCGAGCACTGTGGCATATTTATATCTCGTGCGGCATTAATCATTTCTGATAAAATCACGTAGGAATCGAACGCACGGCCTGTCATTACAAGTAACACCGGGATAAGGGGAGGTTGGCGTCGTACACGCAAGCACACAAGAAAAGTATGATCTGAGAAAAACATGATTTTCTCAGATGTGAACGCATCTAAATTTGTTACTTGCGAGGCTATATGTATATTGAACTATCAAGCCTTGGCATGTGGTGATCAACTTATTTTAATTATCTGTTTGTAATCATAGCTTTTTGGCGTATCGATCGATACGAACGAATAAAAGAAAAAGAATTTTCGTCACTGATGCAACATCTTGCAGTCGTGCACGGGCTCAGCTGCACATATTATTTCTTTTCGTTTTTAATTTCGAAAGGTTGCCCTTGACACTGTAAAACAGGGCATAGATACACATACCAATTTTCTTCGTGTGTAGACAGAGGAGCGCACATAACACCCTCACATGATGTGTGTCCTCCCGAAATAAACAACGTGAATGCTCGAGCATGGAGTGGGCATTGCACGCCTGTGTGCACCAAGAACCGCGACGGTACTGTAATTTTTCGCTACTTAACCTACGGTGAACCACCCATACCGGAAGCGCCTATTTTCGTTTGATATAAGAGATGAGGGAGATTGTACTTGATACGTTTATTTTGCGTAAAGTCTGTTTATACACTGGGGATATACTATATACCTAATAAATGATGGCACACGCTGTGAACGTTGTCGCGTCACAGCATATAGGCATAATGCTTCAGACAATTATTTTACAAGCTAATTTCACTGAAATGAGTCTATGCGACGTCGGCATAAGCTGCTCTCTGTCAGCCCACATGACGCAATATCGCTTACCTGGATTTTGTCCTTAGTTCTCCAAGACAGGCCCAGCTTGTTGGCAAGCGTGGCGGCCACCACGGTGGTGCCGTTGTTGCCTCCCATGCCGACCAGCATGACGCCCAGCCGGGGCACGTGCCTCTTGGTGTGAAACGTCATGCGGACGTCGCGCGGTCGTACGCGGCACACGTTGCCCTCGACCATGGCCTCGGACATCGAGTACACGTAGTCAGCTTCAATCAGGTCCGCCGTGTAGCGCACCGTCGGGCTGTCAATCTCCACTTTCACCATCTTGGATGCGCAATCTGCTCCACCCGGACATACAAGCCCCGTGTTAATTAAAGTACTTGAGCCCACCAATCGCACGCTGCCGCTTACTGCAGACCCGCTTAACGGGAAGAGGGCCCGGTGCCACAAACATACGTGGGCCTTCACTTCTTTTTAAATGGCATCGTGGTAAGGAGCACCACTCCCGGTCTCGACGAGACTGCCCCACAATTTGTATTTCGGCAAGTGATTTCGAAAGATTCGAGCAAGCATGAAATGTCCAAGCTTTTTACGACTGACAGTTAACCACTCGCGACATCTGCCACACGTGTCGTAGAATAAACGGCCACTTTCCTGTTTGTTCAGCGCACTACCAAAAATGGCTGAGGCTCGTGCAAATCAGGAGGAAAATATTAATGCGTGTATGCAGAAGCTGTTAACAAGCTGGTTACTCCACAGACATAGTATACGAAGCTGGTGCAGATGTACCCTGTATGAGGCACATTGCAAGGGAATTTCATACCTGCTCCATACTGCGCTTTGTCTTTTGCAAGTGCGGTCTCTAAATGGCTGAGTTAAAGTTCATTGCATGTTACCTGCTGACACGAAGGCACCGCATAGCAAGCAAAAGCAGTGATCGAGCATAACGTTCGATGTTACTTAGGGTAAAAGTAGTCTGCACATTCACGGAGTAAAACGTTCTTTTTAAAAGCCATTTCACAACAAATGGAATTCACAAAGGTTCTCGTGGCTAAACACATAATTTAGAGCTATTTGGGCTATCGTCTAAATGCTAATTGCAGTACAAGTTTAGAGATATTCAATTGTGCCACAAAGAAAGCAAATCAGAATGGCTCCATGTAGGTTTTGTTTAAGAACAATGACAACCCTGTCAAGTTAAAGGAGTTTAACATAATTGAAGATTATTAGGTGATGTTTGACGTTACAAGTGTTAGCTACGCAATGCTTGTTATAACGTCATTGGAGAACATCTTTCATACGTAGCCATGCGCAGAGACTGATAGCGCCCAAAACAACTTCACTATAAGTGCGGCAACACATCGAATGGCTCATATAAGAATGATGTTAGTACCAAAAGTAGCGAAAATGCAAATCATGCGTATACATTTTGGTTTGGTATACTAGGTGCACGCATTTGGTAAAAGCATTGCCATGCAAGTTGTGTAATGGTGCTAGCCGCCACTGCGCAGACTCGCAAAATACTGCCCTATATAAACCTGCCACTGTCAGACTGGCACATTAAGATTCTCGGACCACTGCAATAATATTCAAAAACTCAAAAAAAAGTTTCGCTACACGAATTGCAGAACAAAGTATCTCTGACGAGCGTTCTTCATATAATAACAGCCGACGATATTCAAGCGAGCTGCTAAGGCATTCCGCAGAAGAGTGTCCAGCTACAGCCAGAGCATCGAAAACAGAGAGTTTTAGGTTTTGCGCATCCAAATTTAGGGAGCGCAAACCGCCGGGTGTACAAAAAAAAACACCAATCAGTATAGTATCCAAACGAACACAAGAAAAGGGTGGGGTTGTCGGTGTACGAAAAGGGCTGTTCAGGTGCCCAAAGTCGTTTTTGGCACGCAAAATCTAGAACTCTCTAATGGCGGAAATGCGGATATCGAGCGCAAGTTTCATTCCTATTCCAGCACACGTCCCAGTACACAAAGTTAATAAAAGATTTTGCTTAGCCTCCCTAATGAAGACTTCTCGAGTCGCGCATACGCTGGGAGCGATTGTTAGGAGTGCAACTTGTGCTTGACCACGCGTCATCACTGCAGGATCGGTTCGGTAAAAATATCGCAAATAAATGAACCATGTAATGATAGTGCGACAGGGCTTCATGCGTTATGGTTGCTTGCTACGTAAAGCTAACTACAATAACAGGAAAGCTGTCTGAATAGATTCGCAACTTGCTCAAAGTTTTGACATACCACGTTGTCCACTTGAAATGATCCACTTGCGGTCGATGACTTGGATGGCAAGCACCAGTGATGTTTAAGAGCGTTTTAAGTGTTGCATGAGTGCTATTGTAAGTTGTTTCTGTCTTACGTGACCATGTGGCTTTTTGACATGCGACCACATTACCTCATATGACCCATGTGACAACGTAAATGTGTTTGGAGACATGAGGCCACGGCGAAAGCAAATAATAACGGGGGGCGGGGGGGGGGGTATGTAACTGTGCCTGATTTCCATTGTATTTCACCCTCTGCGTATGCAATTTTCACGCAAGTAAACTGCAAGTACATCGTTTGCTTTTTTTGGGTGGTTATAAGTCCTTTCAAGCCCGTGGCCCATACGCCCACGGTTTTCATGCGTAGACAGCTATACAAGTTTGGGTTGAAAAGCGCATAGTTGGTTTCCTAGAGCATATGCGTATAGCCACTGTGCTGGCTATTGCGAGGCGTTTATTTTAACGTTATCAAACACTTTCGGAAAATTACTAAAATTCACATAGTAGTCATAAATAATGACGGTTGATGCAATATTTTAAATAAACGCTCTCGTGGCGGGCCTGATTTACCAAGACACAAAAGAATTGCATATTAAAAAAAAGTCATAGCATTTGCATACTAACGGTGGTTTGAATATGCCCTGTTGGGTAGGGTTTTGACTGATCGTTACGATAGTAGGAACCTTCGAAGACGTATCGTGTTGTGCAGCAGGCTTGAGAGAGAAAGCAGAAAGGCTTTTCGAATGAACAGGCACTTTCGAAAAGTTGATATCGTCCTGTTAAGAATATGTGCAGCCAAATTTCGAGCAGGTGTTATTTTACGCCTGTTAGGCTCCTAAATCACGACAGCAGGTTTTATGTAGGTGCAGCCGTCCTGCTTACTCAAAAAGCTTAAAAAAGAGTCAATTATCGTGAGATGCGCTTTAGTCGAGACCCTGGACGAATATAGTTACAGAGAATGCGTATAACTCGGCATTGTGGCGGTTCATCACAGTGGCACCGTTGCGGTGACTAAATTGCGGAGCTTTCCGCCAATGTGGGTGAAGAGTGCTACTGCGAATAAAGGGGTTTTCACGCCATTGTCAGAGTCCTCAAGTGACATGTGTAATGGAGCAAAGCATCTAGCCTTCAATAGCATATCTTAAGTGTAGTGCAGTTTTCTCATGTTGTTCTTTAGAATGCACAAGTAAGCTACTTTATATTTCATGGCGAATGACAATACAAGTCACGTTATCACAAGAAAAACACATTTTTATGCAGTACATGTCTAGCATGGTTTACAGAAGTTTAGTCCTGACGTAATGGCGAATGGGTATTTTTGATCTTAACTCTTACAAAGACACAGGAAAAAAAAAGTTGACACCGACATCGTTCTCTCATCACGTAACCTCTCAATTTTCGGTTTTGTTGCTGCGGGCTGAAATTGGCAAAAATCCAGAATCTCAGAAGAGCTTAATCATGTACCGCATTATGCGTGCTCATGCTTAATAACAGAGCCCACTCGTTTTATCGCACGCAAATCGCTCAGCAGCAACACCCGAACTTTTTTTGAAGGCCACTATAGGACAGAGATAACCTGGAGGACATTTCAAGTGCTGCCTCGTAAAAGGTCACTTGTTCAGTTCTGTTGAACATACCGACCACGTTTGGAATCCGTAATGCTGTTGCCATGGGATGTATTTTGTGCCCAGTTTTTTGTACTTTCCCCTATTTTATTAACACATTCTATAAAGACATGTTGTCGAACAAAACCCACAGGCTGCACTATAATATCTTGCACGCACATATTTGTTCTCGTGCGCAAGTAGCGCAGTGTTTCTAAAAGATAACCACGTAATAGCCTGAAGAATTGTTTGTGGCTATCAAGGGTAGGGCAGCCTACGGCGACGGGCGCACTGATTCATCACACAGGCAGATGCCTAAAAAGAAGTCACAATAGACCGTTTTCCCCAGCTACCGCACCAAACCGAAGTGGCGCCACCGAATGGCGCCACCGCACCGAAGTGCTATGGCCTTCTCCTCGGCGGCGCGGCCACGATGCGGCGTGTGGCGGACGTTGCCCTGCAGCCTACGGCGAGAAACGGTCGTGGTAGTGATCCTTGAAAAAAGAAAAATGCACCTAATTTTTGTCAGCCATAAGGCGACACAGCGCGGTGCCCAAGAAAAAAAAGAAGAAAAAAGAAACGGGTGGCGCGGACTATGCGCTGCGCCCGCTTTGCTCGCCTTTAACCGAGGAACGGCGGCGGCTAATCGGCCGGCTATCGGCAATGGTGAAGAAGTGGAAAAGAGAAGGCCATTAGATCATGTGTTCTAACGTGACAACACCCGTTCGCCGCTGCGAAAAACCGTCTCTAGTGATTGTGAGTTAATATTTGTTCAAACTACGTTGGCAATGTGGTCTTCAACGTGCGTCACTTGCAGGTGGCAGGCGACAGACGAAAAGTCAAGAAACGTTTTTTTTGTGGCGGCTTGATAGCACGAGTAAATAAGACTTGAAGGACAGATGCTCATTTACAAAAGACGTTTATTTGAAAGTTCACGAAAGCGTGAACTCGCGCATGTGCACTAAAACACTTCCTGGGATGTAGCTGTGCAGAGCCAGCGGGGTTTATTACAAGGGTCTATGATATAACCACAGACTACATCCTGTATTTACCTCATAATAGCTCGAAACATAGGCCTGGGCACGTTTTCTTTTTTTAACACGAAAGTGTTTTATGCCGGCGTCCACCACGTCTCCATCCACTGACGCACTTCCGTCACAGAAGTGATGTCGATATATATATATATATATATATATATATATATATATATATATATATATATATATATATATATATATATTGCAGAAAAACAGAAAGAAAGCATCTGCCGCACGTACTGCAACAAGCGACCCCGTGGTTTTCTCAGCGCACAGCGTTAACCACTACGCCACAGAGCATGCGTTGTCTGGCATGCTAGCGACAGGCCATTTGTATACTCCATAAATCGTTTTGCAGTCCTCAGAGCTTTAGTGCGTTTACGTTATGAGTGGCGAGATAGCGCAACAGGCTCGCATTGGGCGCGCTATAAAGGTCGTCGTCATACAGAAGCGTCGATTCCACGAAGCGTGGTCTTTCCTGCACGCGCACTTATCAAACTGGTTATTCGGAAGAGGACGGAGGTCACATCACACGCTGCCACGGCCGCGTTTAGGAAAGGAGCGCGCTGCAGACACACCACGCAGGAAGAATTGTGAGAGTTGCTCGCACTTGTTTTTTTGTATCTTGTGCACTCGTTTAGCGCGTCGTTCTTTCTGTTTGAACAGCGCGCTTCAAGTATCGAGCTGTGACAGTTGTTAGTCCGTGCTCGTCTTGTATAGGCTAATTTAATACGTGCTTCTGCTAGAGGTGTGTGCTGCAAATTTTGAGTTGCTTGCTGTTGCCAACCCAATTTTGTAATTCGTTGCTGTTACTGAAACAATGCACAATAAACGCTCAACTGCCTCTGTAGAGACATGTTTAACTTTCGTGTCACACCAATTCTTATATAGGGGGATCAGTTCGTTTGCTTATCTTCTGGGTGGAAATATCATTAGTCAAGAAGCGGCTGTGAACCCACAGTGGTAGATTGAAAGATAAGGCGTTGATCTGCTAAGCTCGAAGGCGCAAGTTTGCTCCCCACTGCAGCTGGATTGCGAAGAGCGCGACACATTTCACTCGCATCGCTTTCGTGTATTCAGAATTTGGAGCCCGTTAAGGACCTCAGGTGGTCGAAATTCATCCGGAGTCCTCCCCTACACCGTCGCGGTTTTAGAACGTGAAACCACCAGAGTTATTCCCAAGGAGCAATGAACACGGCATTCGCTCCATGTTTTTGGCTAGATTGTGCCATACAGTGTGCACACTCATCATGGTGGTGGTGAAACTTTTTCTCCAATCTTTTTTTTAGTTGGCGCTTGTCATGAGCATTCGCAGAGTGTTGTAGTGCGCCTGTCCTGTAACGTGTCTTTTCACTCCCGCTACCAGACCGCGCATCATTTACAATGTGTTATGCCAACTGACCCAGCAGACAATCATTTCAAACTCTCAACTTTAGTTTTCCTCCAAAGCGACCACAAAAGCAATACTGCTTTTTTCTTTTGTGTTTGTTAGAGTGGTTCTCTACCTAACACACGCCTCCCCTTTTCCTTTTTCTCCCCTGCAAAAAAGTATAGAAAAAGAAATGAACGCTATTTAAATTATGTTTTGTTCAGCATCGAGCTGAGTCTATAGAGTTTTATCCATTTATAATTAAGCGCGCGTGTTCATGTCAGTGTAGGTGTAGTAACTGTACTCGCGCATTTCTTAGCAGGAACAAGAGCTTCATTCGGGCGAGTTGTTCATCGTGGTTGTATTGTAGTAGAGCTCCTTTCTGTGTATCTTGTCCCTTCTTAGAGTTGTCGCACTGTCACTACAGTACAATCCTTAGCCGGATTTTTTTTCTCCCGACTTTTCGAAAGGCGGTGGGCCATTATATGGCATGATAATTGTGTTGGTGGGTAACATCTGCACGACATTATGTCGAGGAGGCAATATGCGTGTGCGGCGTCATTGCATTTGTTTAACTACTCAAGTGATAGCGTGCGTTCCTAATTTAAGCATTGGTTCTTGTGCGTATAACAGTGTACGCTGTTAGTGTTGAAACAAATGAAAAAGTGGTAACATGATAATCATTAACAGCAATGTAACTTCCTACTATATAATTAGAGAAAAACAAAACCAAGCTTGTTTTCCAGTGATCTCTATTGGTGACGCTACCATTTTCGGTTTGTTTGGTGACACGTTGTTTAGGTAACGCACACCAGCGAGTGAAGCTGTTTATCACACAAGGGAACAAAATGCGCAGCAATCAATGCTGCAAGTTTTTCGACCAGTCGTTTTGTGATCGATAGTGACAGTTGGGTCTCACTTGCAATAATACAGGGCACATGGTTTCCGTGGGTGAATAAGCTTTATGTCAGGCAAACGGGTATGGCGGGAAGCAACACAGACCACTTACAGAATGAACTTTTTGTACCTCGTATTGCAACAAAGCGTCTATTTTTGTTGCGTGAACAACCTACTATTTTGTTTTAAGTGTTCGCGCAATTTTCAGGAAAACAACAGCTGTAAATGGGCTGTGTTCGTCGAACAAAATGTACTCACTGAATCATCGACTCATATTCAGAGCCTTTAATGTTACAGGCCCATTTTTCTCAGAGAGCAGCATCGAGTCGTTATCATTTACAAACTGAAACTTGAACCCCCTGTGACACACATTCGTACCGAATGGAAAGTATGTGGAAATAAGATTAAAAAAAAGAAAAGACATCGGCACTAAGTGCTTCGACATTATGACCATGGACGACTTTAATGCATGCACACTTCGCACTAATGAGTATCCTGCAATGAACAGGTTACGCTTAAAATGATCAAAAGTTGTAAGTACGAAAATGTTTACTTGTGACAACCCCATTCGCGAGCTTGAGGGAGGAGCGGGTGGGGAGGGGTACAGTTCACAGAGTGGCAGGGCACCTATTGCTCTTGAGCGAATGACTAGTTTTGAGCACATGTTTTTTTTTATCACCCCTAGGTAGTCGAAGCCACGATTGAACTTTAAAAGACACCATCCATTGTGTCTGTCAGATCGTTTATCCATTTATTAATGCGTGTACAACAAGCGCTGCAAGTAATAAAAGCATGGGTGATATATTATTTTAACAGACTTTCGTCACTCTACCACGGAAAAGAAAGCTTACCTAAGCTTGGCGATAACACCAACTGTCAAGGCGTCAAATTGCGAAGTTTGCATTGCCTTGTGCTTCAACACAGCAGAAAATGTTATGACATGACAGAGACCCTTGGGAAAATACTTAGAAGAGCATCTCCTACCAAAAGAAACTGTGGCCACTCTTTTTCAGGGCGACAGTAATGAACTTTTCCCTTAAACAAGACATTTGTTAAGAATTTATAGCGTAACACTGTCGGGTTATGGCCAATGTATTTTCAATTAAATCTATCAAGCCTCAGTGCCAGTGGCATCAACTTTTAATCGTAGAAGGTGAAAATTTACCTTATTGTAAGTGAAATAAGCGTTCAGAAAGTTTTAAAGTCAAGTTGGCCATTCTGAGAATTGCAAATATGTCAAAACTAACCCGCATCTCACTGCGCCAGTAATTGAAACTATCAGAGTTATTTTGAAAGAGACAACTTTCGCTAACATGTGTTGTTCAGGGGCCACCTACTGATACCAGCATTTGCAGGGAAATGAAAGGAGTACGAGGGCAGTTTGTCAGTTCTAAGATGAAGTATCACACAGAAGAATCATCTAATTTTTCGTAACCTAATAAGTATTTTTAATATAAAAACACTGCACCCAATAAGGAGTTACTCGGACAGAGGCAGTCGCGCACATGCGACGTGCGAAATACGCGTTCTGCACCGTCAGTACGAATAGCTTTGCTTCACCTGTAAATTTTCAATCATCTTTATGAATGAAGCAAATACGACAAAGTATTTTATTGTCAGGACACATATATTCGATGTAGAAAGCAACTGCACTGAATGCCCGGTGAGCGCAACCTGCTATGTGTTTAGTCGAACGGCTACACATGGCGTGGCGTGAAATAACGGCCGTTCGACTGTTAGATTGAAGGCATAGAATCAGTTCAACATGCTGCCTGTAGTTCTGTAATTCCACATAACCTCACAGTTGTGTACATCTTGTTGCACAGGTTGAATGAAAGCACGTGGCACTTGCATAAAAAAGTCCACCTATCAACAAGATCGCGTCCACGAGGTTACTCAAAATCATTTAAAAAAGGAGTTAAAAGGTTCACAGCACAACAAGCTTCAAACCTGGTACATTTAAAGCACGTAAAACAGAATAACAAGCACTAGAGTGTGCCCTCCGATACACTGAAGATCGCCCCAAAATGACGCCGAGTGGCAACCCTTTTCAATGCTTTCGAATACTAATAAAGAGTTAGGGGCGACACTTGTTGACTTATTTCAAGCATGAATGAAAACGCCAAAATTCAAGGGGGGGGGGACAAAAAATTTAAAAATGCTTTCAATCTAACCAAATAGTTGAGGTCATACAACATACCAATAATGTGAGTACAATGGACGGGTTTGCCGAGAAGCACAATTTTAACAAGAAAGCGTAGCTCGCATCCAACAGTGGATGGTAGCTCTTCGGGACACGATGTAGTGTGCAGGAAGCGAGAATTTTATCACTAAGCACCATGCTGACTGATTAATGCGAGTTGCTTTCTTGGGTCACTTGTCGCGTTGTAATTGCGAATTGAACGACGGGGGTAATAAACACTGGCTAAGCGCTCGGGAGAAATAGGCACTTACAGAAATCAATACAACGCCATGTAGAAAGATGTGAAAACCAGAAGTTGAAAGCTTGTCACGCATTTTGGCCGTTGCAGTGCTTTCTGTGAAAACTGACGTATAATAGAGTCATTCACATGCAAGGACTTCACGAAGGTTGTGCTAAACCATGTCAGTTTGTTTCTTGAGGCTTGTACATGACCATATTGAAGCAGCAAATGCCACGGTGAGATAAACCGTGGAGATAGTAAACCGATCCCAGCTATTTGGCATACACGCACTGTGATTTGAGATAGTGAAAGGTGACTCTGAGTGGGAACAAAACAATTGTTTGTTCAATACACAGTGTAAGAGCGTGTTCAACAGTCATCTCTGTATTCTAGAATCAAAGCGCTGCAACAACTAGTAAGGAAAGCAGGAGAAATTTCTCATGGCGAAACAAGGTTGCATCTTCTGAATGAAGCTCGTACAAAAGGAACCGCTAAGGGTAACTCCAGTGGCACTCAACACCATTTTTGACACAGCCGGAATCGAAGCGGTACATGTATCCGCGTGTGCCTGAGGCTTTCAGGTCGACACCGACCAGTGCCTAAGCTAGTGGCGCCACCCGAAGCGGGCTGAAACAGAGAAGAGAACTTAAGCATCGCAGCTCTAAAGACGACAATTTGACAATCAAGGTTCAGGAGGCTCGAAGCGCTGCCCAGATTGGAAATGAGAGATATGTTTCAGTGATATGTTGCAGATATTTTGCCAAAAGGGGCCTTTGTAGGCTGTTTACATACAGCAGTGCTCCAGAGCTGTGAGGCAGACCACAACCCACTGCCTAAAAAGCACGGTATAGATGATAGAGGATACGTCTTGTTAATTCTAGCAAAAGAAAAGTTCCGGGAATAGTCTGCATGGTAACATGCGATCAGCTACCGACAGCTTTCAAGTTTGGATGCAGCATTTCCCATGTCCAATTCTGGAACACATCGTTTCGTTGCCTCCTTTAAAAAAATGTTTCGCTCCGGAGCGTAATACAGAACACGGTGCAGTGAATTATGCGCTCGGGACGACATGCATTGGATATTGGGCTAAACTTGGGTCATCCGATGACCATGCATGCGACTCCATGCGGCTGCACTACAGTCCCCGGTAATGGTGCATTCAGACGACGGACCGAATCCGGATTTGTCGTGGACGCGGACGGCTAATCCGCGGCTGATCCGCCTGCAGGCGCATCCACACGACGGACGGTGTCCTAGGAGAAAACAGCCGGATTACCCTCAACAGCAGATTCGGCGCTCACCTGCGCCGGCTGGCAGCCGACCGGTTAGAGAGTATTCAACATGGATGCCCGCACGAAGCGACGCTTGGCTGCGATGTCTGTCACGTTGTGACAAATGAACGAGGAGTGTTATACCCCTGTCACACGGTCACCACCAAACTCCGTCAAACACCGTCAACGTATATCTCCCCTAGAGGGTTCGACGGAGAAGGAGTTGTGGCAGTGTCACACGGCAGCGACAAGGTTGTAACAGTTGCCACGAGGGGGCTCAGCGGGCGCTGTTTGATATTCGGAAAAGTATTCTAATTTCATCTGTATTGATTTTTTGCCGGATTACCCTCAACAGCAGATTCGGCGCTCACCTGCGCCGGCTGGCAGCAGAACGGTTAGAGAGCATTCAACATGGATGCCCGCACGAAGCGACGCTTGGCTGCGATGTCTCTCGCGTTGTGACAAATGAACGAGTAGTGTTATACCCCTGTCACACGGTCACCACCAAACTCCGTTGAACACCGTCAACGTAAATCTCCCCTAGGGGGCTCGACGGAGAAGGAGTTGTAGCAGTGCCACACGGCAGCGACAAGGTTGTAACAGTTGCCGCGAGGGGGCTCAGCGGGCGCTGTTTGATATTCGGAAAAGTATTCTAATTTCATCTGTATTGATTTTTTGCCGGATTACCCTCAACAGCAGATTCGGCGCTCACCTGCGCCGGCTGGCAGCAGAACGGTTAGAGAGTATTCAACATGGATGCCCGCACGAAGCGACGCTTGGCTGCGATGTCTGTCGCGTTGTGACAAATGAACGAGTATTGTTATACCCCTGTCACACGGTCACCACCAAACTCCGTTGAACACCGTCAACGTAAATCTCCCCTAGGGGGCTCGACGGAGAAGGAGTTGTAGCAGTGCCACACGGCAGCGACAAGATTGTAACAGTTGCCGCGAGGGGGCTCAGCGGGCGCTGTTTGATATTCGGAAAAGTATTCTAATTTCATCTGTATTGATTTTTTGCCGGATTACCCTCAACAGCAGATTCGGCGCTCACCTGCGTCGGCTGGCAGCAAACCGGTTAGAGAGTATTCAACATGGATGCCCGCACGAAGCGACGCTTGGCTGCGATGTCTGTCGCGTTGTGACAAATGAACGAGTAGTGTTATACCCCTGTCACACGGTCACCACCAAACTCCGTTGAACACCGTCAACATAAATCTCCCCTAGGGGGTTCGACGGAGAAGGAGTTGTGGCAGTGCCACACGGCAGCGACAAGGTTGTAACAGTTGCCGCGAGGGGGCTCAGCGGGCGCTGTTTGATATTCGGAAAAGTATTCTAATTTCATCTGTATTGATTTTTTGCCGGATTACCCTTAACAGCAGATTCGGCGCTTACCTGCGCCGGCTGGCAGCAAACCGGTTAGAGAGTATTCAACATGGATGCCCGCACGAAGCGACGCTTGGCTGCGATGTCTGTCGCGTTGTGACAAATGAACGAGTATTGTTATACCCCTGTCACACGGTCACCACCAAACTCCGTTGAACACCGTCAACGTAAATCTCCCCTAGGGAGTTCGACGGAGAAGGAGTTGTGGCAGTGCACACGGCAGCGACAAGGTTGTAACAGTTGCCGCGAGGGGGCTCAGCGCGCGCTGTTTGATATTCGGAAAAGTATTCCAATTCCATCTGTATTAATTTTTTGTGAATCCTCGTTATGCGGTTTTTACAAAAAAGCACTATTAAGTAAGCATGCGACTAACAAACCATTAAAATAAAATTTCAAATAAAAACGCATTTGCTAAATGTAGCGATGCTGCTAGTGATGCTGGCCACATTGTGCTTTTAGTTGTTTTGTTGCCTGTGTACATGCCCGGTACGAAAGTTCTTATGCTTCCTTGCTTCGTGAGTGCACATTTTGTGTTCTTCAGCCATGGGTGACACAGCGGACGACGTGAGGAAGTGGTACAATATTGTGCTGGTATTGACGTTGATCGGCTGGCGCCGGCCGGCCCGACTCGCGAGGCACGGTGTGTAGGGCATCGGTGTTGAGAGTAAGTGAACTCTGGCGGGCGTAAATATTTGTAAACAAACACGCGTTGTGAATGAGTACTACAACGAAAGAACTTTTAATATTGCCAAAATGTATCATTCTTTCACTGCGGCCACTTAGTACTCGAAATTTTTCCCTGACCTCTAGACTGCTGGGGACGAGAGTACCTCACTTCGCTGCGAAGGGAGATCGTTGAACGTCCTTTGCGAAACGCTCCGTTTACCTTCGTTTGCGTAAGGGTGGCCGTGTGACACGGACCGCATCTTCGTTATCGTAAGGACGAGGGAGTTAAACGGTCTTCGCGGGTGCCCGTGTGACCGGGGTGCCCGTGTTCAGGAGAAAAGGGAGTTGCTGGCAGAATGTTCTTCCGACTACATTGTTCTCCCCTTGTAGAACTTCTGAACGCGTCTCTCATCCTTTTTTAGAAGCGGCACATCGCCGGTTGCAGAAGTTAGAACATTTCACGACCATGAAGGCTAAGAATCTCGCGTGTCAAACGATGACGGCGACATTTCCCGAAACACCAAACGCGATCACTGCGTATTTAATCCCCTGAGAACAAAGCCCCCGGAAACTAAGTAAACCATGCTCAAGCGTAGATGATGCCGACCAGTCATGCAGCTGTCAGCGAGCCATGGAGGACATGCCGCGAGCAGACGAAAAGTGTACTGGTTGCCAGAAACCCCGAGCTAATCCGCTGAAGTATCGGCTTTCTCCCGCCAGAATCCCGATGTGAGAAACAGGTTGGGGTCATCAGCCCGCGAGCTGGGTGGACGAGGGGAATCGCTGATGTGAGGTCACGTGACGCACCGTCCGTCCTGGCACATCCGGATTCGGTCCGTCGCCTTAATGCACCATAAAGATCGCACCGTGTCCGACATGGGCGCAACACTGTGCCTGCAGGCCATGAATTGCCCTGGGAACGTTGCCAGAAAAAAATTGTTATTTTCCGGGTTGCCAGCTCACATAAGAAGGCTATGGTGGGTCTTACGGCTTCTTCGAACTTCTGTTGTGCCGGACAATGTGTCAATATAAAGAGGACACGTCAACTTAGAATTGAATCAAAGAGGCACTAAATCTGGTTATGAGAACCTCTGATACACGAATTCTGAGTACGCTTGCATGTATCTTATGCAACGGTGGTCAGTGAGCCTGAAGCTGTTTCTGCTAAAAAAGCTAAGCCGGATAAAGGAAGAGCGAGAGAGGCCCCTGCGGACTGCGAGAGACACCATGATGGCGGCCTCGCTACTCGTGTAGGCAGCCCTGGGATGTTGACATTTTGAAAGGCAAAAAGAATACCGGTATGAACCGCACTTATGCTGCGAGAATAACCTATCAAAGTGACCAGGTTGAAAAGGCTGCCAAAATCACTTACTAAAAAAACAAAAAGACGCGTGCTCTAGAACACAGTACTGGCACAGAAATAGTAACCGCGCAGAGCTCGATGAAGGGGCGCACAGTAAAGAAACGGGCCTTCTCTGCACCATGTTTTGTTCCGATCTCGCATTTGCATGTGCAGTGTTTGTCCATCGGCTTGTTTATCACAGGTGCCGGGTTAGTTTATATATATATATATGGAAAGAGCTGCTGGAACGAAATTTAAGTCTCAGTTTGCGAGGCAAAATGAGGTATCCACACCAATTATACACACGCTATACTTTTTATATATATTTCGCTTAACGTTTCAGACTGCTGCTATTTCGGAAGTGCCAACTACCCTTTTGTAGAGTATAAATATACGAGACACCCTTCAGTACAATCAGTACGAGAACTTCATCACAACATTATTTTTAATACTCCAATCCACTTTTATGGTGTAGTTCACTCAACAAAATCATGCAAAAAACATGCTGTTGCTTTAGTACCTAGTGATAGGAGAATGGCTCTGCACATAGCCGCAAATATAATGAAAGAAGGGCTAAGCTGCAACAATATAAAACAGAAAAAACTAATGCCACCTTGAATCCCACCACCTGGATTCTACAACAAGTTTGATTAAATAACAATAATCGAGGCCGGCACTTAACTATACTAACTACGGCGCGCATTGGTTGTCGGCGTGAACGATCGATTCTAGCCGCTCATGTGCGAAACAGTGGAGTTTGGCTTGTACGGAAGCTGCGTTATGCCCTCCTTGTTTACCAAGAGATCACTTTTTAGCAAGAAGAAAAAAATTTAAACAGTTCTAAACGTAGAAGCCACTCAGCAGTATTGCCGGCACAGAGTTGAGTGCGCGCTGACATGCATTTCTGGACGGGGTAATGGTCCGAAAGCAGCACCTACCCTGTGGTGGGCTCTTGAAGAGATTGGGGCAGCAGTAGCAGCAACAGCGGTGGCGACCAATGTACGACGACGACAGCCGAACGCAGCTGACGATCTGTCGGGACTGGAGAGTGCTCCGCCGGGGAGGCGAACAAGTGACGACCGGCAGGTAGCAGCGTCGCGCTTTTATGCGCGTCTGCTTCCGGACTGACGGAAAATCGATCCCACATCGAATCCGCTCGCCGAGAGAGAAGCGCCTAGAAGTGGAATTTTCCTTCACCGGCTACTGCTCAGGCGCAGCCGGTGACTAGGCGTCTTGTTGCCATGGAAACCTGGTCACGTGGTCGCAGCGGGAAACGAAACAAGAAGCTGCGTGTCACGTGGGGGCGAACATGACGACGCGCGCTGCGCGAACGTAGCTGGACGAGTACCGTGCCGCCCGCGTGCTGCCGGTGTGGCCATGTGGCTGCTAACCTTGGCACCGGTGGCGGCGCGCTCGACTGGCGCGACGGTCGCTGACCGGCGGCCCCCCCCCCCTCCTGTCGCAGCTGCTTTTCCCCGCACACCAGAGCATGCGGAGAGGCATCCTTGCCGGGGGGCCAAACGGTCCCGTTTTTACCAGAGCGGCTGCCTCCCAAAACAGAAATCCACTGTTACGAAGTGAAATGAAGGCAATTTAATTCAATATTATAATAAGCATAAATAAATTCCCTTCCCTTGTACGCCATGTAAGGTACCCGATTAGAAGATTTTATGGTTAACCTTCCTGCCTTTCTGTTTCCTTCCTTCAAAACTGTGAGTACATCTTTGAATGCCGGCTAGTTGCTAATGGGATTAAGGAGCACCCAATACCAAAGACGAGGTCCAAACACACAAGGGTGACCCTGTTGACTTCGTATTTGTTGCACTGTAAATTTCGTAATTTATCATGCACCAATGAGATCAGTAGTTATATTCGACTATCCGGCTGATAATGAATTACTGCTGAATATGGCCGTCTTATTCAAGCAATACTTACGATACTTTGTAGAGAATGATAGCTGTTGTGCTAAGTTAACTAAGTGTTCCTGCATACGTTAATTTTATGTAAAGTACTTACCATAGATATCCAGGGGATTATCACACCCCCAAATATATTTGGAATAAGTGACTTTGTGATTTTGCAACATCAGCTACCAGCTTATGGGTGAAGATAGTGTAAGCTATCTATTTCTCACCCCCTCCCCTCTTTTTTTTTGAGTGTTTCAATGAAGCCAGTGAAATTATAACGTTTAGCTATCTTAAACGTCTACGCCGGGTCAATGGTCAGGATAGACAACCTGGCAGATTTATTATTGTTGTGTGTCATTATTGCGTATCTTTTTGCCAATTCTGGCTACTTCATCGGAATTCAGCAGGATACGCAGCTCATCATGCACATTTCCTATTGCGAAGTATGCGTTTGAACTGTCAACATGTTGTTGTATTTATATTTATTTTGTTTCAACTCATGAGGGCCGCAAAGCAGCAGCAAATAATCGCGCCCCGCCCGGTTAGCTTGTGTGCAAAAATATTGAGTGGAGTGAAGCCGAAAGACACAGGCCAGAGCTGGAGAGTGCGTTGTACGAAATGAAATAAAAGTAAAACGTGTTTACATACATGCTGCATCTTCACAAATTAACTGATCACTCTCTGTAAAAAAATGCAAATGGAAAAATCGCACTTACATGGACGTATACTGAATTCAATACTAAATTTTATGTCAAAATAACAACCACACTGAAATAAAACGAAACATATAGAGAGGATGTATTTCTTCGTGTGTCGGTGTGGCCGTGATTTTGGCGTGAAGTTGACTATTGAACTCAGACACGCACGAATTATACCAACAGCGAGTACTGCTAAAGTATATTGTTTGTATAAGTGCAGAGTGCTAATTTTACGTTACGCTTTGCGAAAGATGAACATACACAGGGCATCTAGCGGCTTTTTCAAGGACTTCAGGTTTGTGCGCAACAAATTCGTCAATGAATACCTTTGTTTTGTGAGTGCTGTATTTGTGCGAATAATAAATCATTTTCAGAGGTGGTAAATGACCTGAATTCTGATATAAGATGACATTTTTGCTCATAATTAAACAATATTGTCACGTTGATATTATTGTTTCACGCCTATTTAGGGCGATGTAAAACGACAACATATATAGGGGTATTATGGAGAAAATCTGGCAGAACGAGAAATATAACACACACACACACACACACACACACACACACACACACACACACACACACACACACACGCACACACACACACACACACATCACACACTCACACGCACGCACGCACACACACACACACACACACACACCTATAAAACTCATAATTTTTAACTATATTGGAAATAGTTTGTAAGCTTAATTTAGCAAACAGCTTTCGTTTAACAAGTGATACGGACGAATTGCAACATATGAATGTAACTGTAACAATAAAGTGCTGCTCCCTTCGTTTTCGATGGACGAAGCTTGTTTGCCGTATCAATACGCTTATTGGGGCTAGTTGGCGTGACATCATACAGTGAGTGATACAGGGCGAGCATGCGGGAAGTTCAGCTATCAACAACGCTATTAATTATATGACGTCGTTTGCCAGGCATGCAAGTGTTACATAAAAAGAACTTTTAAAAGCACGCATCTCGTAGTCAGAAAGAATAATGACACACCGAAGAGACACCAGACTTTCCGGCCATGGTGGGAAGTTCACTATGAACAACGCTGTTCTTTATATAACGTATTTTGCCAGGCATATAAGAGTTACATGAAATGCACTTTCGAAACCATACTTCTCGAGCAGTCAGAAATAAGAACAACTACGCATCGAATAGACGCCATATTTTCCGGCCATTTAGCCCACTTAAGCGTTTATATAGAATATTTCATTCGCGCTGTCACAGCGGTGTGTTGCTGGGTGTAGCGTTGATAGGGTTTCGCCGCGAGAGGAAGGCTTACGCGACAGTCTACATGATTTCTGTTCGCGCATTCCTCTTCATCTTAGTCGCCCTCGGGAATGCGACGAGTTAGGGCAGTACAGAGGACAACTGTTCTCTGCTTCTCACCGGTGAGTGCGCCAACAGGACGACTAAGGTGACTTCAGACAAAACAAGGGGGAAACTCGAGAGCCACAACCGGGCAGAATCCGCAGTGCCAAATGCTGAATGAGCGACGTAGCAGCGTGACGGAAGCCACGCTCACCTCCCCTTTCCCCTATCCTACTCGGCCGCGCTCTCTGTCACTATGGTTCTGGAAAAATCTTGAAGCAGCTGGGACGATGAGAGAGACTCGTAGAGAGAAAGGGCATTGGCGCGTTATCGGCGGACTGCGCTCCAGCAGGACCGGAAAGTAACCGAACAGTCGTGCCGAGCTGCGAGACTCCGTTCGGCCGTGAGTTCGCGTCAACACAGTGCACTCGGTGGAAGTAAACGCGCAGAGATTATGAAGTTACGGTAGCTCGCTCAGCTAACTGCATTGGTCCTCCTCGCGAAAAAGGTAGCGTGCCATGCTGAAATCAGCTGGCTCCGTTCTTTTCGGAAGGCAGCTCAGTCGGATTGGCCAATCACGCGCCTACTAGTGCGCCGTACCGCCATCCACCCACCTGACGGCAGGAGTACCGAATAATAATGCCTCGGGAGTGGGCATCAATAGCTGTGGAGCACGAAGAGAAGACGCCGGCAATGCAAGAAAAGATCACATGCTCTCACATAATAAGTAATGACACCTGCAATGACAATCAAACATCCTGCGTGCTTGTATGCATGCATTGGCTCATCGCCAATGCACAACATATCAAGTTCAGTTTGTGTGTCTCTTTTTAATACAAGACCACATTTATACGCAGGAGAACAAATGAATCCCACACGAAACACACAGGTCATGTTTTACTTAAGCCTTCAGCTTTATATTCTGAAATATTTTTCATTTGTATGACAGACCATCCGTTTCATGGCCGATCCCCCGTGGTGGGTTGCGCCAGGACTCTGAGGAACAACCAAACAGCCAACCATTTTGATCCGCGCGTTAGCAAAAAGCACAACAAAAGTGCGTCTGCTTCACCTGCTCTTTTGTTCAAATCCTAACGAATTCATCTTACAATTATATAATCAGTCATCGCATGTGATAAATGCCTTCTCTCTGACAGCAGCAGTAGTGTAAACAGTGGTGCATTTATGCAGACATGCACTACCTGACTAACAAAACTTTAGTAAAAAGAAGAAAAGAAAAGGAGGCATGCAAAACATTTTTTCTCCTCTAAATCAGATAGGAAGCCTGGGGAAAAAGTGAATACATCAAGAATCATGCCCTGCCACAACCTAGGTTTTATACATAAAAAACGCGTATAAATCTGCAGTTATGCTTGTTATACGTGTTTACAGAACACAGTCTGGCTGGAGCCAGCATCTCACCAAAGGAGATGCTTAATTTTCTTCTTTTTTAGGGGGAAGTTCCTTAGGCTCGTGCCGTCTACCACCATCCCTCGATGACGATGTCGATGATGACGATGAAGAACAATCGTGATCCAGACTACACATTCTTCTTCTGCCATCACGTCACAGTATAATGCAAGGTACCCACTATACGTCATGACGTTGACGATGACGCTGATGAAGATGATGACGATGGTGATCATGGACAACGACTGGCTTGTGCAGTACATGGCGTCTCGATATGCTGTATGATGAGTTTTGTATAAATGAAAACAATCATCAGGAGAACGTACACAAACCTCGTCTTGGCCAGCTTCCGGCGAAATCCGATACCAAAAAGCAGTAATAATGAAGTTAAAACGAAATTCCCAAGTGAATACAATACAATATTTATGACCAATAAACATTGCATATACCTGTACACCGCTTTGTCACTCATTTTCATGCATGGGTGGTCAATGAAACGGGTGATATACGGTAACACCAAACGATCTCACTGCTTCGATCACTCATCATCATTTACTTCGTGAATATGCCCTGTTTCTTTTTTTTGCATGTATGTACCTTCGTACACTTAGACCAGCGTGCGTCCTACCAGCACTTTAGCCCCTGTGTGAAGGTTAGGAGTTCAGCCGAAAACAGCGATTGTATAGCTTAAAAGCGCGAACTGGGTTCAACTAGATGATCTCTAGGTTGCGCTTATCTTTATGTTTTCATCAATCCAAAAAAATAAAATATTGTGTTTACCGCCACGGTCGCGTAGCGCTCAAACGGGCAAACAGCGTCACTGGCACACAAACTTTGTTTGCTTTCTTTTTCCCCGCACTTAACGTAACGCTTTCCTGTCAGCTGTGCCTCCAGAGTGCAGTGCTTGAATTGCCCGCTGATTTGAATACTGTTTACAGGAATTGTGGATTCTTTTTTTCTTACGGCGAATTGGCTAACAAAGCTTGATATCGCATCGCCAAGTTTTCGGGTCAGCACCACTTTGATGAAAGGTTATTGCTAGTCATTTCTTTTATTTACTTAGAACTAAGCAATTGTTGCGCATCTGAAATACTTTCTTGATATTCCTGGAGTCATTCACTTGCTCTACGCAATGAATGTGAGAAACGCGTGAACAAAATTTGAAGATCAAATAAATATTTAGGACTCCAACATTGCCCGACGTTCCTTTTGAGTATTTCTTCGAACAAAGCTAGGTAGTTTGCAAAAGAACTATGCCCATTCCTTGTTAGTCACTTTTTCTTTGGTGAATTATTGATGCTACTGTACTCTTTTTAACGCTTACTCAAAGCTCACGCTTTCGTTTGTTGGTCAATGGGTTAGCGTATCGTAGGTTAGTCTGTACTGTACTCCTGAATCTGAATGCACTCCATGACATAAATCGATCAGTGAGATGGAAAGTTTTCGACGCATTGAACGCCGCAGTATTGTACGTCTGAAGGCTGACTTAGCGTGGGAGAAAATAATAGTCGGGCCCGAAAAATCGTGATAGTGGTGCGTAGAGTGGAGACTAGAATCATACAGGTCAGGAGAGAGCATTATTTTTGCTCTCCCTTGGCGCTTTCATAAATCGATGATGCTCTGCACCCGCCTCCATCAAATAGGCATACTACGACCGATTCACTCGAGGAACCACTGAGGACTGCGTCAGTGCGAGGTTTCGCAGAGGTTGCAGCTGGAGCACGCCGTTTCCTCGCAGCTGCGGCTGCACAAAAAAAACGAATAAAAGGAAAAGCGAACAGCTTATCTTTACGCACATCGTTGAGCGAGAGAGACGGGCAGCCTCTTCCCGCACGCCTCATGCGGTCTTTGGTCATTTCTCTCGGTGCCAGAATATTCTCGAAGACCACGCGGTTTGAAGGGGCGTTCGACCTTCACATTGCCTCTCTTTTCTCTACCGCGCATCCGTGCCCTCATGAAAAAAAAAACTTGAACTGGCAAGGTTCGCCAGAAGAAATCACTTGCTTGCCTGACACAATTCTGACCTCTAGGAAGAACGAAAAAACCAAGAAAGGCTTCAGCAGAGAACTTAGGGCACGCTCACCGGTCGATTTGGCGGGAAAAGACGGCGCCCGTCCTCGTTTTTCTTTTTGCTGTCGTTGCCATCGTGTTTTACTATATAACCGACTGATCGACTTTAGCGTAGTGCATACAACCGCGTATACTCAGTGCATGTGGCATGGGCGTGCACTCGCTTTACAGAAAGCAAAGAAAACTCGTCGGCGACTAGCACACTTATGCGCTACCTGTTGCGATCACAATCTTGTGTATTCTAGGAGAATGTAGCATGCAGGAATTATGTTTATTTAGTTTTTGGTCTGTGCTTCAAGAATGCGCTCTTCAGATAGCGTAAACAACTCATCGCATGGTACTCCTACAGTGGTGAAGTCAGTCAAAATATTGAATGGCTGCTCTCAATTACAGTAAAAAAGAAAAAAAAAGCAGAGAATGGGGGCTATTTTTCTGAGGCACAACTTGTGGCGAAATCCACGCGGCCATGACAAAGGAAAAAAAAAAGAGGATAAACTGATACCCAGGTCGCTGTATTAACTTCAATGGCTGTAGGCCACAACCGTTGGGAATGTTTAGTGAAAACGTTTTGACGGGCCATTTCATTCAAGAATTGAGAATAAAAAGCCCCCCCCCCCTCAATAAAAGCAGGAACGGGACGAGAAAATAGTGCACCGGTGATGCGTTCTTGTGCCGTCCTTGTTCTTTGAATGTATGATGTTGTTGCAAAACACACACACACACACACACACACACACACACACACATATATATATATATATATATATATATATATATATGTGTGTGTGTGTGTGTGTGTGTGTGTGTAAAATACGAACGCACATACAAAATTAGTTTGATAACCGTTTCGGCTGGTGGGCCAGCCTTCATCACATCTCTCTAATGAAGGCTGGTTCACCACCAGCCGAAACGTTAATAAAAGTAATTTCATTCGTGCGTTCTGCTGTTCAATGATCTATCATAATATATATATATATATATATATATATATATATATATATATATATATAATTGAGAGAGAGAGAGCAGAGCGCATTAGTTTGAGCCTCTCATAGAACAAAAGGAGGCAGATTCAACCACCATATATGCTATATTTTCATACTCGTGTACGCGTTCGTGTATGTAATGCGCTGAATCCTAGGGGAGAGGAGAGAGTTGAACAATGATGTTCCGCTCACTGGCATTCATCAGCTACACGAACTAAGAATTTAGAAGTATGAGGATATGTGAAGTTTAACGTCCCAAAACCACCTATAATTATGAGAGACGCCGTAGTGAGGGATCTGGAAATTTCGACCACCTGGGGTTCTTTACCGTGCACCAAAATCTGAGCACACTGGCCTACAACATTTCTGCCTCCATCGGAAATGCAGCCGCCACAGCCGGGATTCGATCCCGCGACCAGCGGGTCAGCAACCGAGTACCTTCCTTAGCCACTAGACCACCGCGGCGGGGCAAACATTTAGAAGTATGTTTGCGGCTTTCAGAAGCGTCCGAAACATAGAATAATTCGTTTTTGTGGCTCTGATTGTAACTACTCTCTTTGTATACGATGACGACGTAGGGATGTCGTGCCATTGCGCGTGCCTTGTATCGCCAAGATCGTCCCAGATATTTTGGACCGGTTTCCTAGCAGAACCGGTTTTTCTGTCGTGTTATATGTGGCTGTTTGTCAAACAGTGCGTAAGAGAAAAACTGGGCTTGCTTTTTGTGATCCTCGGAGATTTCTAGCAACGCACATTTTTCAAGTACTGGGAAAAAACAAAAAGCAGAATAACGCTGGCCTATGTAGATCTATGACGAGGTCCTTGGTGTCATCCCTATAGGGTACGCGTTTCGAAACATTACGGCGATGTCTTTGAAACATTATGACGATGTTAGTTCAAGCCAATGCTAGGGGTATTATTACCTAACACTACAATAACAAATAGATGCCTTCTATACTCAGCGACAAATTTTCTTGGCACTGAAGGGAAAGCTACGGAGGCAGCATACGTATACGCAAAGTAGTCCGATTTGGCGCTCGTCTCGTAACCTTTTGGAAAATGACATGGGCGCACCATGAGCATTTCATGTAGGCACAGACGCCGGTTAGCGTTTGAGACACACTTAAATGGGCGGGGCTTTCTCGCGCGTTCAAAAAAGCGATATCACAACGAATAAAGTCAAAGGGATACAAATATCTCACAGGTGTGAGCTGCGTCCTGTCTGAAATGACTCCACACAGAAAATAGAGAATGAACTTTTATATTTGACGTTGAAAATATAGGCGCTGTGGTAGAACTACGTTCACCGACGGTAGGATGCACGTGATTTGGCTTTGTAGCCTGCGCTTCAATGCGAAGAAAACGTTGTCGCCGAGTATAGTACAAGCTCGAACCTCGGTCTGTGGCATACATTTTTTATACTTACCTTACTGATTCAGTACAGTAATTTGACTTTTTTCTATACGTATTGAAGCGTTCTGCATGTATTTTATTAATTACACATGTTATCCGTAAAAGTGTCTTGAATATTTAATGGGATATGTACGACACCTGCAGGCACTACGTAAAATTGCACGGACATGATACCGACTTATTGGGATGTTGTACGAAACATTTCAATAGAGATTCGCAGCAACTTGCCATATTAAAAAAGTAATTGTTTTGTTTTGTTTTGGGGTTGATTTTATGCACCAAGTTGCATTATTGTAGCACCACGAAAGTAGTAAAAAGAGTTACCATCAATGTTTTCAGCCTGGCCATCGATTAGAAAGCACCTGTTTACCTGTAATCTTGATATATGAAGGATACAATTTTTTTTTGTTTCGCACCATGGCAGTGTGTAAAAGTACGTACGTCAACGAAAAAAAAAGCGGTGGTTATGGTGAACACCTAAACGATGACTTATGTGCAAGTTTCCATCGCTTTTTATGCGTAACAGAGCATCGCTTTTTCTGCGTAACAACATACAGCACAGCGACACAAGCACAAGTTGGCGTCTCATCGAGTTGTAGGGCACGTATATACCTTTTCTTCGTGCTCAAATGAATTTCTGCGTTTGCCCAACAAACAGGAGGCGAATCAACCAGGTAAGTAGCTTGTATATCTAGCACCGACTGTCGCTTTACAACAACTTTTGGGAGCAGCTAGGGCTACTAATAGGGTACTCCAAAAGCGCAAGTTGCTTGTACGTTTCGACGTCTAGCAAAACAACGCTTACCGCAGCGGCCAGCAAAAATGTGGGAACAGCAAACGAATAGCGTTGCTATGCGTTCGTACGCACAAGTGAGCTAAAGCTGCGGTCACAAATGGACATACTTTCGTAATTCGTGCCTCACCGGACGGCTCCTTGTAGTTACCACGCTTCTACGCAATTCGGGAAAACAGAAGTGCATACAAACTCTCATCTTACTTAACGGGGCGGTCGGTCTTAAGGCAACGATAGCGCGGAGCCACGTGATGTTGATGGCCTAAAGGAATGTGCATAAACCGGTTTCCTCTCAAGGTTCGCATTCCAAGCATGGTCAGCTAGTTTTTAGAAAAGCGGGGAAGGACGTTAAGTGGGAAAGGAGAGGGGGTCTAACTGAGGGAGAGGAGCGTATGGCGCCCACAGAAAGGACACGGCCAGTTCGGTTTGTAGTTGGCATCGGACCACCTGAGTGGCCAAGAATGCAAGATCAAAATAAATATAAGAAGCAACCACCACCTCAATACCTCTGGGTGCATGTTCATGCTTTTCGTTTTGCCCTGTGACATACGAAAGAAAAATGGCGCCACTGGAGACGATAACGTCGGTTCACGTAGGTCGGTGATGGAGAAGGATTCTAGTCCGCATTGTAGTCCAAGCGAACTGGACAGAATTTCGAAATTCACAGACAACGCGTTCATACAGCTTAGCTTATGATGCTCGTTTTCCCTGTTGGTGGAGACTTGATAGAGCTGTTTCTGTTTATCTGTGAATAATTGCATTGGTGAACAAAGACATGCGCAGAAAAGGAAGAGACACATAGTGTAGTGGCGTTTTGTGTCTCTTCCTGTACACTCCGTGTTTTTGTTTGATATTGCAATGTTTCCGTGTTCACAGAACCAAGATAGCCTGCCTGTGAATGTACTTTTTATAAATCTCTGGAATAATAGACAGTTCTTTTGATATTTATGATAGAGAAGCCTTCGCTTCTTTTTTCCACTTCTCAACATTTCGATTTTGTGCAAAAGAGAAAAATCGTCGGCGGAAGAAAAAAAAAAGGGGGTAGATCTCACGTATTGTGGGCATCTGTGATATGTGAGGCATGAATGAAAAAAATTGAATCCCCACATTAAAATTAGCATAACTTTACGAGGTGGACGTAAATTATGCCGTACATGACTTTTTTCCAAGTCATAATTATTATCTTTGCGCCCGAGAGTTGTGCTCGTCGCCCATTCACGCCACGTAATACCAAATTGGGTATATGTGAAGCTAGCAAAACGACCGCGAGCGTATTATGAGCATGGCATGTAGTCATGTTCTTACATGACACGCATGTCATGATTATTATGTTTTTAACCAGTTATATACTTTAGTTATTCATTCAAGTCACGTGATACCAAATTTGGTATATGTGAAGCATGCGAAACTGCCGCGAGTGCATCACGAGCGTGGTATGCAGTTATTTTCTAACATGACACGCATATTATAACTATCATGTTTTCACCAGCCATATACCTTCATCATTAATTCAAGTTACGTAACACTAAATTTGGTATAAGTGAAAGTAGCGAAACGACCGCGAGCGCATCATGAGCTTGGCACGTAGTCATGTTTTTACATGACACGCATGTCATGATTTCCACATGAGGGCCTGTCACTTATGTTCGCCATGCAGTCATGTCATACCATACCAGTTTTACGATATGTGATGTGAACGAAACCACTGCAGGAGCAGCAAGACCTTGACATGCATATCATGATATTCATGACATACATCTTCTCTAAGATTTGCTTCGCATTTAAAAATAGAATGCAAGATTAGCAAAACATGCTTACCGTAAAAAAAGCAGGCATTCATTTGCTCTAAAAAGACAAAGCTAACTTTTGCCCCGCCGCGGTGGTCCAGTGGCTAAGGTACTCGGCTGCTGACCCGCAGGGCGCGGGTTCGAATCCCGGCTGCGGCGGCTGCATTTCCGATGGAGGCGGAAATGTTGTAGGCCCGTGTGCTCAGATTTGGGTGCACGTTAAAGAACCCCAGGTGGTCTAAATTTCCGGAGCCCTCCACTACGGCGTCTCTCATAATCATATAGTGGTTTTGGGACGTTAAACCCCACATATCAATCAATCAAAGCTAACTTTTATCCAAATTATTTACTGGTAATTGTGTATGCGTTGCATGAAAGGAAACAGTCATCACTCTAAAAAAACGTTAGTAAAAAGATAGCAACTGCAAGCAAATACGCAGTAACTGCAGCACTCGATACTTTTTTTTTTTGACGATTGATATCAGTTTGCTGCTTGTTTACTACCTACGTTAGTAAACAGCTACTAGGTGGAGCCATTACAAACTTTTTCCTACCTGTTTCCTACCTTCATTAGTGCACAGGTAATAAATGGAAGAAAATAGGTTGTAACTGCAGCCATCACTAACTTTTTGGGCCTTTACTACGTTTTTGCTACTTTGCCGCTGACTGACTAATCTAAAATAGCATATAATATTTATTGTATCAAATATTACAAAAAATTGTCTGGACGTATAATGTTTAAGCGGAAAAATGACGAAGAAAACATTCTTGAATAAAAAATTGTTTTAAATTACGCAACCTTCAAATGTAAGCGTCATTATGCTATTGTCAAAACGGAGACGTGCAAGCGGATGAACAATAAGCAAGTGCTACACGTACTGCAATAGAAAATTACAACAAACGACCAAGACAGGAGGATTAACCAGATGGTCAGAATTAATCTGTAATATCTCACAACGGCCTGTCTCACATTATTGATGTGGTTTTGGCACGTAATACTTCCGAAACAATAATTGCCTTTTATTCACCGTTATACTAGCACTGTGAAACATCCAAATGCACTGATTACATGTTGATTATATGGGTGCCTTCTTTCGGCCGCTGTATACAGTGCTTTCTTGCGATCGTTTATTATAAATTGATATGACGTACAGTCCTTCATGACTAGGCTGATTAAATGTCTCGTGCTACGTTCCCAAACACACGTTATGGAGTAGTATGGCAGAGTGCTTTAGGCACACAGTTTTTAATATTTCATCCCGAAACACAAGTGCTCAACTGTGCCAGAATCGCATCATCAAAGTAGGAGCTATATATACTCCGGTAGTCGCTTACTTTGTATTGTAACGTATTGAACTTGCTAGGTCTATGTATTCTTCGCGTTCATGACACGCAATACAAGATTACCCGAAGATGTTTAGTAATAAGATATTAATTTACCAGGATTAACAGTGGAGAAATAATATGGCAAAATGAGCAGGGTAGTACCGGTTGCTGCTTTTTCCTTAAAACCTTTGAAAGTTACTACCTATTTTTAGTAACGGCTAGGGTATAGTGACAGTTCCTGAATGCTAGTAGTAACGGCAAAGGCAGCAACCTTTACGGCCCTCGCCGTTACTAACTGCAGTTACTAGCAGGCTTCTAACATATGTGACAAACCATTACTACCCAAAGTTACCAAGTGCTATTAGCTTTTCTAAGAGCGTACATTTATGCGACTGAGTTGACTTTAGTGCACAGAGGAACCCTACCATCTTTGCGCCATAAAGACACTGGGATCTCCAATCTTTGTCCGCAGGGTATGTGCGCTCGTGAGAAAAAGGGCAGAGGTGCCGTGAAGTTTTAATCTCTTCGCAGGAAAGAATTTCGGTTCGAATCAAGTCAAAGAGTTGACATACGTATGTTCGACTGAATGCAATCTGTGACGCAAGTCCATGCTGTGAAGTTCTTTTTCAATGACCTTCATTATTATTTATTCGTCAATATTGCTGTTTCCAAACATTTGATATCGAATGTGGGGTCACCTGTGATACCGAAAAGAGAATATCGTTTGCTTACATCGACACGCTATCCCACGCTTTTCGATTTCCCTCTTGCAGGCCTCGTGTCACTCATCACTATCCCCATGTCGTATACCCTAACGGGAGAGTGGTGACACGAGTTCTGAAGGAAGGAAGCTGAAAACCGCGTGACTGAAAATCTCGTTCTGTGCGATAATATGAGAAGCACAATTATTCTCGTTGTCTCACGCAGTGCTCGATAACAAGCCACGAAAGCTTCAACACGGGCTTTTCATATAGGGCAACCAGCTGTTCAGGTATTTATATAAAATCGGAGTGGCGTTGAGTGACTCGCCGACGTTTCAAGGTAATACAGAGCAAAAAAAATCGATTATAAATGTCAGGCTACTTATGCGCACGTAAAAGACCATCAAGCATCAAATGACTAAATGCAGGCTCATTGATAGAACAACTTTTGTCCATACCTCTCCACTGGAAAGTTCCCTATGATGTATATTTGTACGCACGCGTTAGTATGGAGAACGTTACATGGTCTTCTATTTTCCGCTCAATATTACGGTTTCTTTGCATTGGGCTAGTGGCAAACTTCTCAATGTCAGTCTCAACTTTTCAAAGTATACAGCTGTAAAACGCTTAGTTTTCATTGAACAAGTTTTACATGGTATCTCTATAGTAAGAAATTTAATAAGGCCACAACTTGGCCTCGCCGCTACAATTCAGGCTACCTAGTACAATGATTTGGCCAAAAATAGAATGCGCAGTGTAAGGTGTTGGTTCCAAAAAAATATTTGACTGAGTTACAGTGGTTTCTACGCAAGTGGGCGTGAACACCGCAGTGTTTTCTTGTTCAGAGGTCTATCGTCAAGGTAAACCTTATGTGAGTATCTCGATGCTTGTTGTTCAAATAAAAAGCCACAGTCTCGCCCGAAGACCGAAGTACTTCAGGTGATAGCGGTGCATATAACTCCTATAATCATGATTCGCAGCTTCATTGGCTCTGTATAGGGTAGTAGACATGTGCGTGCTAGATGAAGTGACGAGCACAGTTTTGCGCGCAGAAAAGACGAACACACACCTTGCTCGCTCGCACCACACTGCATCTTTCATAGCGTTTACGTGATCAGCCAACGTATTTAGAGGAAACGCATTGAACATTTTGTCACCTCTTCTAGATATTTCTGGATGAACGCTAGGCGAAATACAGGGATGCCGGCGTCAACTGTTACACATAAGCTACCGGCGTTCTGGGCTTCCTCGACGCTTTGAACTAGTGCAGATTACGTGCACGATATTGGGCACACATGTCGTTGTTTTTTTCGATGGGTGTGGAAGTGGAGCGTCGTCTTTTTTATAACTTCATAAACTTGACCTCTTCGCGCCGAGCTGAATTATTAGAAAACGCGTCTTCCGCCTGGCAACTCAATCGCGCCCTCCAAAACAGCGTGCACATCATGCTTTCTCTAGATTCAACAGTGATCAGCAGGTGGGCCACAATTCCATCTAACCGCAGACGAACCCTTGTGCAAGCCTGCACGTTGACAACAATGTCGACGACTAATTTTCCCTCGGAGTGTTTCTACAATCAATGTCGATACTAGAAATTCGGCAGATCTCACGTACTTCGGGAGTATACGTGTTATGCGAAGCATGCGGTGGGAATATGACCATGTTGTATTATTTATTTGAGCGACGTGCTACGAAATGATGCCAAGTACATGTAGAAATGTTGTACACATAGACATGTATTGAAAAGTCACATAAGTATATATAACCAGCTGTTTGCACTAGAGCAGCGAGGCTAACAGAGACACGAGTCTTAGCAACACGAGAAGCGGTCAGCAGATATGTCACGCTTGTGCTCGCGAGAATAGCAGCCCTGAACACTGTTACATAAATCAAGTTAAGGGGATGACACTTAACTATAATTGACGTTAACCTGGCGAGAAAGCTGTACAAGAGGAGCACATATGCAATTTTTATAAAATTGGATAGTTGGGATTGTGACCACAAGTGATGTTTGACCATTATTACACCTGAATGGCGTACTTTTCTAAAGCAGCCCAGAGACCTGACATAACTCTGTGGTAGAATACTTGGTTGCCACGTAGATTCTAGCCGGAGCCCTGATATTCATTCTTTGCATTCGTCTGGTCAACGCTGACGGTGCCAGCTGTTTTCTTAACGCTCTTGCGTTAAAATTGCCAATGTCTGTTCTAGCCGTTCTTGGTTACCCATAAGCTGTCAATCACCTGGGGCACACACACTTGCACACCTGTGGCTCATGCCCGCCCGAGGGTATGCGCCACAGGTCCGGTATAGAGGGTTTGAAAGTGTACGCGACGGGATTGTCACATTCTTCATGTCATGAGCAGCTAGATAGATAGATAGATAGATAGATAGATAGATAGATAGATAGATAGATAGATAGATAGATTCCAAAAGTGCTTGCAGTGTGCAAAGAAGCGCTTCGCATTTAAAAACAAAAGCGTCATCACAGTAGAGCGGCATTTTTAGTATTACCATTGAGTTGTTAAAACTGCTCTTAAAATTGACATATAAAGAAAGGTTTGGAAGATGACGGTACAAGCACGCGATGACGGTGTTACTGCAGTAACAATCATTCAATTTTGTCTTGAATACTGTATATATTCCACCCACTCAAAAGCCATGGAGCTGCCCACGCCTTAAAAGGGAGGCAACATCTCCTATCATCATCATCATCATCATCATCATCATCATCATCATCATCATCATCATCATCATCATCATCATCATCATCATCATCATCATCATCAGCCTGACTACGTCCACTGCAGGACAAAGGCCTCTCCCATGTTCCGCCAGTTAACCCGGTCCTGTGCTTGCTGCTGCCAATCTATACCCTCTTTCTGCTTGTAGCTAAGTACTGGCAAGATGCAGCTGTTATATACGTTCTTCATAAAGGATAGTGGCAATCTACCTGTCATAATTTGAGAGTGCTTGCCAAATGTGCTCCACCCCATTCTTATTCTTCTAGTTACTTCAATCTCGTGGTTCGGCTCCACGGTTATTACCTGCCCTAAGTAGACTTTCGATTCAACAATTTTTCATCCCCATAAGTCTTCATCTTCCCCTGAAACTGTCTTGTTTGTTGCTATATTGTTGTGCAATAAGTTTATTTCCAAGTGAAAATGCTGCAGTTGTGATATCATCATAGTGCAGAAGCTCATGGCCAGAACAAATGCGCATGCATATTGACAAGGAAACGATATCAAAAGCTCTTAAAAATGACAGACCGCGCTAACCCTAGTTTTCACTCTAAGGCGACGTTGTAGATTCTGCGATAGAATTTATTCAAGCATCGCAAGTTTATAAAGATGAAAGCAAACACAGTATGTGCAAGGCATTCTGCTTGGCTAAGAACTGCATTTCTTTTAGAACACAATTATAGAATGCTATATACAATCATAAAACGTTTAGTGGTATATTATTCACATAATTGAAAAATTCAGGCAACTACACTATGAAATTAAAACTGCCAGCTCCACTTCCTAAATGGTAACAAAACCACATTGAAACTATCACACCTAAAATTACAGAATTAATTTTTATAAACAAAATATATTTGACAACCACATACGCACTCCGTTAGCGTTTATGAAGATTGGTTTAGGAACATCGACACGTGTATAATTTATCTGTACTTTTGTAAGATTGCTCATGTAACTAGATTTTATTGTCGTTGTTTGAATGCAGGTGGGGGCGCTTCTGCTCACTGAAACTGCGTTCTCAATATGAGCATGGTCTAACTGCATCCTTTACACATGTCGTTGCTCTCGTCTGGTGCGAGGAAAAAACCCAGAATGTCGGTAAGTTTCCGTGACGCATAAGGTGATTCTATCCCTCTACCCACATCGTTCAGTAGACGCTCAGCATACTTCCCGCAGGCTGCCAAGGGATCTTGTATCGGCTGACTATATATGGCACACAATGGAGAAACGGCAGCTTTCCGGCCGCACTACGGTGCCAGGGCTCACAACGTTGACTCAAGAGCAGAGTGCGCATCCGGTGGCGGACATTCGACTGCAAAATCCTCGTCACAGGTATGTAGTGGTTGCGCGCGACATCCGAGCCTGGGCTAACCGATCCTGGCAGCACGTGGAAGCGAGTCGGCACTGGTGCAAGGTGCAAAAGAGCGACACAGAATAAGCCCGCGAGACAGGCTTCGCTCTGTATTACCCTTTTTCTTTGGTATTTTATAACAGGACATCGCTAGAACATGCATGGCTGGTCCGCTGGTATTGAATGTATACGCGCGTAGGGGGGGGCAGGGGAGGGGGAATCACCAGTAACCCGCTAAAGCTGTATTTTTGAACTGTTAAAAGGCTACGTGTAAATTATAATTTGTAATAATCTGGAGGAACGCAAGGAATGCAGTTACGGCAAAATGACAAGTTGAGAACGAACTTGGCAGAACGGACGAAGAAGTGGCCAAACAAAGATGCCTATAAGACCACCATTTCGACTAGGAAATCTGTCTCCAGCAGCCTTGACCAAGAAGAGTTTCTCTGTAGAAACTGAACACATTTTTCACTCGACCGCTGTCAATAACTTCAAGCATTCACTTTTATTTCAAGCTTCCTTTTTTTTTGTGACCTTTGAGTTTTCCGCTCCGATAGCTCAGCGTGAAACGTTTCTTAAAAGTAGATTGTGGCGCGTTTCATTCTCTTTCCTTTTCATTCTTCTTCATGACGGAAGGACAATGACGGATAATGATGCTAATCTCTGGAGCTGTTACATCAGACGAGCACTCGAAAGGAGGTAGAATAAACTAAATCAAGGTTGGGCAGGTGCCGCAAGTTAAGCAATCGCATCCCATTCACTCTTTGTTGGTTCATGTGCTGCACATTCAGATGTGGAAGCCACCACTTCATGACGAGATCACAGACCGCATGACAACTTGCTGTGAAAAATACAAGTGTACATGCTTTAGGACTTACACGTATATAGCCGCACCATTTCTATCACTCGTGGTTTTGGAAGGAAAAATGTAAGTCAAAGATATATGAACCAATGGAAACCTGGTGAGTATGAAACTTATTCGGCTGTTGCTATAGAGGAAGTCCGCAGATGCCCGTCAGACGTCTGAAAAAAAATATAAAGAAGAAAAAGGAAACGTTAATCATGAATTATTTTTTCTGTCTTTATGCTTTAATTACAGTCACCTTTTTGTAGCAACATTTTGAAGCTCATAAATCTTGCTCCAAGTGTATTGTACTCATTTAACCGCAAGATTTTGTATTACCCTGAGTAGTAGCGGTTCAAGGCTCTTCTAATTATTCTCAGAGCTTTTATTGCGCGCCGTAGCCAGCATGCGTGCGCACGAGTATTTAAGCTACCGAGAAATTGTTTTGTCAAAGCGCCCGGTCATGAGTGGCTATGCACGATTTCCAGCTTGTGAGCCGTTAATCCTAAGCTACGCCCCGCCGCGGTGGTCTAGTGGCTAAGGTACTCGGCTGCTGACCCGCAGCTTGCGGGATCGAATCCCGGCTGTGGCAGCTGCATTTTTGATGGAGGCGAAAATATTGTAGGCCCGTGTGCTCAGATTTGGGTGCACGTTAAAAAACCCCAGGTGGTCAAAATTTCCGAAACCCTCCACTACGACACCTCTCATAATCATATGGTGGTTTTGGGACGTTAAACCCCACATATTATTCGTAGTCATAAGTTATGTAAGTCTGATACCCAAGGATGCACACTGAAAGAATTTGGTACCGCATAAAAACGTGGATGACGTAGAACGCGATAGCGTAATCAAGCCCCTGCACATTGCGTTCAACCAGGTTGCAAGAAAACGAACGTTTGTGCTCGTAGCATTGACTGTTTCACACTATCCAAGAATGTAGACTGGATGTACAGTTGCGAAGTGCCTGCTACACCATACTTGTTTCCTTTGCTAAATAGTGAAATACCACTACTCGTCCTTCCAAGGTGCCCCACGCACCTGCAGAGCTGCACACAATCTAATTGTCTGTCAGGTTTAACCCACCCACTTGTTGCGCAATTAGCTTGTTTTAACGCCTGGGGTTATTCTACAAATGTGCTGTAGCGCGAGGCAAAACACGGAAACATGAAGAGATAGACGGAGAGAATAGTGTGTTAATTCTCTCGATCCTCTCCGTCTATTCCTTACTGTTTCCGTATTTTGCCTCGTGCTACAAAACATTCTTTCAAATGAATCACCTACAAGCCCACATTGCTATTCTCGTGATTCTACGATTCTGGTATGTAATATTACATGCATTGAATAAGAGATTCCGCTTGCTATACCATATTCTTATAGTTTTTCTCTAATGCCGTAGTTTCAAGCACTAGCATGGTTTCGTGGTAGGACAGCTAATTGCAACGCAGATGACCTGGCTTCGATTTTTATTCGGGTGAAAGTTTTTTTTTTTCATTATTGATATACATTCGTTCATCTGACAATTTTGCTCAATTCGCTTCCCGTTGTTTTCATAGTCTTATGACTGGTGGACATCGGCAAACCAATACCGCGATCGCTGGCGCACACGCAATCTCGGCAGATGGCGTGCGGCTCGTATACCCTTGAACGCGCCGAGCTCTCAACGTGAAGAGACTGCTCAGAAATAGCTTCTCTTTTTGGAGCGGCCATATAGTGTTTTTCTAAGTTAGGTGAGATCGTATCCAAACGTTAACTGCTAGCCTTACTTCGTATAATACTACAATTTGCTGCTATCGCATTCCTTGCTTCGCTCTTAAAGTCAAAGTAAGATTTTTTCTGATGCCAAAGAAAGTTTCAGTTTTGATTTTGAAATAATAATAATAATAATAATAATAATAATAATAATAATAATAATAATAATAATAATAAAGATCAGCCTGCCTGGCTTGGCTTCACTAAGACGCGTGAGATATTGAGGCTGAGCCTACCCTGATTAATTTCGGGTCAGTTCGTCCAGAGATGCGCGAAAAGCCGCGACAACACAAACGTCG